>CM053038.1:56146824-56451824 GCA_028564925.1 Lithobates sylvaticus
CTCAAGGGACGAGGGAATTTAAACTGGGATAGTTGGAAAGTATGGGGCAGCTGCTTTGGGCCCCACAATAATGACAGGGCCCAAGGCAGCTGCCCATTTTTCCCTGCCTTAAAGACGGCCCTGGGGATGAGGTACACTCATCTACCACCCATATACTGTAGCAATAGTGGTAGAGTGTACTACTCAGGGATGTTCACCTACTGTTTATATATCTATAGTTGCAGAGTATGGCCAAGTGGTAGGTTTGCTCCCTCTTGTGCCCTGAATAGAGAACACCGCGGTGGTTGTCGCAGAGTAATGCCTGGTTGTATTTGGCCCAAGGCCTAATGGAGGTGGGATTCGTCCCTCAGGACAACCTCCGTAGTCCATAGACTGGCTTCTACTGGTTCCCTCTACACATATTGCTGGGATCTCTTGTCCTATTAACCCAGGCATAGCCTATGAGTGTACACTAGGGTTCCAGGCCAGAGTGGACACTAGGGTTGCCACCTTTTCTTCAAGACAAACCCGAACACTTTAGCGGCACAGGGCACATTTGTTTTCGTAGTATACACTATAGGATTATAAGACCTGGGACACCTTTGGGTGCCCCAAGGAAAGTGGTAATGCAGCGTGCTGCGGCAAACAGTGGGTGTGGCCAAACTGCTCTTGCTGATATCATGCCCCCCCCCCCAGTGACGACAAACCTGCCCCCCAGACAGCGGCCCGCAGCTCCCAAATGGCAACAGATTTTTGTGTGACTATCTCAGTTACTTGGGGAGCCACAGCCCGGTCTAAATAATGTGTCCGGGTTTCAGGCAGACTGAAACCCGGACACAAGATTCCAAACCCGAACTGTCCGGGTGAATCCTGGACAGGTGGCAACCCTAGTGGACACTGGACCCCTCCAGCCCTTCCTGCACAAACAATCCCCACGCTGGCGTTGAATACCACTCACATTTTCTTCTTTATCCTGGCACAATATAGTGTCCAGTCAGGTTTTATTATCTAAATCGTTGTCAGTTTATAGAAGAATAAATAAGTGGACATATTGTTTTTTTCTCCAATAACTTCTTACTAGCTATACCCACCATTCCTAATTAACCCATTACTAAGGACAATGACTGACAAACTGTAGGTGGGGTGCAGCGTGGTTCGGAGAGACAATGATTCACACAGGTGGGTGAAATAAACTTGTATTGAAGGAATGCAACAACAGTACACAACAAACCCAGTGAGAAGGTCACCCAGCTGGGCACATTCACAGTTCAGAAGCATGGCAGGAGTAGATTCCAGCCAGAATGATAGTGTCTGTTGAGAGGGGACCGAATGCGGCCTGGCCATCTGGTCCTAAACGGGAGAATGTCTAGAAGAAATGAGTCCCTGCACTTACCCTCCTTGTCAGGAACCTTTCCCTAGAACTATTACTGTCCCTCACAGACTGGACATCTGTCCCTACTCTGTCCAATCGCCAAAGCGTGCCAAAACCTGGGAGCCCGGGCCTTAAAAGGGAATTGCCTGACCCAAGATGGCCGCTACAGTCAGGTGGATTAGGATAGCTTCCCCAGTGACCTAAGAAACCATAGAGGAACATTGTTCCTCCTGACCTTCTCTCCAGCTACAGGGCCACTGCCAGAATTCATATGTAAATAGGGGTGGCATTCATATGTAAATAGGGGTGGCATTCATATGTAAATAGCGGCGGCTGGCAACATTCATATGTGTATCATGACCCCCCCCCCCCCCCCCGAGGTCATATCCACAGTAATCTCTAGCAACAATCAGAAATCATGTGCTGTAACCTCTAGCAACTAATCAGTGAGCCGTTATGTGTGCTGTAACCTCTAGCAACCAGTCAGTGAGCGGTAATGATACACTGTAACCTCTGGCAACCAATCGCAATAGCTGCCTGATCTGATTCAGTATACTGATTTTGAGTCTAGCTGCTATTAATTGTATGTCTCAGAGCAGGTGGAGACACTGGAGAGGGAAACTGCATGGGGGGGCCCACCTGCTGTGGAAAAAGTAGACTTCAACTGGAACCCAAGGGGAGGGACTTAAATAAGAGCTCCAGTCTCCTCCCCAAAAAAATTAAAAATACTGTAGTTGCTGACTTTTAATATAAAGACACTTACCTGTCTAGGGATCCAGTGATGACGGCACCCGAGCCGATTCTTCAATTGGCTTTGGGGTGCAGTCGCTGGCATCTTCACTAAGGGAAACAGGTAGCGAAGCCTTCTGGTCTCACAGACGGTTTCCTACTGTGCATGAGCGAGACGCGCTGCGCTTTGAGAATGGTCCCGCAGTCTTCAGGGACCCGTGTGTGTCCCAGAATGCTGCAGCGGGAAGGAGGAGAGGCTGGACATCTTTGTAGGTCACTGTGGCAATCTTACCCGCAAGTGGGAGTGGGTACCTGTCATAGCCAGGTACCCGCCCCCCCCCCCCCCTCCAAAAAAAAAGTGGCAGTGGAGGATGCAAACAAGTGGAGCTTCCCCTTCTGGTTGGAGCTCCGCTTTAACCTAAGGGGCCTAACACCCTCTTACAATAGGCCTACTCAGGAACGCACACATAGGGGTTGATTTACTAAAGGCAAATAGACTGTGCACTTTGAAAGTGCAGTTGCACTGGTATCAGTGGATGAAATGGTGCCCCAAGGGCCGAATAAAGCAAGCAAAGGGCCACAGTTTGAAGACCACTGCTGTACAGGATTGGTCATCAATCCTGAAGCTGTTGTTCTTTAGTCACTCGCTGTCTGCAGAAATCCATCCAATTACCACCTATATCTGGAATGGCAAATTAGTGATGGGTGGAGTTGATTTTGGGACATGCTTGTTTCCAGCTTGCAATGACATGTTAAGACACGAGGTGTTTTTTTTTCTCATCAGTGAGTATAATTTTCCATCCTGGTGAATATATAAAATAATGGGGTCAGGGGTGACTTTGTCAATTGCAGCCATTGGGTAATTCTTGTCACATCTGCAGTGTGAACATAAAAATGTTGCAGGGTTGCGTATTAAGGAAGAAATTCCGGTTTGGTTGGTAGCACACAGCCCGGAGGTATGAAACATGAACTACTGGACGCTTCTATGTGACTTACACAAGAGCCAGAGAGAGGAAGGGCCATCGGACAAATCATCATTTATGATAAAGTTTAATAAGGTGGACAGTCCTGTCTAGTTGACAGGTGTCTCTTTTCCAGCCAAGGTCCGGAAGATCAAGGTCTCTTTTCTGGCCAATATGTGGCAATTTAAAGTGGAATTCCAGGCAAATACTAATTATACTTACATCTACTCCCACCCCCATTCTAAGTCTATTCTAACTACCTTGTATGAGCCGTTTCATACCAGGAATCGCACAGAAACGCACAGCATGATTCACATGCAGTGCTGTGATGTACAATTTAATTTCATTCATTTTGAATGGACTGAAATTGCACTGAAACGTGATAAAAGTAGTGCATATACAACCTTTGAAAACTCACTGCAACCAGATAACTTGGTAGTTCTTTACCATGCGTAAAGTAAAGATGTCTATACTTATTCTAAGAGGGCTCCTAGAGACGTAACAAGAACCTTCAGGGCCCAGGTGCAAGGAACCATGAAGGGCTCCCCTGGCCCCTGACCGGGGCCCTTTCCACTGATCCCGGGGCCCTTTACTCCCATTGTGGGACCCTATATTACAGTCCCACAGTGGGCCACCCTTCTGCCATCTTGGGGTTCAGAACGCCAGAGCCCAGTCACAAGTGCAACCTTTTCAACCCTGGCAGTTCCCCCACTGGTGTCAATCGTTTTTTACTTTTGTTGTTTTATTTTTTTTAATAATTTTTTTAACATTTTATTTTAGTTTTAGTTTTTTAACATGTTTTTTTAGTTTTAACATTTTATTTTAGTTTTATTTTTCTTTTATTTTTAATTATCTTTTACATATTTTTTAGGATCCCCAGTTGGGGGGCTTTGGTGAAATATCAGGGGTCTAAACAGAGCCCTGATGTCTCACTTTTGAGACTGAGGGACAGATTCATCAGTTCCTTTCTGTACAGAGCTACATGGAGGGATTGGTTCCTCTACATGCCGCCGCCCTCATTTTCAGGCATACAGGGGGGCCACAGGCACCCCCTGGAGCATGAGTCCAGGCTGCAATTACAACCCCTGTATGTACGCCTCTGGGCCCTCTGGTCTGGGCACATGATCCCTCCAGTGGGCGCCTTCAGTGAAGAGGAGAGATCGCTGACAACTGCCACAGAGCCTGTGCAATGACATCACCCATAGACTTGCTATGGGACATCCGCTGTCGGCTGTCCGTCCTCTACACTGATGCCGGCGCTGTGAGCCAACCATGCGACTGGACTGGAGGGCTCTAAAAATAGGCAAGTATGGACATCTTTACAGGGTAGTTATATGGGGCTTAAAATGGGAGTGGGAGCAGATTTAGGTGTGATTAGTATTTGGGGGGTTGGGGGACCCTCCCGTTGCTTCCCCTTCCCTATGCTTATGAGAGTGATTTAATAATTAGCCGCTTGGACCGCTTTCATGAGAGGGCCAAACGTTGGCTGAAAAAAAAAAATACCGGGTTATGGCTGATAGCTTCAACCATAACCCTGGTAAATCACTTGCAAGCCGCAACATATTATTATTATTATTATTATTATTATTCACGATTTATATAGCGCCAACAGTTTACGCAGCAACATATATATAAGTATTGCGGTCGGGAAGTGGTTATATAACGTTACCATTGTAATAGCGATTCAAACAATAGTTATTTTTGATTATCTAATATAAACATACTTGAAAAATATCTTTTCATGTTGTAAGTGTTGCCTGTCTGCCAGCAACCTTTTCAACAATTTCCTGGATTCCTTACATGCTTTTTTACAGCTTCTCCTCTGCTCATTCATTTGGTTAACCACTTGCTTACTTGGCACTTAAAGTGGTGTTTCCACCAAAAAATAAAAATAAAAATAGCTTAAAAATCATAAAACAAATTAAAAAAATAATAATTGGAATTTTTTTTATTTTTACTCACCTAAAGTAAAACACTAAATGCCTGTTGCTAGGGGGTCCCTCGTAGTCTGCCACCTTCAGTGCCCGGGCACCGACATCACTTCCCCTCGGCGCCGCACAGTCATCTGGGACCTGTCACGTGTCCCAGATGACTGCGCGGCGTATCACGGCACGTGGCGCCGCTCGCGCATGCACAGTGGGTGCCCGGCTGTGAAGCCACAGCCGGGTGCCCACAGTAAGAATGCCGGTGCCGCGAGCGGAGCGGGGAACGAGGGGGGGGGGGCTTTATTCCCCTGCATCGCTGGACCCTGGGACAGGTAAGTGTCCGATTATTAAAAGTCAGAAGCTGCAGTATTTGTAGCTGCTGACTTTTAAATTTAATTTTTTTAGGGGGCACCCCGCTTTAAAGAGGTGTTCCCCTAAAAAAAAAAAAAAATATTTAAAGTCAGCAGCTACAAATACTGCAGCTACTGACTTTTAATAATCGAACACTTACCTGTTCCAGGGTCCAGCGATGCGGGGGGTCGAAGCTCCACTTGCCCCCCGATCCGCTCGGCGGCGCCGGCATTGCAACTGTGGGCACAGCCGGGCACCCACTGCGCATGCGCAGTGGCGCCGCACGCCGTGATTGGCCGCACGGTCATCTGGGACCACTTTACACCCCCTCCAGGCCAATTTTCAGCTTTCAGTGCTCTCACACTTTGAATGACAATTGCGTGGTCATGCAACACTGTACCTAAATTACACTTTCTGCTACACAAACAAAAAAAGACCGAAAATTTTGAAAAAAAAACTAAAGTTTCATAGTTTATATATATATATTATATATATATATATATATATATATAAATTCATAGATGAGGGCCCATTTAGAAAAAGAGTCCAACAGACTCAAACCATAGGGAACACCAGCCCAGTGAGTAATAAAAAAAAATATATAAAAAGAATGGGCTTTTAAAGCGGTGGTTCCTATGGATAATTTAAAGTACGTCACATAAATGCATCAATAATTTTTATAAAGTTTATTGTTTAATACATACAATATTTAATATCAAAAAGAGCAAAAAGGGCAAGTATAGGAAGCACATATATACGTATAAAAAAAACTTCAGACAAAATATGTCACACGTGTTACACGGGGTCTGCCAACATGTTTCGCTACACAGGCTGCTTCTTCAGGGCTTCATTATCCATGTATGAATCAAAACATCTCGAGTATTAGATGTGTTCAAGCTAGGGGGAGACCATAATTAAATGCTTCATCTTGCTTATATAGTCCACAGGCAGGAACCAATCATCACATATAATATCTGCGTATTAGATGTGTTCAAGCTAGGGGGAGACCATAATAGGAGTAATGGGCTCTCGGGAGACCCAGATATCCCCTGAAGAGATCCCTGGTGGCCTATGGCGTTTGTACTGACCTTTCATGTATAACAGATCTGATGACATTTGATTGAATGCATTGATCTAAATCAGGTGGTTTTCTCTTTGAATATCTGTGGCTGATTCTGGACTTAGTTCTGAGCCCCACTCCTTAGTGTTCGAATATGCTCTATGCTGTCACTATTTTATAAGCCAATTCTTTTTATATATTTTCTTTTAGTTTTCATAGTTTGTTATAACGTTTTGCAAACAGGTAATTTTTCTCCTTCATTGATGTATGCTGATGAGGCTGCACTGATAGGCTGCAATGATGGGCACTGATAGGCAGCACTGATAGGCACTACTGATGGGCACCGATAGGTGGCATTGATGGCCACTGATGAGGCAGTACTGGTGGGCACTGATGAGGCTGCTATCAAAGTGGCACTGATAGGCACTGGTAGGTGAAACTGATAGGCAGCACTGATAGGTGGCACTGATGATGAGGCACTGATGGGCATTGATTGGCAGCACTGATAGGTGGCACTGGTGGGCACTGCTTAGCAGTGCTGATATGCACTGGTAGGTGGCACTGGTGGGCACTGGTAGGTTGCACTGGTGGGCACTACTTAGCAGCACTGGGTCTAGAGTGTGGGAGACCGACGTCCCGTTTACCCCAGATGGTAATTGGCTTTTTTTTTACCGGCTCTATTTACATCACGTGATCATCTGTCATTGGCTAATAGCTGATCACATGGCAAGGGGCCGGGATCATCCCCTTACTCTGATCTGTGATCAGCCAAGTCTCATGCTGAGGGTGCTCAGCCAGCACATGCACTGGAGGACGTACATTAATACCCTCCCGGCTGAACAGGAGATTTTTTACCTTAATGCATGGACTATAATAAAGCTTACCTGTAAGTAAAATTAATATCTCCTAAACCTGTACGGATAGGAGATATTTACCTTTCATGCAGGCGCTGACGTCAGCGGCGCAATCGCTCTGAAGGTCAGGTGGATGTGCCGGACCTTGCCGGAATGGAGGACTCCCAAGCGCATGTGCGGTAGTGATGGTAGTGATGTTATGGCGGCTGTGAGAGGCCAGAGCCACGCAGGTCCATTCCTCCAGCGGTGACCGGGAGGCAGTGCGGGTGCTTCGTTCTAAGGTAAGTATTTCAAATGCGGTGCATACTAGCTCATTATGCCTTTACCTTACAGGTTTGTTTTTTTTTTTCAGGGCATACAACCGCTTTAAATGAGAAGTATGGGATTTTTTTTCTAATCATACTTAGACCGAGTCTATTTCGGTCGCCAAGTCTTGCTCCCATTGAGCTACATAGGTGAAAAGTAGGGGATAAACGATTGTTCAGAGAAGCATAGAGAGCCGAGATGAGGCCTGGGGATCCCGGGGAGTGCAAGCAGGTGTGTTCGAATGCAGTTTTCTGGAACGGGTACGTAGAAGTTCTGCGCAGCGAGGTGAGCCAATGCTGAAGTTGGAGGTAGCGGAAGAGCTCCCCTTCCGGTATGTCATGGGTCTCCCGAAGCGAAGCCCACATGGGGAGTGATCTGGTGGTTAGAAAGTGTCGAACATATGAAAACCCATTAGTAACCCACCAGGAGAATGCCTGCGGATGGTCTAGGCCTGGGGGGAAAAAAAGAGAGTTATTAGTGATTGGGAGCAAGAGGGGCGACATGAGGCAAGCAGAGTACTGCACGGAATCCCAGACTTAAAGCCCACGGGCGCAGATTATTTTTACGTTAACTTTCAATGAAAATGGTAAACTGGACAAATAGAGAGGGTGAATCTCCTTAAAGGGGACACAGCAATAAAAACCTGACAGGTGTTCCTCTCCACTTTATCTAAAAGTATAAAAAAAAAAAAAAAAAGTTTTGCCTTTGACTATATGATTCTAAATTTTGACCATACATGTGTTTTAACATCAGTAAGGTGAAGTAATTCCCCCATAGTCTGCTATCCCCCCCCCCCCCCCAACTCCAGTGCATTGTGCACTTACTTGGATGTCTTCACTCGCTCGCGTCCCGGTCAGAAAGACCGACAGGAGGAGTGTGACATCAATTCCTCCTCCCTGTGTTTACAGTTCACAGGCAGGGGAAGCCTCTCATTCGCCAGGAGCGATCGTGAGGGGGTGGCCATTGATTTTGGCCGCCCCCTCATCTCGGATCGAAGCGAAACCGACCGTCTCCGCCAGCAGGGTGGGGGTCCGATCGGAAGGCAGGCACGTACAGGTACATGGATGTGCCTGTACGTGCCATTGTGCCGACGTATATCTACATGTGGCGGTCCTTAAGTGGTTAGAAACACAGCGCACTTTTAAAAAAAAAACGCACCAGTAAAAGCGCACCAGTATGAACTGTGTGGTCATAGTGCTGAATGGACAGCTCCCCGTAGATCACTGGATGGGGCATCTGTAGATGGGAGATCACTGCAGGCTGATAGATCTGAGAGTATTCATTAGGGATGAGCCGAACACCCCCCCCCGGTTCGGATCACACCAGAACCTGCGAACAGACCGAAAGTTCGTGCGAACGTTCGAACCCTATTAAATACAATGGACGCGAACGTCCGAAAACTAAAGTGCTAATTATAACGGCTAATATGCATGTTATTGTCCTAAACGGGGTTTGGGGACCCGGGTCCTGCCCCAGGGGACATGTATCAATGCAAAAACAAGTTTTAAAAACTGCAGTTTTTTCGGGAGCAGTGATTTTAATGATGCATAAAGTGAAAAAAAAAAAAAAAAGTGAAATATTCCTTTAAATATGGTACCCGGGGGTGTCTAAAGTATGCCTGTGAAGTGGCATGTGTTTCCCATGTTTAGAACTGTGTATACTGTGCAGGAGGCACACTACACCCACTGAATATTCTGCAGATGCCTGTGTTGCACAACTGAACTACAGAACACCAGCAATGAGGGGGTAGCTTCAGGTGTATGCTGTGCAGGAGGCACACTACACCCACTGTAACAGCGCTAGGTTAAGAAGCAAAGCAAAGCTGACACTGTCCCTGCCTATCCTGCTCTCTCCCTGCACGCCAACACACTACACAAGGCCGCCGCGCTGGCGGCCTTATATAGTGTGGGGCGTGTACTAAACCCCCCTGAGCTATAATTGGCCACATCCTGCCTGTGGGCAATTATTGATCTCCTCGCTGCCGGCGCTGTGATTGGCCAAGCATGCGGGGTCACAGTGCATGCTTGGCCAATCATGAGCCAGCAATGCACTGCGATGGCGCAGTGCATCGTGGGGCCTATCGTGTCACATGAATTTGGTGTGAACAGCCCACAAAGTTCTGGCTTCGACCAAACGGTCGATGTTCGATTCGAACATGAGTTTGAATCGAACACCGAGCTCATCCCTACTATTCATGTGTGGGGTTGCTTCTCAGCCAATGGAGTGGCTCACTCACTATTTTGAAGAACACAGCCATGAATAATGAAAGGTACAAAAACATCCTCCGAGAGCAACTTCTCCCAACCATCCAAGAACAGTTTGGTGATGATGAACAATGCGTTTTCCAGCAGGATGAAGCACCTTGCCACCTTGCCACCTTGCCATAAGGCAAAAGTGATAACAGTGGCTTGGGGAACACCATATCAAAATTTTGGGTCCAAGACCAGGAATCTCCCCAGACCTCAATCCCATTGGGAACTTATGGTCAATCCTCAAGAGGTGGGTGAACAAAAAAAAAAAAAACACAAATTCTGACAAACTCCACGCATTGCTTATGCAAGAATGGGCGGCCATCAGTCAGGATTTGGCCCAGAAGTTGGGTGACAGCGTGCCAGGACATATTGCAGAGGTCTTGAAAAAGAAGGGTCAGCAATGCAAATATTGACCCTTTGCATAAGGCTCCATTCACACCTAGACGATTTGACGATCGCAGGTGGAATCGCCGTGATTCTGCCCGCAATTCCAAATCGCGGCAAAACATGGGACGCATTTGCAATGTCGTTACTTTTCATGGCACCCCAATCTCAGTGTGCGATTTTGCCACGATAAATAGCAGCAAAATCGCAACGCGCAGAGCTTGTTGCTCAAAAAGGAGCTTCTTTTGAGCGACAGCATCCCACTGTGCGATTTGCTGTGATTGCAGCGCGGTTTATCGTGCGCCATTAAGAAGTAATGGCATTGCAGATGCATGCCAAGTTTTGCCTCGATTTGGAATCGCGGGCAGAATCATGGCAATTCCACCCACAATTCAAATCTCCTAGGTGCGAATGGAGCCTAAACTTAATGTAATTGTCAATAAAAGCCTATTGTCATAAAAATACTTGTAATTATACTTCAGTATCCCATAATAACATCGGACAAAAAGATCTAAAAACACTGAGGGAGCCGACTTTGTGAAATTTAATATTTATGTCATGTTCAAAACTTTTGGCCACGTCTGTATGACATCATTTTTGGACATGAACATACACTATATTGCCCAAAGTATTGGGACGCCGGCCTTTACACACACATGAACTTTAATGGCATCCCAGTCTTAGTCCGTAGGGTTCAATATTGAGTTGGCCCACCCTTTACAGCTATAACAGCTTCAACTCTTCTGGGAAGGCCGTCCACAAGGTTTAGGAGTGTGTCTATGGGAATGTTTGACCATTCTTCCAGAAGAGCATTTGTGAGGTCAGGCACTGATGGACGAGAAGGCCTGGCTCGCAGTCTCCACTCTAATTTATCCCAAAGGTGTTCTATCGGGATGAGGTCAGGACTCTTTGCAGGCCAGTCAAGTTCCTCCACCCCAAACTCGCTCATCTATGTCTTTATGGACCTTGCATTGTGCACAGGTCCAAATCATTTTATTAGAGGGGCGGGGGTTATGGTGTGGGCTTGGTTTTCCAGGGGTTGGGCTTGGCCCCTTAGTTCCAGTGAAGGGAACTCTTAAAGTGTTACTAAACCCAGTAATATAAAAATAGTTCACCCCCCCCCCCCCCAAGTGCAAACAGCTTATAAATCTTCTTTTTACATTCAAATACTGCCACTTAATATATTTTTGGCTAATCCGTATATCACAGTCATGTGATCAACTGCAGGGTTTGCCCGAGTGCTGAGTGTTCAGGTAGGAGGACATTTCCACTACAGCCTATGTCTTCGTGCTATTATGGGAGGCGGATCATTCATGAATCAAAATGTGACATACCACCCACTGTGTTCTTTTTTAGTTACTGGGCATGGAGGAGGAGGGAGGGACTTGGCTGTCATTTAGGATCTGTACACACGCCCACATGTGTGATGTCAACACCATGTGACCTGACTTCTATATGTTTGCTGTGTTAATTAACTAGCTCAGCTCAAACAAGGATTTCTTGGACCAAAAATTGGTTGCTTAATAGTGACCAATTATGTCATATGCCTTTGCTGTGGGAGCTCCAGGAGAATAATCCGGATGTTTTTAGGAATTATCTCCGGATGACCGACCCCTGCTTTCACCAACTCTTCACATTGTTGACCCCCTATATTAAGAAGCAGGACACATGCATGAGGTTTTTATTTTCTATATTTTTGGATGTATAGAATGCGCTTTTTGGTTAAGTTCTATTGGCAGATAGCATGTCAAATTTTTTTTGTTTTCTTTTTTTTTATTGCACAATAAAAAAATTGTGTAGAATAATACTTGGCTATGTGTTTTACTTCAAATGACAGTTTGGGAGTCGGCCAGTACATTTTCAAAAATACAATGTAAAATTAACAAGGGACACCAACATAAAACTACGGGATAATAGTGTTGTGGTAACTTGGCCAAAAAAATAAAAATACAAGCATAGTAACATTATTCTTGATATCACTAGAAAACAAAAGAATTTTCTAATAACTTCGGCAGAACTCCATCAGTATCACCAGCAAAGCAGCTTCATTATTATCCCATTAAAGAAGAAGAGAATTGTGCGCTGCATTTCACCAATTCATAATTTGCCGCGTCACGAATGGTTAATCTCATTACGAACGCTAGTTTACAAGACCGACGGCTTCCGGCTCATCCTTGCTTCCCAGCATGCGTGTTTGTACTTTGGACTTTTGTGTGACAGACTTGTGTACACACGATACGAAAATCTGACAACAGACTGTTGTCTGCCGAAAAATTTACTAGTATGCTAACCAATATTTGTTGGCCAAAAATTGTCTGATGGAGCGTACTAACGGTTGGATTTTAGACGAAAATCCGACGTGTGTACGAGGCTTTAGACTGGGATGCCATTAAAGTTAATATGCGTGTAAAGGCAGGTGTCACAATACTTTTGGCACTATAGTGTACACACACCCACACAGGTTGAAATGGATTGGTGTCTTTATTCAGCCTTACCAACTAAATAACTATGTCATCATTTGCCTAGGCCTGGAAACCAGGAAGTAACTGAAGAAGTGTAAAAAAAAAAAAAAGTTTAAAACAAGTAAATTTGGTATACTTTCCTATCTGCTGTATTTATCGGCGTCTAACACGCACATTCATTTTAAGAGGGAAGTTTCAGGAAAAAAAAAACTTAAACTTTAAATAAGGAACTTTGAAGCCAAATATGGGTCAGTGCCCATCTGCAGCCTCACAAGTGCCATCAATGCAGCAGCCTCACCATTGCCATCAGTGCAGCAGCCTCACCATTGCCATCAATGCAGCAGCCTCAGCATTGCCATCAATGCAGCAGCCTCAGCATTGCCATCAATGCAGCAGCCTCAGCATTGCCATCAGTGCAGCAGCCTCAGCATTGCCATCAGTGCAGCAGCCTCAGCATTGCCATCAGTGCAGCAGCCTCACCATTGCCTTCAGTGCAGCAGCCTCACCATTGCCATCAGTGCAGCAGCCTCAGCATTGCCATCAATGAAGCAGCCTCACCATTGCCACCAATGCAGCAGCCTCACCATTGCCTTCAATGCAGCAGCCTCACCATTGCCATCAATGCAGCAGCCTCAGCAGTGCCATCAATGCAGCAGCCTCAGCATTTCCATCAATGCAGCAGCCTCACCATTGCCATCAATGCAGCAGCCTCACCATTGCCATCAATGCAGCTGCCTCAGCATTTCCATCAGTGCAGCAGCCTCACCATTGCCATCAATGCAGCAGCCTCACCATTGCCATCAATGCAGCAGCCTCAGCATTTCCATCAATGCAGCAGCCTCACCATTGCCATCAATGCAGCAGCCTCACCATTGCCATCAATGCAGCAGCCTCAGCATTGCCACCAATGCAGCAGCCTCACCATTGCCATCAATGCAGCAGCCTCACCATTGCCATCAATGCAGCAGCCTCAGCATTTCCATCAATGCAGCAGCCTCACCATTGCCATCAATGCAGCAGCCTCAGCATTGCCATCAATGCAGCAGCCTCACCATTGCCATCAATGCAGCAGCCTCAGCATTGCCATCAATGCAGCAGCCTCACCATTGCCTTCAATGCAGCAGCCTCACCATTGCCATCAATGCAGCAGCCTTACCATTGCCATCAGTGCAGCAGCCTCACCATTGCCATCAATGCAACAGCCTCACCATTGCCATCAGTGCAGCAGCCTCACCATTGCCTTCAATGCAGCAGCCTCACCATTGCCATCAATGCAGCAGCCTTACCATTGCCATCAGTGCAGCAGCCTCACCATTGCCATCAATGCAACAGCCTCACCATTGCCATCAGTGCAGCAGCCTCACCATTGCCATCAATGCAACAGCCTCACCATTGCCATCAGTGCGGTCTGATCGATACCCATCTGCAAGCCTAATGGGGACAGAGAGGGAGGCGGGACGAGCGCCGACAGATTGCATACAGTGAGAATCTCCTGTGATGGACAGAACAGTAGTCCAATGGCGGCCCAGGAGACGGGACTTCCTATTACAGAGGCCGCCAAGTAAACAGGAGATTCTCACTGTATGTAATCTGCCCCCTCCCTGTCCCCTCCGAGGCAGCTAAAATTGAAGTATTGGCGTATAACACGCACACGCTATTTGCACCCGGGTGAAAAGTGCGTGTTATATGCCAATAATTACAGTATTTACTAATGCTAGTACCATAAGGATTACGAAAAATCTATGTTGATTGAGAGAGTGAATTTCTATTTAATTTGCAGGGATTTCCTCTTACTGCCTGTTTTGGTAAAGGAACAGGAAGTGAAGGGAAATCTTTCCAATGGGACAGAGATGGCAAAAAAAAAAAAACTGACAGGGGTTATGACCCTCCCTAAAGCCCGTACACACGGCTCAAATGTCAGGCCACTTCGGCCGGTTAAAAAAAAAAAAAAACTGCCGACATTCGGCCCAGTGTGTAGGGGCTGAATAAAAAAAACTAACAGCTCAGGTCGCAGCCGCTGTACTAACAATCTGATGTTAGTACATCAATCTCCCCTGCTGTTCTATTGTGTTCTGACAGGGGGACCCCTGCCAGAACACTCCAGTTAGCGATTTCAGCCACTGGCTGACAGCGCTGATTGGGAGCCGGTCGGCATACCTTGTTCGGTCATGCCCCTTCGACAAAAGCTGGCCAATTGTTTCTACGGAACCGGCCGATGCCACCCGACATTCACCCAGTGTGTACTAGGCTTTACCCAGATAGCAAGGAGACATCACAGGAAGTCACCAGGTAGGTCCACAGGAATATGGAGGGGGAGGCTCTGTGCGATCACAGGGAATATATAGGGACCAGGAAAGGTCTGCCATAGACAAGGAGTAATGCAGGGGTGCCAGCATATAACTGCGATCTCATAATATGTAATATAGCCGCATATTGGCCACTCTTTATTGCCAACACAGAATCGCAGTGGTCACCCCTGCGCCCTACCTGGAAACAATAGACTCAGGACCTTTTCTTTTTCCCTTTCTCTATCACTTTCTTTTCCTATTTCTTTCTTTTATTTTTCTATTTTGTTGGTTGCTAATTCCCTTTTAGCAGCTATTCCTGGACATCAAATGGTGCTTTGCTGTCCCTGTGCCCGGCTGAATTTTAATTGGCCCGGTTGGGAACAGTGCCCGATTGCTTGTATTTACACAGCTAGACCGGTTTATATGCTTTTTCTTTTTTAATCGTTGTTTTTTTGTAGTTGATTTGGTCACTTTACCTTATGCATATCTTTTAGCTATGTGTCTTTGTTAGACTACTAATTGATTAAGGACTTTGTCCCCTGCCTGATCTCTTATCTTTTTCGTTGTTATGTGGGAAAAAATAAATAAAAACTGTTAATTATAAAGAAATGTGCAGCAAGTTAACAGACTTAGGCCCCTTTCACACGAGGCGGACTCCGCTTCCACGGAGCCCGCCTCTGTCCGCCGGCTCAGCGGGAGATCTCTCCGTTGATCTCCGCTGAGCCGGCGGATGACAAGTCCCTCTCCGCTCACTGAGCGGGGAGGGGCTTGCGAGTGCCGCTGGTCTCTATGGAGAGGTCGGATGAAAACGGACAGTGTGTCCGTTTTCATCAGATCTCACCCGATCCGATCCGCCAGCGACGGATCTCGACGTGGGGCCATACGTCTGCTTTTGGCGGATCGGATGTCAGCATAGACTAACATGGAGTGCCCGTTCAGATCCGCCGTCAAAACTGACAGGCGGATCTGAACGGCCTTAGGCCCCTTTCACACTGGGGCGGTTTTCAGGCGGTACAGCACTAAGAATAGCGCCTGTACACCACCTGAAAAAAACCGGCCCCATTCACTACAATGTGAAAGCCGGCTGGCTTTCACACTGGAGCGGTGCGCTAGCAGGACGGTAAAAAAAGTCCTGCTAGCGGCATCTTTGGAGCGGTATAGGAGCGGTGTATTCACCGCTCCTATACAGCTCCTACCCATTGATTTCAATGGGACACCGCGGTAATACCGCTACGGCGGCGCTTTGCAAGGGGTTTTAACCCTTTTTCGGCCGCTCGCAGGGGGTAAAACCACCCCGCGAGCGGCCGAATACCGCGGCTAAAACGACGGTAAAGCAGCGCTACATATAGCGCTGCTTTACCGTCGCCGCCCGCACCGCCCCAGTGTGAAAGGGGCCTTACAATTCAACACTGCCACAAATTTGTGGCAAGTTATCCTTGATAAATGGAGATCAGATCTCATTTTGGCACAAAAACAAAGTCAGGATTCACAAATGTTCTCTTGCAGCTCCTAACGCCCTTCCTGGTATCGTACAACCACAACCTGTTCTTTAATGTATGCTGGGTGGAGCTGGGTACATATTAAATAAAATGCGATGGTGAGTGGGTGATGGTCTTATCCTGTGTGACACAACAAGGGTTAATGATTAATACAGGTGCTGTGAGCACAGCCCAGAGCAAACAGAGATCTGTCATTGTGTGCCGGACTACTTTAGTAAATAAGGCTATAAAAAGAGAACAAGGGAGGACTGCCCAACCAATGACTACTCAACAGCAGCACAATCGCTCGGGTCTCGGGATCCTGCATTTATTTTTTAACCAGAGCTCTGCCTGCATGGGGTTTGTATGCTTACCTTGTGTTTGTCTGGGCGTCCGCACATAGCCCCAAAACTTACTGGTAGGTTAATCAGCGCCTCAAAAGCCCCAAAGTACGTGTGGCTGTGGTGGAGTGTGGAGAACATGTTATGCCGCGTACACGCGGTCGGAATTCTCGTCGGAAAAAGCTCTGATGGTTTTCCCGTCGGAATTCCGGCGGAATTTCGCTCAAACTGTGTTGCCTACACACGGTCACACCAAATTCCGACGGTCAGTAACACAGCGGCATCAAACACGTTCGACAGCACTATAAAAGGGAAGTTTAATGCTTCCGAGCATGCGTCAAATTGTTTCCGAGCATGTGTCGGAATTTTGCATGTCGGAATTGCCTACACACGATCGGAAAATCCGATAGAAAGGTTTTCCGTCGGAAAAATTGAGAACAGGTTCTCAATCCAAAGTCCGTCGGAATTCCGACAGAAAAAGACCGATGGGCATACACACGGTCGGAAAATCCGATGAAAAGCTCCCATCGGACTGTTTTCATCGGAAATTCCGACCGTGTGTACGCGGCATTAGAGTTTTATAAATATATAATAATAATAATAATCTGTGACTGTGGTAGAGACATTAGAGTGTACATTTTTGTTTATTAAAAATCGTACAAACATACAACATAATAAAAACCTATTGACATATATACAGAATAAATAAATGATATATAAACAAACAAAAATAGCATAGAATACAAACTTGCTTTTAAGCCAGAAAAAACATAAACAGAACTGAATATTTAACCACCTCCCGTCCGCGCTATAGCCGAAAGACGGACCTAATTTGACAGGAGGGCGTCCATTGACATCCTCCTGTGCTCGAGCGGCCCACGCGCCCCCTGCAGGGTGCGCCCGGTGCGCTCTGTGAACAGCGAGTCTACGAGACTCGGCTGATCACAGATCGGAGTAAGGGGTCGATCTGGACCCCTTACCACGTGATCAGCTGTCAGCCAATGACAGCTGATCATGTGACGTAAACAGAGCCGGTGATCGCCTATTTTTTCTCCTCACGCCGATCACCGGCGGCTGTGAGAGGGACATCAGTCCCGATCGTGGAGAGCCTCTGCCCACCAGCGCCACCTACCAGTGCCCAGCAGCGCCACCTACCACTGCCCACAGTACCACCCATCAGTGCCCACAGTTCCACCTATCAATGTCACCAATCAGTGCCTCATCACCAGTGCTGCCTATCAATACCACCTACCAGTGCCCATCAGTGACATCTATCAGTGCCACCCATCAGTGCCGTCTTATCCGTGCCATCTTATCAGTGCTTATCAGTGTCGCCTTAGCTGTGCCTATCAGTGTCGCCTTAGCTGTGTATATCAGTGCAGCCCATCAGTGCCCATCAGTGCAGCCTCATCAGCGAATATCAATGAAGGAGAAAAATTACCTGTTTTATAACAAACTATGAAACAGGTTTTTTATTTTATTTTTATTTTTAATTTCTGTCTTTTTTTGTTTGTTTAGCAAAAAATAAAAAACCCAAGTGGTAATTAAATACCACCAAAAGAATGCTCCATTTGTGTGAAAAAAAATGATAAAAATGAAGTGCCCAGTAAGCAAGTGGTTAAACCAAGATATGTTATTATTAATATTATTATTATTATTATAACGCACAACAAAGCTCTAACCTCCACCTAAACACACCCTCAGGCTAAGAAACCCATGCATGCAGCCTTTTTTCACAAATCTGATCTCATCAAAATCTAGGGGACTTGAAAGGACAGAAAGAAAAGCCGCACACCCAGAGACTGACATTCCTGCACACCTTTGTCCAAGCCCCGGCCGCCACCTGTCCTTCTCAAGACCCCAAATCTTCCCAACCTCACCCAGAATGTTGTGCATCACCACCTCGTCAGGAAGGACTTTTTTTCCAAATGGAAACCTGACACTGTGCATTCCACGTAAAGTAACAAACTACTAAGCTAACTAGAAAAAATGTCTCAAAATCAAAATCCTGATGAGTCTCAAAAGACCCGTACGACCACTCCGCATAACTTAAGCAGGAAAGGGATACCCAGAGCCCCACCCACCCGCTTATAGACTTCTATATTGAAGGGGCACTGAAGCAAGAAATGGTCCATTGTCTCCTCCACACTCCACTCTTGGACAACCATGGTTCTCCACAGAGCAATGCGTAGTGCCCCATTCAAGTTGCCCTTCACATAGAGTCTGCCATGGAACAAGAGCCAGGCCAAACTTTAAGGGGATTCTCTCCAGATTAATCAAACACAGACCCTCCCTCATAACAGGGCATTGGCAATCCTTCAAGGCCAATGGCTCGCTAAAGGCAGATTCAAATAGCAACTTATATGACAAACCTCTTCCACCGTCCCCTGAAATTGCCCTCCTATCTATGCTCCCAGGCCCCATACCATCACAAAAACGTTCTCTACTGCGCTTCTTCCTCTCGGCTGCGAGACAAATAATCCCCATGTTTTGGAAGACCACCACTAGTCCTCCCCTATCTCTATGGGTGTCCACCGTTAACGACATTATGCGCATGGAGGAAATGTTGGCCCTGGAAAATGACTCTTTCGAAAAATATAAGCTTCAATGGCTCATATGGATAGAGTATTCCTCCTCAGACTCACTGAAAAACCTATTGTCACCACAGGGAACAGATTGAACCCCGGCTTCTACTAAAGAAATTGGACATACTGCGCTGGGACCCGCCCGGACCCCCCCCTCCACTTCTCTCCCCCTCCCTATCTACTTGGAGTTCTTCTTCCTCCCCCCCCTTGGCTTTGTAAATTCTATTATGAGCGAACTGATGTCAACTCCTCTCTAGGGTTCAACCCCTGAAGGGTTCCACTGCAGATGCTATGGTATAACCTGTTTACGTTGAAGAACATTCCACCCCTGGGATCAGGGGCTGTTTTTATGTTATTTGAATGTACCTCATACCCGCTGTTACCCTTTGTTGACGCCTTATTGTTATATGTACAAAGTACCTTGTTAACCTTTAATAAACATATATTTGACTCTAAAGGCAGATTCAACAACCCTTCTCTCCAGGGCCTTCCTAGGAAGAGACTTAATTTCCTCCACAGTCGCTCGCCACTGCCAAAGCATTTTCAGGTGCGGGGCAATGTAAGCCGGGAGCTTACCATGTCGGACCCTCAAGCTTTTCACTGGCCCACCATTCTGCCAGCTTCGCAGAAAAGGCCTAAACCAGAGAAAACTTCAGAGAAAAGAATACCACTGGGTTGACCATACCTAGGCCACCCATCGGCCTGGGAAGTTAGGTTACAGACCTATTAATGAGGTGCAGTTTGTTCCCCATAACAGCTGGAAGACTGAGAGACACTGGCAAAACAGACAGAGCTGACATACAGAAATACCGGCATCAGGTAAGTTTTAATCAGGTCAATCCTTTCCCTGTAAGAGAGTTTCCAATCCTTCCAGCTGGCATCCTTGGCATCAGCATTTTGTAGCCTGCTTTCCGAATTTGCAAGGCAGTAATCGCTGGGGCCAAATTTGATGCCTAAAACTTTTTGCCGGGGCTTTGGGTAGGTGTCTGGAAACATTAGACATGGGACATTAGAGTGTAAGCTCCTCTGGTGCAGAGACTGACATGAATGGCTCACGGTTCTCTGTACAGCACTGTCTAATATGTCAGAGCTATATAAATGTATAATAAAAGGGTGTGACTGAGGTGTGGACATTAGTAGGGCTGAAACGATTAATCAATGTTATCGATAATATTAGATAATGAAAATCGTTGTCAACGATTTTCATTATCGATTAGTTGGTCCGCACCTTCCTCCCTGTCCGTTAAAATCCTCCTCCTGTGTAGAAGGCGCCGCCGTATGTGACAAGGCACGTCCGCGCCGCACGTCCGTGCCTCTCCTCCTCGCAGACGTCAGCTCCCCATTGATCTTCTCAGCCCCGCCCGCTGCTGCCTTCGAGGGAACAGAGAGGCGAGAAGCAGCCCTGAGGAGAGCCGAGCTGCACACTGTGTGTGAAAGGTAACAGCTAATGCAGGGGTTGCAAAACTACAAGTCCCATGAGGCATGGCAAGGATGACCATTACAAGCATGACTCTCACAGGCAGAGGCATGATGGGACTTGTAGTTTCGCAACAGATGGAGGGCCACCAGTTTGAGACCCCTGAGCTAATGGCTAGTAATAACACAGTAAAAACTCAGTACAATTCCTGGGAGGAATAGCGCCCCATCATTGGTGTTCCTGGGAGGAATAGTGCCCCATCATTGGTGTTCCTGAGAGGAATAGCGCCCCATCATTGGTGTTCCTGGGAGGAATAGCGCATTTTTTTAATGACAAGTGCCCCATGAATGATCCTCCTAAGTAACTCCTAAGTATTCCTGGGGGGAGGTGGAGTGCCCCATCATTGGTGTTCCCGGGAGGAATAGCGCCCCATCATTGGTGTTTCCGGGAGGAATAGCGCCCCATCATTGGTGTTCCTGGGAGGAATAGCGCCCCATCATTGGTGTTCCCGAGAGGAATAGCGCCCCATCATTGGTGTTCCTGGGAGGAATAGCACATTTTTTTTATGACAAGTGCCCCATGAATGATCCTCCTAAGTAACTCCTAAGTATTCCTGGGGGGAGGTGGAGTGCCCCATCATTGGTGTTCTGGGGGTGGGTGGAATAGTGCCCCATCATTGGTTTTCCTAGAGGGGGGGGAATAGTGCCCCATTGGTGTTCCTGGGAGGGGGAGGAGAAATAGTGCCCCATTGGTGATCCTGGGAGAGGGAGTGGAATAATGCCCCATCATTGGTGTTCCTGGGAGGGGGAGGGGAATAGCACCCCATCATTGGTGTTCCTGGGAGGAATAGTGCCCCATCATTGGTGTTCCTGGAAGGAATAGTGCCCCATCATTGGTGTTCCTGGGAGGAATAGCGCCCCATCATTGGTGTTCCCGAGAGGAATAGCGCCCCATCATTGGTGTTCCCGGAAGGAATAGTGCCCCATCATTGGTGTTCCTGGGAGGAATAGTGCCCCATCATTGGTGTTCCCGGAAGGAATAGCGCCCCATCATTGGTGTTCCTGGGAGGAATAGCGCCCCATCATTGGTGTTCCTGGGAGGAATAGCGCCCCATCATTGGTGTTCCCAGGAGGAATAGTACCCCATCATTGGTGTTTTATTCTGCAGTTTTTTCATTATCACTTTTAAATAAACGGAAAAATGGCATATTACGTTTTTTTTTAATGATTTTATCCGATTAATCAAAAAAATAATCGCCCGATTTAATCCATTATGAAAATAATCGTTAGTTGCAGCCCTAGACATTAGAGTGTAAATTTTTGTTTATTAAAAATCTTACAAACATTCAACATAAAAACGTATTTACATAAAAAATAAATAAAAATGATATATATATATATATATATAAATAAACAAAAACAAACAGGCTTACATCAGCAAATAACGGAAAAGAAAATGTATTTTTTTCCCCCTGAAGGTAACATAAATAGAACTATATACAAAGAAACATAATTTTATTATCTGTAAACTACTAAATTATGCAAAACAACCCTACTTCAACCTAAATACACCCTCAGGCTAAGAAACCATTACATATTTAACCCGTGCATTAGAGTGCAAGCTCCTCTGCTGCACAGACTGATGTGACTGGCTCAGGGCTCTCTGTACAGCACTGCAGTATATGTCAGAGCTATACAAATGTATAATATAATAATAAAGTGCTGCACAGACTGATGTGACTGGCTCAGGGCTCTCTGTACAGCACTGCAGTATATGTCAGAGCTATACAAATGTATAATATAATAATAGTGCATGACTCCTTTGGCGCAGACACTGATGTGAATTATTTTGTGTTCACTGTTTAGTTCTGTGGAATACTAAGCGCTATATAAATATAGGAAATAATAAACTGTCAGCTCCATTATTTTCACATTACAGCTGTGGGGTATGATATCAGAATACACAATGCATTGCACTCTCGGCCATATTATTATTATTATTATTATGCAGGTTTTATATAGAGCCAACAGTTTTCACAACTCCTAATAAAATAAAGGGAGACAGTACAGTTACAATACAATTAAAGAGGAAGTAAACCCTAATGGGTTTACTTCCTCTTTGTTTCCCTGTAAAGGTAAAGCATAACGGACTTGTATGCATCGCATAGTAGTCCATTATGTGTCACTTACCTGACACAGGAGCCAGCGAAGTCACCGCTGTCCCCTTGTGTACGGAGCCTCCATCTTCTTGGTGGGTCTCGCGGCTCCGGCGCTGTCATTTGACGTCGCCGCAATGACGTCACTCCCGCGAATGCGGCATATCGCAGTTGAGAGAGGCGCACTCAGTGCGCCTGCGCGCCGCTGTCTATGGCGCATGCGCTGTAGACAGCAGTGCCTGTCTTTTGGCAAATATCTCCTAAACCGTGTAGGTTTAGGAGATATTTCTTGGACCTACAGGTAAGCCTTAATCTTGGCCTACCTGTAGGTCAAAGTGGTTTGTAAGGGTTTACAACCACTTTAAAGACAAACAAATTAGGGCCCAGCTTGAGAGCTTACAATCTAAAGGACAGGGCAAGTCATACAAAAGGTAGTAACTGTGTTGGGATGAGTTGTCCAAGAACGTAGTTAGGCTGTATGGTACATTACAGTAAGTAACCCCATAGGGTCACTCGCATTAGCAATGGAGTAAAGAATAAAGGGTTAGATTGGTGATCAGTGGAAAAGTGTCCAATAAATTTCTGTTTCAATCTTTTTGTTCTGTTTTTAAATGACAATAAAAACTTTATAATATAACAAAATAGAGTGCATAATGACACCACCATCAGAATCAGTAGACAAAAAGACAGCGACAATAACATATTTAAAGGATAAGGAGTTTAGTCAGGAACCCATGGAATGTCCATCAGTAGGTACCAGGAACCAATGTGGTCCACTGAAGTGTCCCATCCCAGATAGCAAGGCTAACTTGTCATTAATTTGTGGCAGTGTGGAATTGTAATGCCACGTACACACGAACGGATTTGCCGTCGGAATAAACTCTTATGCCGCGTACACACGATCGGAATTCTCGTTGGAAAAAGCTCTGACGGTTTTCCCGACGGAATTCCGCTCAAACTGTCTTGCCTACACACGGTCACACCAAATTCCGACCGTCAAGAACGCGGTTACATACAACACTACAACAAGCCGAGTTCAATGCTTCCAAGCATGCGTCTAATTGTTTCCGAGCATGCCTAGGAATTTTGCGTGTCAGAATTGCTACAGACGATCGGAATTTACAATAGAAATTAAAAATTAAGAACATGCTCTCAATTCTTTGCTGTCGGAAATTCGGCCAGCAAAATTCCGATGGAGCCTACACACGCTCACATTTTTCGATGAAAAGCTCTCATCGGTCTTTTTCTGGCCTGAATTCCGATCGTGTGTATGCGGCATGAAGGTTTCCGACGTAATTCCGCTCAAGCTGTCTTGCATACACACGGTCACACCAAAGTCCGACCGTCAAGAACGCGGTGACGTACAACGCGTACGATGGGACTATAAAAAGGAAGTTCAATATCTACCACGCCACCCTTTGGGCTCCTTCTGCTAATCTTGTGTTTATCTCATGTTAGTAGAAGTTTGGTGAGAGACGATTCGTGCTTTTCAGACTCGCGACTATAAAAAATAATTCTAAACATTATTATAGAGATCTGGCTTTAAAAAAATAAAAGATTATTCATGAGATCACGAGAAATAATAAAGAAATACGTTTGTCAGAACTCTGTGTGAATATCAGCAGCAAAACAATTTCATTATTCTAGTATTATAAAGCACAAAAGAATGCGCTGCATTAAAAGATCACTGAATTTGCAGCGTGAGGAATGTGCTATCTCCATTACGAACGCTAGTTTTACCAGACCGATTGCTTCCATCTCGTACTTGCTTCAGAGCATGCGTCGTTTTTGGTACATCGGAACAGCATACAGAAGAGCGGGTTTCCGATAGTAATTAGTTCCGTCGGAAAAATTTAGAACATGTTCTCTATCTAATGCCCTGTACACACGATGTAAAATCAATGTCCTTTTTTCCCCACAAATAGAGCTTTCTTTTGGTGGTATTTGATCACCTCTGTGGTTTTTATTTTTTGCACTATAAACAAAAAAAAGAACAACAATTTAGATTTTTTTACTTTCTGCTAGAAAACATATAAAATAAAAAAAAAAAAAAAAAATTTAAGCCAATATGTATTCTGCTACATATTTTTGGTTAAAAAAAATCCCAATAAGCACATTTTGATTGGTTTGCGCAAAAGTTACCAACTATGGGATGTTTTATAGAATTTTTATTTATTCATTTATTTTTACTAGTAATGATGGCAATCAGCGACTTATATATAGGCAGACTTTTCATTCATCCACCCAACCTCCATTCATAGATTCTGTTTCATTCATGGTAGTGTCAGCCAACCTGATGGGTGCCTGTCACAGGTCCCACACATCTATTAATCCCCTCTGCACCAGAAGATTACGGCAGCAGGGATGGGGGGATTGGAGACTGGAAGATTTCAACAAATTCTACAGCCATCAGCACAAGGGACACATCACATTGACTGTATGTAATGTCCCTTGTGCTGATTGTAAAACCTTTCTTTTGACAACAGCAGGCTATAACACTGGGAAAAACATCATCCAATCCTGCAGCGGTAAGTGGAACTTCGGCGCATGGTGTGGGAAATAGGGCAGCCATAAGGAATTTTGGGCCCCTTTACACCCCTGACTCCCTTACGCCAGAGTTTACCCCTTTCATTAGGGTCCCCAAAGTCGTCCCCCTTACATCAGGGTCCCCAGAGTCCCCCCTCCTTTCATCAGTGTCCCCAAAGTCATCATCAGGGTCCCAAGAGTTCCCTCTCCTTAAATCAGGGTCCCCAGAGTCCCCCCCCTTACATCAGGGTTCTCACTTACATTAGAGACCCCACTTTCATTAGTGTCCCCAACGTCTCCCCTTACATTAGGGTCCCCATAACCCCCCTTAAATCTGTGTCGCCAAGAGCTCCGCTCCTTAAATCAGGGTCACCAGAGCTCCCCCCTTACATCAGGGTCCCCAGAATCCCCCCTCCTTAAATCAGGGACCAAGAGTTCCCTCTTACATCAGAGTCCCCCTATCATTAGAATCCCCAAAGTCAGCCCCCCCCCCCCTACAGTGCCATGAAAAAGTATTCATACCCCTTGACATTTTCCACATTTTGTCATGTTACAACCAAAAACGTAAATGTATTTTATTGGGATTTTATATGATAGACCAACACAAAGTGGCAAATAATTGTGAAGTGGAAGGAAAATGATAAATGGTTTTCAACATGTTTTACAAATAAATATGTGAAAAGTGTGGGGGGTACATTTGTAAGGCGCCCCCCGGAGTCAATACTTTGTAGAACCGCCTTTCACTGCAATTACAGCTGCAAGTTTTTTTAGGTGATGTCTCTACCAGCTTTGCACATCTAGAGAGGGACATTTTTGCCCATTCTTTGCAAAATAGCTCAAGCTCTGTCAGATTGGATGGAGAGCGTCTGTGAACAGCAATTTTCAAGTCTTGTCACAGATTCTCAATTGGATTTAGGTCTGATAATACAAATAAAGGCGCAGGGAACTAGAGCAACACATCCCACAGTGTTGAATAGGCATAGAAGTGGTGATTTAATAAGCATAGTAATCTATGCAGTGATGGTGAGGTGACAAAAGTCCATGATCTTTAAAATCTGTTTAAACAGTCCAAGGACCGTAATGGATGGTTGTGGAGGGTCCAACACTCAGGGCTGCCGTCATATGGGCACAGAAACCATCTTCCAATTGCACTGAAAAAACACAAGGAGAGAGGCGCCTCTGGGTGCAGATATAGGACAAGTTTAATAAACACTTAACATAGGCAACTCACATTTGAGAAGTCATAACAGGCATTGGATGAGTCTGGGCACTGGGACCCGATAGGTTTGGAGGAGGAACATCCTCCCCTTTCTCTGAATTACAGGGTCTGGGGGAGAGTCAAGCGATTGGTTGCTAGGACATGGACAGCTGCCGGCGGAGGTTACATACATAGTTACATAGTAGGTGAGGTTGAAAAAAGACACAAGTCCATCAAGTCCAACCTATGTGTGTGATTATATGTCAGTATTATATTGTATATCCCTGTATGTTGCGGTCATTCAGGTGCTTATCTAATAATTTTTTGAAACCATTGATGCTCCCCGCTGAGACCACCGCCTGTGGAAGGGAATTCCACATCCTTGCCGCTCATTTAATAAAGAACCTTTTACATAGTTTAAGGTTAAACCTCTTTTCTTCTAATTTTAATGAGTGGCCATGTATCTTATTAAACTCCCTTCCACAGAAAAGTTTTATCCCTATTGTGGGGTCACCAGTATGGTATTTGTATATTGAAATCATATCTCCTCTCAAGCGTCTCTCCTCCAGAGTGAATAAGTTCAGTGCTCGCAACCTTTCCTCATAACTAATATCCTCCAGTCCCTTTATTAGCTTTATTGCCCTTCTTTGTACTCGCTCCATTTCCAGCACATTCTTCCCGAGGACTGGTGCCCAGAACTGGACAGCATACTCAGGTGAGGCCGGACCAGAGTCTTTTACAGCGGGAGAATTATTGTTTTATCTCTGGAGTTGATCCCCTTTTTAATGCATGCCAATGTTCTGTTTGCTTTGTTAGCAGCAGCTTGGCATTGCATGCTATTGCTGAGCCTATCATTTACTAGGACCCCCAGGTCCATTTCCATCCTTGATTCACCCAGAGGTTCTCCCACCAGTGTATAGATTGCATTCATATTTTTGCCACCCAAATGCATTATTTTACATTTTTCCACATTAAATCTAATTTGCCATGTAGTTGCCCACCCCATTAATTTGTTTAGATCTACTTGCAAGGTTTCCACATCCTGCGGAGAAGTTATTGTCCTGCTTAGCTTAGTATTGTCCGCAAATACAGAGATTGAGCTGTTTACCCCATCCTCCAGGTCGTTTATGAACAAATTAAACAGGATTGGTCCCAGAACAGAACCCTGGGGGACCCCACTTTACACCCTTGACCATTCCGAGTACTCCCCATTTATCACTACCCTCTGAACTCGCCCTTGTAGTC
The DNA here is from genome assembly GCA_028564925.1 of Lithobates sylvaticus. Lineage (NCBI taxonomy): Eukaryota > Metazoa > Chordata > Amphibia > Anura > Ranidae > Lithobates > Lithobates sylvaticus. Next base: position 56,174,694 of record CM053038.1, read on the forward strand.
AGTTTTTAATCCAAGTACTCAACCTATGGTCCATGGAGAACTGTATCAAATACTTTTGCAAAATCCAAATACACACGTCTACGGGCCTTCCTTTATCTAGATAGCAGCTCACCTTCTCATAGAAAGTTATTAGATTGGTTTGGCAAGAACGATTCTTCATGAATCCATGCTGATTACTGCTAATGAGACCATTTTCATTACTAAAATCTTGTATATAGTCCATTATCATACCCTCCAAGAGCTTGCATACTATTGATGTTAGGCTAACTCGTCTGTAAGTCCCAGGGATGTATTTAGGCCCTTTTTTAAATATTGCTGCTACATTGGCTTTTCTCCAATCAGCTGGTACCATTCCAGTCAGTAGACTGTCAGTAAAATTAGGAACAATGGTCTGGCAATTACTTGACTGAGTTCCCTAAGGACCCTCAGGTGCAAGTCATCTGACTTATTAATGTTAAGTTTTTCAAATCTATTCCTAATTCTGTCCTCTGTTAGCCATGAGAGGGCTTCCTGTGATGTGTCATGAGGAAAAACACTGCAGTTTTGGTTACTGAAGCCCCCCGATTCCCTCACGAAGACTGAGAAGAAGAATAAATTCAATACCTTCGCCATCTCACCATCCTTTGTAACCAGATTCCCTTCCTCATTCTTTATGGGGACAATATGGTCTGTCCTCCCTATTTTACTGTTTATATACTTATAACTGATATAATTTCTTGGGGATTTTTTTTGTTCTCCTCCGCTATGTGTATTTTGTGTTCTATCTTAGCCACCCTAATTGCATCCTTACATTTCCTGTTGCATTCTTTGTAAAGTTTGAATGCTGATGAAGATGATCCCTCAGCCTTGTATTTTTTGAAGGCCTTCTTCTTTGCTTTTAAATTTATTTTTACATTGGAGTTAAGCCACCCAGGACTTTTGTTCGCTCATTTAAATTTATTTACCAATGGGATGCACTGGCTAATGCCCTTATTTAATATGCTCTTGAAGCAAACCCATCTCTCCTCTGTTCTTTGTTCCTAAGATTTTATCACAATTAATATATTCTAGCAAGGTTTGTAGTTTAGGGAAGTTGTCTCTTTTGAAATTCAGTGTCTTTGTATTCCCCTTATATTTCCTATTTGTGTGATTTATACTAAAGCTAATTGACCTGTGATTGGCGTTTCCTAAATTGCCCCGTATTTCCACATCCGTGATCAGGTCTGTATTGTTGGTAATCAGTAGATCTAGTAACGCTTTGTTTCTAGTTGGCACGCCTACCATCTGACCCATGAAATTGTCCTGCAAGACATTTAGAAACTGGCGAGCCTTAGACGAATGCGCAGTTCCTTCCGCCCAGTCTATGTCTGGATAGTTAAAATCACCAGGTGGATGCTGTCAGCCGCCATACATTCAGGGACAGCTTTGATTGCTGAACAGCCTGCACTGTTGCTGAGCGGCGCAGCTGCGGCAGCAGGGACGCTGACTGGGTATTTGAGCAGGACGCTCTAGGGGGTGGGGGGTTTGGACCCAGCAACAACTGGCCGTGGCTGCGCCTTAGGGTGGCTGCCTAGTGGTAGCACCGGCCCTGTTAACATGTCAACGGCATAATGTGGAAGCTGTAACTTGGGCCAAAGACAGTCCATTGCAGTCTATCTGGTCACTGACTGTGTATGCAAATACATGTACATGAGACCTCTGCTTTTTTTTTTTTTATGACTTTGGAAGTAGGTTTTATGATAGGAGATCCCATCTAGGTCATTGCACAGACCCCATGGAGGGGGTGATGACAAGTATAAATAATTTCCCCCTGCTAAGAATGGAACCCCATTGCTCATCTGGAGAAAGAAGTGTACCTAAGCAGAAAAAAACTATAAAAATAGAGCAGAAAGACAAAACCATCCTTCATTGGAAGGAAGTGACCCTATTTGCATCTGTTGGCAAGCCTGCCTTGTTCCTCATACTTATACAAAACAAACAAGGAAAAGGATCACAGCCAAAGAACACGGAAAATAAGCTAAATGTGTCTGAAATGGCAGTCTGAAATATGGCCTGAGCCTGCAGTGATATATTCTTCCATGCAAGAGAAAAAACGATCTACGCTACAGCGAGCTATGCATACAGCTCACAGACATAACACAGACAGTGGGCTGTATACAGTGCAGACTTGAAGGGGATGTGAAGGTTAATCCTCAGTACTGACACACAGTGGCGCCTGGCCAGGTCCCTGGATGTAAGTGATGGAGAGGATGAGGGAGGTATCTGGTGCAGAATGAAGAGGAGGGATGCAGAGGACAGGGAGGAGGTATCTGGCACAGGATGCAGACAAGAGATTTAAGGTATCTGGTACAGGAAGGAGAGGGATGAGAAGGAGAAAAGGGGTAGTTATTCAGTACAGGGTGGAGAAGAGGGGTAAGGAGGCAAGGAGAGCAAATGCCAGGGGCAGAAATGAGAGCGGGGATGAAGGGAGGGGGGCAGGTATCAGGTACAACATGGAGAGGAGTGATGCAGAGGAGGAAAGGGTGGGTATCTGGTAGAGGATGGAGAGGAGAAATGAGGAGTAGGGGAGGGCAAAGTGTCTGATATGATGTAGAGAAAATGGATAGGAAGTAGGGAAGAGCAGGTATCTAGCAAAGGATGGAAAGGAGAGATGCAGAAGAAAGGAGGCAGGTGTCTAGTGCAGGATGAAGAGAAAGGATGAGGAGTAGGGGAACACAGGTATCTGGTACAGAGTAAAGAGATGCAGTGGAAGGAAAGGGCAGGTAACTAATTAAGACGAGGAGAGAAGGCAGGTATCTGGTACTGGATGGTGAAGAGGAATGAGGAGTACAGGAGGATGGGTATCTGGGTACATGGGGAAGGGATGCAGAGGGGGAAAAGCAAGGGTATCTGCTACAGGAGTAGGAGGAGCGTTGCAGAGTAGAGGAGGCAGGTACCTGGTACTGGATGGAGAGGAGGAATGTGGAAATAAGGAGGCAGGTGTATAGTTCAGGGAGGTGAAGAGAAATGAGGAGTATGGGAGCAGGGCCGGTGCTACCACTAGGAAAACTAGGTAGCCGCCTAGGGCGCCCGGCCACTGGTGTTCCTACTGTTTTCTCTCTGTAGCAAGCAACTAAGTCTCAGCATCGGCAGGCAGCCGCCGCTCCGTTCGCACATAGTGTCAGAGGCGCAGCGGCGGAGGACTGTGTCTGTGTCCTGACTCCTGAATTAATGAAAGCAAGCAAGCATTCATTGATGGGCACTGGTAGGTTGCATTGATGGGCACTGGTAGGCTGCACTGATGGGTGCTGGTAGGCTGCACTGATGGGTGCTGGTAGGCTGCACTGATGGGTGCTGGTAGGCTGCACTGATGGGTGCTGGTAGGCTGCACTGATGGGCGCTGGTAGGCTACATTGATGGGCGCTGGTAGGCTGCATTTGATGGGCACTGGTGAGGCTGCATTAATGGGCACTGGTAAGGCTGCATTAATGGGCACTGGTGAGGCTGCATTTGATGGGCGCTGGTAGGCTGCATTGATCAGGGCTGGTGAGGCTGCATTTGATGGGCACTGGTGAAGCTGCATTTGATGGGCGCTGGTGGGCTGCATTTGATGGGCGCTTCATTAAAAAGGTGGGTTATACATGGGCAGGGCAAATGGGGTGGAGTCAGGGGTGGAGACAAGGGGGGGACGGCAAAATTAGGTTTAGCCTAGGGTGTCAAAAATCCTTGCACCAGCCCTGTATGGGAGGATGGGTATCTGATACAGAGTGGAGGGATGCAGAGAGGGAAAGCGAGGTTAGGTAACTAGTACAGGATTAGGATGATGGGTGCAGAGGAGAGGGGGCTGGTATCTGGTACTGGATGGAGAGGAGGAATGTGGAAATAAGGAGGCAGGTGTCTAGTTCATGGTGGTGAAATGGAATGAGAAACATGGGAGGCTGGGTATCTGGTACAGAGTGAAGGGAAGCAGAGGGGGAGAAGCAAGGGTGTCTGTTACAAGATTAGGACGAGGGGTGCAGAGGAGAGGAGGCAGGTATCTGGTATTGGATGGAGAGGAGGAATGCAGAAAAAGGAGGCAGGTGTCTAGTTTAGGGTGATGAAAAGGAATGGGAAGAATGGGAAGATGAGTATCTGGTACAGAGTGAAGGGAAGCAGAGGGGGAAAGTGAGGGTATCTGAAACAAGATTTGGAGGAGGGGTGCAGAGGAGAGGAGGCAGGTATCTTGAACAGGATGGAGAGAAGGAATGAGGTGTAGGGAAGGGCAGATATATGGTACAGGATAAAGAGGAGGGATGAGGAGTAAAGCAAGATAAGAAGTAGGGGCGGGCAAGTGTTCAATATAGGATGGAGAGTAGGGACGCAGGAGTAGGATGGGTGGCTATCTGGTACAGGAACGAGAGGAGAGCTATGGAGACTAGGTAACCAGTAAGGGATGGAGAGGAGGTATATATCTGGTACAATACAGAGAGGAGTGATATGGAGGCCAGGATGGATGGGGGAGAGATGAAAAGGCCAGGAGAACAGGAATCCGCTACAAGGAGGAGGAGGAATAAGTAGGGGAGGTCAGGTATTTAGTACAAAGTGGATGAGGAGTATGGAAGGATAGGTATCTGGTATAGGGTGGTGCAATGCAGAGGAGAGGAGGCAGGTATGTGATACAATGTGGAGAGAAGAGATTGGGAGTAGAGGAGAGCAGTTATCTGGTACAGGACAGAGAAGAAAGATGTGGGGGCCAGGTATCTAGTATAGGATGAAGAGGAGGGGTGCAGATGAATGGAGACAGGGATATGGAGGACATGGGGGCGAGTATCCAGTTACAGGATGGAGAGAAGTGAAGGGCAGGTATCTGGTACAGAATAAAAAGGAATTGATTAGGAGTTAGAAGAGGGCAGGTATCTGGTACAGGATAGAGAGGAGGGATGAGGAGCGGAGGACAGCTGGTATATAGTACAGGATGAAGAGGAGCAATGAAGAGTTGGGGAGAGCAGGTTTCCAGCACACTGTGGAGCAGGGGGATTTAGAGAAGAGGAGGGCAGGTATCTGGCACAGAATGGAGGGGGGGGGGGATAAGGAATAAAGAAGAGCAGGTATCTGACACAGAAAAGGGAGAAGGATGTGGAGGCCAGGTATCCAGTACAGGATGTGTAACCGGTACAGGATGGAGAAAAGAGATGCAGAAGAGAACGGAGGCAAGCATCAGGTACAGGGTAGAGAGGATGAACGAGGAGTACCGGTACAGGATAGAAAGGTGGTGTGAAGAAGAGGAGAGGCAGATATTGGTACAGGATGAAGAAAGGGGATGAGGAGATATGCCGCAGAAAAATCTTGGATGGTTATTCCGAAGGAATTCCGCTCAAGCTTGGCTTACATACACGCGGTCACACAAAAGTTCGCTGAACTTTCGACCGCCAAGAACACGGTGATATACAACACTACGACAAGCCGAGAAAATTAAGTTCAATGCTTCCGAGCATGCGTTGAATTGTTTGCGAGCACGCGTAGGAATTTTGCACGTCGAAATTGGTACAGACGATCAGAATTTCCGATCAAAACTTTTTCCGACCGAAAAATAGAGAACATGCTCTCAATCTTTTGCTGGCTGGAATTCCGCCAGCAAAAGTCCGATGGAGCATACACAACTTCGCATTTTCCAACCAAACGCTCTCATCAGACTTTTGCTGGCCGAATTTCCGATCGTGTGTACGGGGGTTGGAGAAGAGTAAGGAGTAGGGAAGGGTTTGGTGTATGGTATATGATGAAGAAGAGGGGTGAAGAGAAGGAGAGGCGGGTATCTGGTACAGCATGGAGAGGAGGGATGAGGAGTAGGGAAGGACAGGTGTCTGGTACAGGAGAGAGAGGGGGGATGACGAGTAGGGAAAGACAGGTGTCCGGTACAGGATAGAGAGGAGGGATGAAGAGGAGGAAAGGCAGTTATCTGGTACACGATGGAGAAGAGGAATGAGGAGTAGAGAAGGACAGGTGTATGGTACATGATAGAGAGGAGGGGTGAAGAGGAGGAGAGGCAGGTATCTGGTACAGGATAGAGAGAAGGGGTGAAGAGGAGGAGAGGCGGGTATCTGGTACAGGATAGAGAGGAGGGGTGAAGTGAAGGAGAGGCGGTTATCTGGTACAGGATAGAAAAGAGGGGTGAAGAGGAGCAGAGGCAGGTATCTGGTACAGGATAGCGAGGAGGGGTGAAGAGGAGGAGAGGCGGGTATCTGGTACAGGATAGAGAGGAGGGGTGAAGAGGAGGAGAGGCGGGTATCTGGTACAGGATAGAGAGGAGGGATGAAGAGGAGGAGAGGCAGGTATCTGGTACAGGATAGAGAGGAGGGGTGAAGAGAAGGAGAGGCGGGTATCTGGTACAGGATAGAGAGGAGGGGTGAAGAGGAGGAGAGGCGGTTATCTGGTACAGGATAGAAAAGAGGGGTGAAGAGGAGCAGAGGCAGGTATCTGGTACAGGATAGAGAGGAGGGGTGAAGAGGAGGAGAGGCGGGTATCTGGTACAGGATAGAGAGAAGGGGTGAAGAGGACCAGAGGCGGGTATCTGGTACAGGATAGAGAGGAGGGGTGAAGAGGACCAGAGGCAGGTATCTGGTACAGGATAGAGAGGAGGGGTGAAGAGGAGGAGAGGCGGGTATCTGGTACAGGATAGAGAGGAGGGGTGAAGAGGAGGAGAGGCGGGTATCTGGTACAGGATAGAGAGGAGGGGTGAAGAGAAGGAGAGGCGGTTATCTGGTACAGGATAGAAAAGAGGGGTGAAGAGGAGCAGAGGCAGGTATCTGGTACAGGATAGAGAGGAGGGGTGAAGAGGAGGAGAGGCGGGTATCTGGTACAGGATAGAGAGAAGGGGTGAAGAGGACCAGAGGCGGGTATCTGGTACAGGATAGAGAGGAGGGGTGAAGAGGAGGAGAGGCGGGTATCTGGTACAGGATAGAGAGGAGGGGTGAAGAGGAGGAGAGGCGGGTATCTGGTACAGGATAGAGAGGAGGGGTGAAGAGGAGGAGAGGCGGGTATCTGGTACAGGATAGAGAGGAGGGGTGAAGAGGAGGAGAGGCGGGTATCTGGTACAGGATAGAGAGGAGGGGTGAAGAGGAGCAGAGGCGGGTATCTGGTACAGGATAGAGAGGAGGGGTGAAGAGAAGGAGAGGCGGGTATCTGGTACAGGATAGAGAGGAGGGGTGAAGAGGAGGAGAGGCGGGTATCTGGTACAGGATAGAGAAGAGGAATGAGGAGTAGGGAAGGACGGGTGTCTGGTACAGGATAGAGTGGAGGGGTGAAGAGAAGGAGAGGCGGGTATCTGGTACAGGATAGAGAAGAGGAATGAGGAGTAGGGAAGGACGGGTGTCTGGTACAGGATAGTGTGGAGGGGTGAAGAGAAGGAGAGGCGGGTATCTGGTACAGGATGGAGGAAAATGATGAAGAGTAGGGAAGGGCAGGTGTCTGATACAGGATAAAGAGGTGGTGTGAAGAGGAGGAGAGGCAGGTATCTGGTACAGGATAGAGAGAAGGAATGAGGAGTATGGAAGGGTGGGTGTCTTGTACAGGACAGAGATGAGCAATGAAGAGGAGGAGAGGCAGTTATCTGGTACAGGATGGAGAAGAGGGAAGGGTGGGTGTATGGTAGAGTGGTGAAATGGAGCAGAGGCAGGTTTCTGGTACAGGATAGAGAGGATGTGAAGAGGAGGAAAGGCAGGTATCTGGTACAGGATGGAGAAGAGGGATGAGGAGTAGGGAAGGATGGGTATATGGTACAGGATAGAGAGGAGGTGGAGAGGAGAAGAGGCAGGTACCTGGTACAGGATGGAGGAGAGTGATGAGGAGTAGAGGAGAGCAGGCATCTGGCTCATGATGGAAAGGAGGGATGCATAAGAGAGGAGGGAAGTATCTAATACAGGGATGAGAGGAAGGATGTGGAGGCCAGGTATCCAGTGCAGGCTGGAGAGCAGGGATGAGGAGTAGGGGAGGGTGGTGACTGGTACAGGATAGAGAGGAGAGGAGGCAGGTATACAGTAGAGGATGCAGAGGAGAGGAGGCAGGTGTCTGGTATAGGATGGAGAGGAGAGGAGGGATGGGGAGCAGAGGAGGATGGGTATCCAGTACAGGATAGAGAGGAGGGGTGAAGAGGAGGGGAGGGCAGGTATGTGGTATAGGGGGAGGAGAATGGATGCTGAATGAGATATTACAGATGAAGCCACCTCAGGATGAGCCGGGACCAGCACTGCAGACAGACGGAAAGCTCCTTTTGTGGCCAAGGTCAGTGGGACATGGAGAGGGTGGGCAGAAGAGCTGACACACTACAGATGCTGAGCATAGGGGAGCCCAGGACAAGACAAGATTCAATCTCTGCACAGTCTCCAACTTTTAGTATTTACTTTCTACAATTCACACCCAAATAACCTGCAGAGGTAGGACAGACAGGTTACCTGTGCGCCCAAAACAGCCTAGGGCAAAGGGTACAAGTACAGTGCAGTATACAGTGTGCGTACAGTATATAGAGTTCCAGGTGTACAGTGTGTATACAGTGCCATGTATACAAGGTGAGTACAGTGCAGTGTATACAATGCTATATGTACAGCGTGAGTACAGTGGGTATACAGTGACATGTATATAAGGTGAGTACAACGTGTGTGTTTATAGTGTCATGTATATAAGGTGAGTACAGTGTGTATATTGTGGTGTATATGAGGTGAGTACAGTGTGTATATTGTGGTGTATATGAGGTGAGTACAGTGTGTATATTGTGGTGTATATGAGGTGAGTACAGTGTGTATATATTGGTGTATATGAGGTGAGTACAGTGTGTATATAGTAGTGTATATAAGGTGAGTACAGTGTGTATATAGTGGTGTGTATATAAGGGGAGTACAGTGTGTATATAGTGGTGTGTATATAAGGGGAGTACAGTGTGTATATATTGGTGTATATGAGGTGAGTACAGTGTGTATATAGTAGTGTATATAAGGTGAGTACAGTGTGTATATAGTGGTGTGTATATAAGGTGAGTACAGTGTGTATATAGTGTCATGTATATGAGGTGAGTACAGTGTGTATATAGTGTCATGTATATGAGGTGAGTACAGTGTGCATATTGTGGTGTATATGAGGTGAGTACAGTGTGTATATATAGTGGTGTATATGAGGTGAGCACAGTGTGTATATTGTGGTGTATATGAGGTAAGTACAGTGTGTATATAGTGGTGTATATGAGGTGAGTACAGTGCGTATATAATGGTGTATATGAGGTGAGTACAGTGTGTATATTGTGGTGTATATGAGGTGAGTACAGTGTGTATATAGTGGTGTATATAAGGTGAGTACAGTGTGTATATATATATATATTGGTGTATATGAGGTGAGTGAAGTGTATACAGTGAGTGCAGAGTATATATAGTACAGTGTGCACATAGTACAGTGTGAGTACAGTGTATAGTGTGGTGTAGTGTATACAGTAAGTGTATTGTGTATATTGTGAAGTACATACACTGTGTGAAGTGTATACTGTAAACAGTGTGAGTACAGTTTGCAAGTACAATGAAGTGTACAGATGGTATATAACTTTTTTGTGTACAGTGCAGTGTACAGAGCAGTTCATACAACGTATGGTATGTAGGACAAGTACAGCACAGCATACGGGGTACATGTACAATGTTTGGTATATACAGTGTGCATATATATATACTGTATATACATAGGATAAGTACAGCACAGTGTACAGGATATTTGTACAGTGCTAGAAGTTTCTTCAGATTATCTTGTGTCCAAAGGTGGCTGCAGACAGGGAAATGTGTTTTGTGTCTATGGAGGGGAAAAGAGAAGTAGAGAGATTCTCCCAGTGCCACCTATCACTGCACACCATAACACTAGAGACTACAAGGCCAGCAGGCTATTAAGACTCTGCTGCTACAGAAGGAGGCAGAAAAACAAGCTACTGGGAGAAACTGAAAGAGGTTTTGCTGTATAGTTTGAGGATGAATTATTCCACATTGCCTGAAGCTACTGAGGTCAATGAGGGCTTTATTTAACACTCGTGTATTACTTGTTAAAATATGCAAATATGAATAGACTGGCCAGAATTCTACTTTAACACTTAACACTGAGTAGATAAAAACAACATAATAATGCAGGTATTGTTTTTAATATAATGTATTTATGCAGAACGTCAGCCAAAAATAACAAAAGAAAGAATCATTAAAAGATAAACATTACCAAATCAGCATTTGCTGCAAGAACAACCTTCAACCCAGAGACTTCCCCTACAGTACTTTTCTTATGCCACCAGATGTCCTCATTGTGATGGCTGGCGCCATTTTCTCCTATCCCAGGTCTTCCTGGACCTGCCCCAGCTTGTGAGAAGCAGAAGAGTGATGAGCTCATCCCAGCCTTTCTCAACCTTTTCAACACAGAGGAACCCATGAATTAACTTTCTGGTTTCAGGGAAGCCCTGCTAATCATTATTATATCTACAACTCATGATACATTAGTGTTATGGTCAGTGAGAAGAATGCGCTTTACACTGGGGGTCATTAGGAAGAATTACCCCTTTACAGATAGCAAGGGGCAGAAATTGCTCATTGAAGGAACCCCTAGCAAACTTTGGAGGAACCCTGATTGAGAAACCCTGAGCTCATCTTTGTCACTCTACTCTCCTCCTATCAGCATACTTCTTGTCCTCACATTAACTGATTGGTCCCTTGTGCTGCTTCTCCCTTCCTCATTCTGAGCTCTGCTACACAGGGGCAGCAAGAGGCTGACACCAGGTCACACTGAGATATTTACACTGCTTGTAATGATGTATTACCAATTACAGAGCTGCAGTAATGAGAATATTTTATATTCCAGACTTAAGCTGGGTACACACTATAATTTTTTTTTTTCGAGCTGAAGAAATGACAGATCGCGTATTAACATAAGTGATGTTAGTGTCGCAATCTGCCCCACTGAGCTATTGTGTCCTGACAGGCGGACTGCCCGAATCCCCCCCCCCCCCGCCAGAACACACTGATCAGCACTTGCAAGCCATTAGCCGCAAGCGCTGATTGGATGTTGGTTTTCCATTATGCGTGTTCCATAAGATTGGCTTCTGTCAGACAGGGAGCTGTACACGGGGGGGACAAAAGTTGGACGGTTCCTGCTGAACTGACAGTTTGCGGCTGATTTTCGGCCCACATGTACCCAGCCATAGCGTCACTCTAGTCGTGCGACCTCTGCAAGCTCCCTCGCTGGAGCCAACATTACCTCCGCAGCATTTTCCAGGTTCAGGGTATCTGACAATGTTGTTTGTGTAGTGTGTAATGATGTAACGCACGCACAGCTTGGTGTAGAAGAAGATTGTGAGAAGGAAGGTAAGAAGCCTTTGTTACGGAAGAGATATAGTAAGTCTCTTCGGTAATATAAAAACCTTCCTGCTCGCCATTTTTTGTTTTCAGGCCCCAGTTACGCTTTCAGCCTTACCATTTATTCTACTAGGACCAATGCATGCGCAGCGCAGTGATTGTGCATTCCAGTGGCGGCTGGTGCCTACTATTTTTGGGGGGGGGGCGGCATAACCAACACAACTACCCCAGTTGAGGTGGTCACCCCGCAGCACCCCCCCTGTGCGTGTGGGAGACACAGACACGGCCAGCGGCGATCAACCTTCAGCACCAGACCCCCCCCCCCCTGTGCGTCCAGAAGATAAGGACACGGCCAGCGGCGATCACCCCGCAGCATTCCCCCCCAGACACTGACACATCCAGCAAGCAGCAGCGATCCCCCGCAGCACCAGACCCCCCCCCCCCCCCCCCCCCCCCCCCCCCTCCGTGCATTCGGGAGACAGACATGGGCAGCGGCGATCACCCCGTAGCATTCCCCCCCCAGACACTGACACATCCAGCAAGCAGCAGCGATCACCCCGCAGCCCCCCCCCCCCACGGGAGACACAGCCACACAGCCAGCAGCGCTTACCTTACCTGCTAGTGGAGGCATGGAGGAGACATGGCAGCAGGGAGAAGGAGGAGCCGGGCCGCTCCAGCGAGGACACAGGCATTCTCCTTTCCAGCTAATTGGAACCCAGAAGTGTGTCCTGAGATACGATTGGCCAATAGGTGCTTACTGATTGGCCAGGAGGAGGATGTGGCAGAATAGCGAATATTCATTCGTTAGTGTCACACAACTGGGTGGGATCAGGGCGCACTCTCTGCGCCCTGAGCCCACCCTATTTTGAAGCCTATTAGAGCCTCTGGTTCTAATCAGGTGCTTCGAAATACACACCCCCCCCCTATCCCTGCAATTGTAATTCATGTGGGGCCGAGCACATGGATAGGGAGGGCGGCGGCGGTGTTAGGGGGGGCGGCGCCCATGCGCCCACAATGCACGAGCCCCCACTGGTGCATTCTCTGACTGCAAACCTATTTTGCTCTGATGGTGACTGGTTTGCTTTAATATAATGAAGGATCACCAAACAGAATTCAACAAAGGTAATATTATTAATTTAAATCATTATAAAAGGCCTTTTACCATGGACATCTGGATCCTAAAAAGACATCTTGGACTTGCATCAAGGAGAGTCTGCTCTGCACAAAAATAGTCCAACCTAATCGTGTCTCTGAACTGTAGGTTCAAAGGCAAGCAATGTAAGTACCTGCGTCTGACCCGCTATAGCCTGTTGCAGTCCCTGTACAGCAGAGCTGGAGTATGAGAGGAATAAGCAGTAGAAGGAGCCAATCAGTTCATGTGCTAACAAGGAGCATGCTGATAAGAGGAGAGCTCAGAGTGAAAGATGAGCTCATCAGTCTTCCATTTCTCCAGTCACAATCTGGAGGTAGAAACAAGACCTAGATCAGTGAAGGTGAACCTTGGCACCCCAGATGTTTTGGAAATACATTTCCCATGATGCTAATGCACTCTGCAGTGTAGTTGAGCATCATGGGAAATGTAGTTCCAAAACATCTAGGGGGGCCAAGGTTCACCATCACTGACCTAGATGATGTTGGATATCCTCCAGCCAGGGAACGAGTTGGGCTCTGTCTGACGTGGTGCAGTTTCTAATACACACAGTGTCCAGTGAAATCCAAGTAAGCAAATTGAGTATAGGAGAAAACCCTGTGCAACTGTGCAAGATTGAAGGTAAGGCTGGAGTTTAGCATTAAAGGGGTTGTAAAGGTAGAAGGTGCATTCTTTGTATTAGGATAAAAAGTCTTCTGTGTGCAGCAGCCCCCCTAATACTTACCTGAGCCCATCTCTGTCCAGCGATGTTGCAAGAGTGTCTCATCTGCCATTGGCTCCCACTGCTGTCAATCAAAGTCAAGCAGCCAATGAGGAGAGGGGAGAAGGGGGCTGGGCTGGGCCGCGGCTCTGTGTCTGAATGGACACAGTGAGCTGTGGCTCGGCTCGGGTGCCCCTATAGCAAGCTGCTTGCTGTGGGGGCACTCAACAGGAGGGAGGAGCCAGAAGCACCGAAGAGGGACCCAAGAAGGGGAGGATCTGGGCTGCTCTGTCCAAAATCACTACACAGGGCAGGTTTGTTATGTTTAACTAAAAAAAAAAAAAACAAGACTTTACAATAACTTTAACTGCAGTAATAAAAACATGTCAAAGCGCTGCGTAAACTGTTGGCGCTATATAAATCCTGTATAATAATAATAATGTCTGTGAAGGTTTTCATTGATCCAGGTCATGGTATATCTATTAGTAGTTGGTCACACTCAGCTGGACTTGTCCAGTAATTTTAACCACTTCAATACCGGACACTTTCACCCCCTTCCTGCCCTGGACAATTTTCAGCTTTCCGAGCTGTAGCATATTGAATGACAATTGCGCGGTCATGCTACACTGTACCCATATAAAAATGTTATAATTTTTTTGAGACAGATAGAGGTTTCTTTTAGTGGTATTTAATTGCCACTTGTTTTTTTTTTTTTTGCTAAACAAACAAAAAAATATATATATATTTTTGTTTCTGTTATAAAATTTTGCAAATAAATAATTTTTCCCCTTTTACTAATGTGCACTGATAGGCTGCACTGTCGGGCACTGATGAGGTGGCACTGATAGGACAGGGGGCATGAATGAGCATGGTTCTGGAAGGATGTCCCTGGACCCCTCCCAGAACTGGGTGACCATGCTGTAGCCGTCCTTTGGCTATAGCGCAGTTGGGAAGAGGTTAAAGACATTTTGTAGCTTATCCAAGCTACTTCTGCAGTTCTAATGAGCAGGAAAATACAACAGCATTTATATTCACACAGGTGGCACAAACACCTTAATCCAATCACCATGGAAAGGCAGGTGTTATTGCCCAAGAACAGGATGGGAGGTGAGAAAGTTGTGGAACCACCCTGTTCTTAGTTGCATAATCATATCCTTGGTGTCGGAGGAGGAAGCCTTCACAGGTGTTAATCCTTAGCTTTACATGTCTGAAGGTGTGAATTGTTGTCATAATGCCAGGGCAGAGATATTAAAAATTACATTATATGTGGAAGACAAACAAACACAGAGTTTAAAGTCGAAGAACACCAATATTTCAAGAGGGCTTTCAAAGTCTGTGGCTACCCAGATTGGGCTTTTGTCAAAACCCTCACAAGATTAACCAACAACATGGGACGTCAAGCAGAGGGGAGAAACAGAACAATCCCTTATGTAGCTGGAGTGTAGGAAGTACTCCAAATGATCTTCACCAAAGATCACATCCCTGTGTCTTTCAAGTCTAGCAATACATTGAGACAGAAGCTTCTACATCCAAAAGACCCAACACCTAAACACAAGCAAAGTAACTCGGCATATGTAGTACAGTGTGGTAAGGAATGCAAGGACCTCTACATTGGGGAGACTAGGCAACCTTTCAACAAATAGCCCAACAGAGGAGGGAAAATTCCACAGGTCAAGATTCTTTTGAAGATAGTGAGGTGCACATTTTGGATGGAAAGGACAACTTGTTCACAAGAGGCATAAAAGAGACCATCAACGTCAAACTGGAACAGCCATCATTGAACAGGGGTGGGATCTTCAGCACCATTTGTCTTCCACATATAATACCATTTTAACATCTCTTCCCCAGCGATTTGATAGCAAATTATGCCACGTAAATAGAAGAATGATAACTTATAAGGTCTTTCTGACATCCAGGATGAGATCATGTATCTAGAACTTTCACATCTCCCATCCCGTGTTAATTTTTACATCAATTTCGATTTTGTTTTAGTCATAACCTTGGATTTTAGTTGACTAAAATCTCTGTTACGTTTTAGTCAACTAAAATCGAATGAGTTTAGGTAAATTGTAATGCATTATTTAAAGTGGAAGTAAACCCCCCTATCGTTTTCAGCCAAGGAAGCTGCCATCTTTGCCTCTGTTTAATCTTCAACTGCCACAGTGCTGCACACGTGATCCGTTATGACACCAGCCATTGGATGGTTTGACTGTTTGGTTGAGAGCACAGCCAATGTGCAGTTAGCATTCCCGGCATGCCTTTTTTTTTTAGACTGTTAAATCGATGGGTTTACTTCCGCTTTAAAGCAGAGTTCTGCCCCCCCCCCAGCAAAAAGTTAAAAGTCAGCAGCTTCACATACTGTAGCTGCTGACTTTTAATATTAGGACACTTACCTGTCCTGGAATCCAGCGATGTCGGCACCCCAGCCGATGTTTCCATCTCTGTTACATTTTAGTCAACTAAAATCGAACGAGTTTAGGTAAATTGTAATGCATTATTTATGCCGATGTCGGCACCCCAGCCGATGTTTCCATCGAATCTCGGGTGCTGCAGCTGCCATTGTCTGTAAGGGAAACCGGTAGTGAAGCCCTGCGCTTTCTGAAAGGCCCGACGGCGGGGGAGAGGAGGACAAACTTCCGAGTTATCTTGCCGCAGTGAGATCTCTTGGAAGTGGGGATGGGTACCTGTCGAAAACAGGTACCTGCTTCCCCTTCCCAAGGTGCCAAATGTGGCACCGGAGGGTGTAAGTGGAGCTTCCACTTTTGGGTGGAACTCCGCTTTAGGCATTTCTCTAGATCTTCCAAACTCATTATACACTCCTGGAGTAAAAATGTAATAACATTTGGTGTAGATGGGGAAGTAAATGGGAGTGAGGGAGTGCACAGAGCAGAGAACTGGTCTGGGGAGGCTGTTCTATTACACAGTGCTAAGCACCGCTACCTTGCTGGGAGGCAAAACACTCACCACGTGGTTTGCAGGACATTGTTCCAGAACTCCCAGCCATCAGGCAGAAATGAGGGAGCCTGAGTCTCTCTCACCCAATATAGCTTGTCAGGGGACTGAAGCTTTAATAGATGCAGAGCTCTGAGGAAAGGGGCCATTTAGGTGGGTAAACGTCCCTCCCTCATATTTCTGTTCATTGATGAAAACTGGAATTGATTTTCCTCATAGTTTTCGGCAATTGTCAAAATTATAGTTTTTTTTTTTGTTTCATTTTCATTACTGAAAACATGCAGCCGACTAAAATGATGAGGAAAATAACACTGCACCCATCCTGTTCTTGAACAATAACATCTGCCTTTCCATGGTGATTGGATTAAGGTGGCTTTGCCTGTTCCTGACACTCATTGGAACCAAAGACGTGGCTTAGATAAGCTACAAAAAAAATATCTTCAGTATTACAGAAGAAGTCCAGTTGAAAGTGACCAATACTACTATACGCAGTAATGGAAAGTCAGGTTTCCAGGCTGGCTGTGCCATCTGGCAGGGCTCTGTAAATCCCAGGATTTAGTGGACTGAAATTCATATAATTTAGCAGGTATAACAGCTCCCATGTATATATTTAATTTTAGTGGTTTACCTGGAGTTCAGCTTCAAGCTTCACCAGTAGTCATGATGGCTATAATAAGAGAAGATGGGCCTTCAAGTAAGGCAGGCCATAGACGGTGCGAATTTGCACGATTCCTTCATCAACGCAGACAGTGCTGACAGGCGAATTCCTCCTGCTGAGGAATTGTCTTCTCCTGGCGGGGGGGGGGGGAGCTGTCCCCGCCGCGGAGAAGATATATAGCATATATAGCAGCCGCTAGCGATAATCACAAGTGAATCTGGCAGGCTGGTTGTACCCAAGTTGACTGATCGATTGACTTGACACATTCAGCCTGCCCACACTTTGTTCGAATCTCGGCCATCGCCCGCTGAACCGGCCGAGATTAGAACTGTCTATGGCCGGCCTTAATCTTATGAGGAAGAAGTCACTGGTAGTTAGTTCCTCATTATCCGGTGCCTTTTATCAAGCAGTGAATGGCAACGCTACCATTAAAGTGTGCCTGGATCAAAAAGAGATATTTACTAGAAAGATATATTGGTGAATACAAGCTAATAGTTACAGTACATGTAATCTTCTCGTATCAATGTGCAGCAAGACACAGAATGGCATTTTGGCCTGTGTGAGTGTGACATGTCCTCTTATAGGTTGGTATTAACCTCCTTTTTCTGTTCCCTGCATAGGAACATTGGTCACTCTGGTGGTCCGTCTAAAAGTTGGATATTAATGCTCCCTGCAGGCTCAGTTTATTGTGTGGACAGACCTCCTGCCATGCTAGGACGGTTCTCTACGTCATGCTTCTCCTGCATATACTCAATCTAATGGCCCCATTTTACTTCCTGTGTCTCCTTGCTGTGACGTTCTGCCTCCAAATCTTCTTCTTCCTCCCGGGCATGTGCGATGGGCACTCTTTAACACTCTCTGGCCTCCTTCATTCATCGGTGTTCTTCTTTTTTCTTATCAACGTTGTTGGGAATTACATTTTGGTCATCTGGAAGAGCCCAGCTACTGGTGGACATGGCGGAGCGGCTGAAACAGCAGATAAACCATTCTGCTGGATATGCGTGCGAATATTGGGGGACAAGGAACACCACTGCTTCTTCACCGGGACATGTATTAGTCGCAGCAATCTGCGCAGCTTTGTCTTGCTCTGCCTCCATGCTTCCTGCAGCTGTTTCCACTCCATGGTGGTGGGACTTGGCTACATCTCAAGCAACTTCTCCCTGTCTTTTTCCGAGCCCTTGGCCTTCCTCAGACTGTTGCCTCTATCTGTCACACGCTTCTTCTCAGGTCAGATATTAGGAATGCGCAATTCTTCCATTGAGATAAGGCTGTGGGTATAGAAGTCTGAGGATGATCTGGCCTGGGTAGATCTAGTATTGGCCATTGTAAGATATAATTGGCCCCAGGGCAGGAAAAAAACACCCAAAACAGGCATCCCACTACCTAAAGCCTGGCACACACTATGAGTTTTTTTCTGTTTAACCCAGCGGGTCAGCTGCTGGTTTTCCAGCATGCTCATCTGACAGGAGCCGGCCAATTTGCCAGCTTCTGTTGGACTGGCTGCCATACACATGGGCTGCATGTCAGCCGGTTTTTATTGAACCAGCCGGCCTGTGTATGCGGGGCTCAAAGCAGGACATAGACGGCACCATTTTTGATTCCCCACAGACAGTGTTGATGGGGAAATTCTTCCTGCTGAGCCATTGTGTTCTCCCAGCGGGGGGGAAAGCCATCCCTGCCGGCAGAACACAGTGATTATTGCTAGCAGCTATAACAGCCCCTAGCAATAATCACATGTAAAATCAATCGATCAACTTGAGTACATTCAGCTTACCCATACATGGTTCAAATCTCAGCCAGTTGCTGCTGAACCGGTCAAGATTCAAACCAACTATGGCTGGCTTTAGTAACAAAAAAGGATTCAGTTTACGTTTTAAGCAAACTGTAGCTTGTGAAGGTTTAAAGCCAGCCATAGATGGTTCAAATTTCAACTGGTTCAGTAGGAACTACCCGAGATTCAAACCATGTATGGGCAGGCTGAATGTACCCAATTAGATTGATCGATCAACTTGAGTACAACCAGCCTGCTGGATTTTACATGTGATTATTGATAGCCTCTGTTATAGCTGCTAGCCATAATCGCTGTGTTCTACAGGCGGGGACGGCTCCCCACACTATCTGGATTGATGGGGGAATTAAGCGATTTTCTTAAGAAAGAAAATTGCTTGATTCCCCCATCAACACAGACATTAGGGGGGAGCCGTCCCCACCTGTAGAACACAGCGATCGCATCGATGGCCTGCTTAGCTTTTTGTATCTCCCAGAAGAAAATATCACACTGTAGCTCTAATGAGTAGGCAAGAATGAATTAAGATTAAAACAGTGTATTGTATGCACTTTTGAATTTGCCCCAAAAATTCTAAAATAATATGATCTCATGTATAAAGAGAGCTTCCACACCTTAATAGGTAACTGATTCCACAAAAAAAATTAGCAAAGCCTGCAGGAAAAGCAAAAAATAATTGTTAGGAAATATCGGAGGATGCCGAACGAAAGAGTTTAAAACCAGACAGCCTGTGACAGCGAGACATCGGTTAGCAAGCTTTGTACTCCCCACTCCCGTCTACCTCCAGCTTTTGGGATATAGGGAATAGAGTCTGTGTTGTGTTGGCTTATGTGAAGAATGTACAGCCTGCGCAGACCCTGCCTCCCCATATCCCAGGTGAAAACTAGAGGCAGACAACGCTGAAACGCATGGAGCTGGTCAATTTGCTTTTTTTTTATGGGTTTAGATATTCTTCATAACAAGGGGTCTCCTGACATTGTGAAACATCAGGGAGGCAAGCTCCTTTAGGTGTACATATACCCAGACTATGTATGGAAAGTATTTACAAGCCAAATTACGTCATTAGCAAATGCATGCGGCTGGAAAGGTGAGTGGGGACTTGTTTTAGAGAGTTGGGGGGGGGGGGGGGGTGTTTTAGAAAGGCGAGTGGGGGCTTGTTTTAGAGAGGTGAGAGGAGGCTTGTTTTAGACAGTTGGGGGGGGCTTGTTTTAGAGAGGTGAGAGGATGCTTGTTTTTAGAGAGTTGGGTGGGGGCTTGTTTTAGAGAGGTGAGAGGAGGCTTGTTTTAGAGAGTTGGGGGGGCTTGTTTTAGAGAGGTGAGTGGGGGCTTGTTTTAGAGAGTTGGGGGGGGAGGTGTTTTAGAAAGGTGAGTGGGGGCTTGTTTTAGAGAGGAGGCTTGTTTTAGAGAGGTGAGAGGAGGCTTGTTTTAGACAGTTGGGGGGGGGGGTTGTTTTAGAGAGGTGAGAGGAGGCTTGTTTTAGAGAGTTGGGTGGGGGCTTGTTTTAGAGAGGTGAGAGGAGGCTTGTTTTAGAGAGTTGGGGGGGCTTGTTTTAGAGAGGTGAGTGGGGGCTTGTTTTAGAGAGGTGAGAGGAGGCTTGTTTTAGAGAGGTGAGTGGGGGCTTGTTTTAGAGAGGTGAGTGGGGGCTTGTTTTAGAGAGGTGAGTGGGGGCTTGTTTTAGAGAGTTGGGGGGGGGCTTGTTTTAGAGAGGTGAGTGGGGGCTTGTTTTAGAGAGGTGAGAGGAGGCTTGTTTTAGAGAGTTGAGTGGGGGCTTGTTTTAGAGAGGTGAGAGGAGGCTTGTTTTAGAGAGTTGGGTGGGGGCTTGTTTTAGAGAGGTGAGTGTGGGCTTGTTTTAGAGAGGTGAGTGGGGGCTTGTTTTAGAGAGTTGGGGGGCTTGTTTTAGAGAGGTGAGTGGGGGCTTGTTATAGAGAGTTGGGGGGCTTGTTTTAGAGAGGTGAGTGGAGGCTTGTTTTAGAGACTTGGGGGGGCTTGTTTTCGAGAGGTGAATGGAGGCTTGTTTTAGAGAGTTGGGTGGGGGCTTGTTTTAGAGAGATGAGGAGGCTTGTTTTAGAGAGGTGAGTGGGGGCTTGTTTTAGAGAGTTGGGAGGGCTTGTTTTAGAGATGTGAGTGGAGGCTTGTTTTAGAGAGATGAGTAAAGGCTTGTTTTAGAGATTTGGGGGGGCTTGTTTTAGAGAGTTGGGGGGGGGGCTTGTTTTAGAGAGTTGGGGGGGGGGCTTGTTTTAGAGAGGTGAGTGGAGGCTTGTTTTAGAGAGTTGGGTGGGGCCTTGTTTAAGAGAGGTGAGTGGAGGCTTGTTTTAGAGAGGCGAGTGGGGGCTTGTTTAAGAGAGTTGAGTGAGGACTTGATTAGAGATTAACAGAAGGTGTAGAGAAGACGAAGAGAAGGGTAGGGGAGGAGAGGTAGGGAAGGAGGTAGAGATGATCAGGGACGTTCCACGTCTCCACACTGGGGTCTCGGCCATCGACCCCGCAGCTCAGAGTTCAATGAGACAGCAGTTAAAATTTCCTGGGAGACAGAGGGAAATCCAGAGGTGCCAGATCTGACTAAATTTCGTCATGGTCCCTTGTAATTTAGCTGCAAGATTTTTATTTATCAGAACCCATTGTATACGGGAGGTAACCTCAGATATTGGTAACGTGTTAGACAACTATCCCCTTGCGTTGCCCTGCTTTGCGGCTGTCAGGACGTAGACCATTAGAGCATGTTGCTCTGTTAGTTGCGTTGTAAATTGAGGAGGGCTTCTTATGGGTTTTATTGTTATTTTGACCTCACTAACTACCCTTAGCTGCAGGCGTTAAAGGCTGCCAGGCTTCAAAAATTCTCCATAGAAATCAAAGGAAAGGAGGTGTGATTTCCGTGCCTCTTTTAGGAATTTTGAAAATGAATTTCTCCACAATACCTGCACCTACAGAGGTGATTATATGCTTAAGGCTGGGTTCACATGTGGCTCACAGCAGGAGTCCGGTGCGTCTCCATTCACAGTTTCAGGATCCAATTTGCATAGGTGTGAACCCAGCCTAAAAATGCTTGTTTGGAATATGTGAATACTTCAGCATGCATACTCTGGGTACTTCAGCATGTATACTCTGGGTACTTCAGCATGCATACTCTGGGTACTTCAGCATGCATACTCTGGGTACTTCAGCATGCATACTCTTGGTACTTCAGCATGCATACTCTGGGTACTTCAGCATGCATACTCTGGGTACTTCAGCATGCATACTCTGGGTACTTCAGCATGCATACTCTGGGTACTTCAGCATGCATACTCTGGGTACTTCAGCATGCATACTCTGGGTACTTCAGCATGCAGACTCTGGGTACTTCAGCATGCAGACTCTGGTAACAGCCTCACCATCCAAATGTCATAACAGCGAGTGGTGGGCCCTGAATCCTGAGAAGCCCTGGTGAAAGCAACTTTTTCTAACTTTATTAAAATGGTCCTGTGTGTACTCACACTAAGTACTATATTTTGCTAAAAAATACTGACAAATACGGACAGTCGTCCGATATTGTCATCATCTGTACGAGGCTTAAAGGGGTTGTAAACCCTCAAGGTTTTTCACCTTAATGCATTCTATGCATTAAGGTGGAAAACCTTCTATAGTGCAGCAGCCCCCCAGAGCCCCCCTTTTACTTACATGAACCAGATCGTTCCAGCAACAGGGACGAGCATAGCAGCTCCAGCCGCTGTCTCGCGTCCTCATTGGATAGATTGATAGCAGCAGGAGCCACTGGCTCCTGCTGCTGTCATTCAAATCCAGTGACACGGAAGCCAGGGGGCAGGGGGGACGAGTCCTGCTGTCTGTGTCAATGGACGCAGCAGCAGGACTCGGGAGCGCTCCTGCACGAGTTCCCCCATGGAATGCAGCTCTCCGTGGGGGCACTCGAGTAAATGAGGAGCCAGGAGCGCCGCCGGGGGACCCCAGAAGAGGAGGATCGGCCGCTCTGTGCAAAACCCTTGCACAGAGGAAGTAAGTATAACATGTCATTTAATAAAAAATAAAAAAAACTAACCTTTACAACCCCTTTAAGGCTGCCAATAGCTCTAGCATCAGCACCAAGACAAAGATTATCAGTACTGGGGTTTGTGCCTCTCAGGAGAAATAAAACTTTCCTTAAAGCGGTTCTGCACTCTGAAAAAAAAATTTTTTTTTTAGGACGTAATATAAAGTGTGCTTACCTTTATTAGGGGACTCACCTGTTCCATCTTCCATCTCGATCGCCGCCGGTTTTCGTCCGATGAAGTTCCTCGTCTTCTTCTTTAGTGCTGGGGGCCATCTTGCCTGTGGGCATGTGAAACCCCCACAGGAACTTTAGATGGCCCAGCATGCACTGCCGTTACTCGCGCGTGCGCAGTAACGGCACATCTGCCGAGATCTCACGAGATTTCGGCAGATGCGGCCGAAATCTCGGGAGATTTCGGAAGATGTGGCCGAAATCTCGCGAGATTTCGGAAGATGCCCGCACTGACTCCTGGGATCAATGACACCAGATCCCAGGAGACAGTGCGGCGTGACGACGATCGACGCAGAGACCCCGCCCGCCGCCGCAGAGGGAGAAGACCGGAAGTCTTCAATTACAAGGTAAGTAAAAAAAAAAAAAAAAAAAAACATTTCATTTAGTACTCTTTGCCTGATTTGGAAGGCAAAGAGATTTACTAAATGAAATGAGTGCCGAACCGCTTTAAGTCTATAGACATATAGGCACACCTTAATCACCCTGTGCAGGGTGTGTTTACTTACGTGACCCCTCGAAAGTCCCGCACTGGCCACCGACATCCTCTTCGCAGATCACCCCGGCCGTTGATTGGCTAGAGTGGATGGATTGAAAGTAGCGCAGCCATTGGCTTGCGCTGCTGTCAATCACATCCAATGATGCGGCGTGTCGGGGGGGGCGGGGCCGAGTTATACAGCGAGCGGCTATAGCCGCCGGCTGTATCACGGGAGCACGCCCGCAAGTACTCCACACTAGGCATGTGCAATTCGTTTAGTTTTTTTTTCGTTTTTCGTTTTTTTTTTCGTTATTTTCGTTCGTTCGTTTTCGTACGAATGAACGAATCGTTCGAATCGTACGAATCCGAATAACGAATCGTTCGAATCATACGAATCCGATTAACGAATCATTTGATTTGAACGAATCCGAAAAAACAAATTAGAAACAACGAATGTACTAATGAAGAAAATCAGAAAACGAACGAAAAAATTCGTACATTCGTAACTTTTTTTTTTTGTTGAAATGGTAATTTTCCGTGTCCCTTACAATGGTGCTGCTAAACGTGCTTCGAATGGATTGAACAAAAAAATTCGTACATTCGTAACTTTTTTTTTTCGATTCGTAACTTTTTTTTTTTCGATTCGTAACTTTTTTTTTTCGATTTGTAATTTTCCGTGTCTCTATTGAACAAAAAAATTCGTACATTCGTAACTTTTTTTTCGATTCGTAACTTTTTTTTTTCGATTCGTAAATTATTAAAATGTAATAATAGCATACACATTACATAAAATTATGAATTATGCTCCGATTACGAATCTACGAATGTTACGAATGTACGAATAAATACGAATGCGTCCGAAAATTAACGAAACAACGAATCAACGAAAAAATAACCCTTACAAATGTACGAATCGTTACGAATACGAACACCGACGACTTACGAATGTACGAATCGTTACGAATCAACGGAAACGAAAAAAAAGAAACGAAAAAAAACGATTTTTTTTCGGAAACTAAAAAAACTAAACGAAAAAAAAACTAATTTTTTTGTTGTGCACATGTCTACTCCACACCATGCGAGGGAGCTCGCATGAAGGTGAGAAGTACTTGCGGGGGGGGAGCCGAGACAGCCGCCGAGGGACCCCAGAAGACCAGGTTCGGGGGCCACTCTGTGCAAAACGAGCTGCACAGTGGAGGTAAGTATAACATGTTTGTTATTTTAAAAAAAATTCCTTTACAACCCCTTTAAGTCATAAACCCAGAATCCAAGTGTCCCAGCACACACCTCTATACTTCCCTTCCAGATCTCCCCCTCCTACTGTACACCAGAGTCAGTAGAGCTGCAGGTCCTTCTGGATATAATGGGACAATGACAGGACATACTGGGGTATGTTGTCAAGGAGATATAAGTCATACCTCCCAACTTTTTGAGATGGGAATGAGGGACACCTATCAGCAAAAGCATGCAGGCATAGGACACACCCCTCGCCACGCCCCCTTAAAGGAGAATTGTACAAAAAAAAAATCAAGATTGGTTAAACCCACAAGTACTTTTTTTACCCCTACTATTCCTTTATATTGGCTTTTGGAATTTACAAATGCAGCAATTTAAAAATCAGATGAAATGTTTAGTGCTGGAAAACACTTTTTGATAGATAAAAAGTAAATTTTATATACATCTATATAGATCAGACCAAAATGAGGGACAAATTAGAAGGAATGAGGGACACAGGGACAGTCCCTCGAAATCAGGGACAGTTGGGAGCTATGTATAAGTTCTGCCTTTCTCTTCTGAACAGGTGGCTAGTCTCAGTTTTGGGGCACTTGTGTGAATTGTTAATACCCAATGGACTAAGCTCTGGTAGATCAGGTGGTCAGGTTCATTTTTCGTGAGCAGTTAAAAAAAACCTGCAATACCCTTGCCCTCCATGCCAATATAAGTCAAGATCCGATTGTAGGGTGAAGGCAGAAGTCAGGGCTGAGACTAAAGCCACGTACACGCGATCAGACTTTTCGGCCGGATTGTCCGGTGTACTCTAGTCCGGGCGGACAATCCCGCCGGAAAGTCCGATCATGTGTACGCGGCATAAGCCATCAGTGATAGTCACAGAAGCTAACTTGTGTTAATCCTCTTTCATATCTAGCTTATCCGCTTCTGTTTCCAGAACATCTATGTGTAAATGTAATTATGTTTTCTAGATATGACGCAGAAGCAGATGGTACAATCAAATCAGCTGTTTATTCATCTAATTTGTAGAGATTGGAGAATTACTTAGAAGGATGTTTTGGAAGTGTATTTTAGCGAGATAAAAGATTATGCTGTGAAAAAGTGAAGATTAAACATCAAACCCACGTGTATAGAGAGGGTTTAGATATACTCTCACCAGTGGCAGGAATAGAAGCAGTTAAATCGTCTTGTGTTCTGTGACATTGATCAACGCTGCCCCAGTTTTGTGTCTTCCTATGACAATGACACATGGGGACCCAGCCAAGAGCAGGCCTCTATTTATAGAAGTGGGGTAGGAGAGGTTGGTCCTGGCTCTGAATGTCGTCTGTCATATGTCTGTCTCATCCTTTTTACCCACCCTCTGTCTTTGTTCCTGACCATGGTCTATCCTAGAGCTCTCTCATCTAACAACACCTGGCTGTCAGCACCATCCCCATGTCCTCCACCATGATGTCCACCTCTTGGCCAGTCTATAGCCTGTCTCTGTCTCTGTCTGCAGGTTCTCTTCTCAGCTCGGAAATGTTGGCCGTCCTCATGCTTTATCTCTGGTTTGGGGTGGGTATAGCCTGTGCTGCCTTCTGTTCTCACCAGCTGCTGCTCATATCCAGGGGACCGGCCTGTCACCAGAGCCCGGGAGCAGAAGCCAGCCCCATCCGCTGGGCTGACAACTTGACAAGTGTCTTTGGAAAGAGATGGATGCTGGCTGTTCTTGTGCCTCACGTGAAGGAGAAGTGATGACGGGATCCTGGAAGTTCGGATGGCACCTTCACCTTTAGACTATAGCACAACACACTGCGAGTACGATCAGAGGGAATCTGATTGCTGCACAATTATAGTGAACGCACTTTGTAGTTTGTCGTCTGCTTTCACTGAATTACAAGCTAAAACCCTTCAGTTCTTCACTTAGGGCGACATAAATGCAATAACATATCAGTAGCTAAACCTCCCAGCTTTGTCCTGAAAGGCTAAGCTATAAAGATTATTCTCACAGTATATACCACAAATAGCTCTTACAGTGCCACACTGGTAGATCAGGCTTGCAATATTAAAGATCAGTCTATGGACACTGTGATAGGTCTCTTAATATGGAATAACAGCAGTTAGGCTTTACCATCACCAGTGTACGCTTTATATCCTCAGTTCTCTATATTCGTATTCACTCAAATCCTTCCAATAAGGCATGACTAATACTGTACTTCATTTTTGCTGTATGCAGCTAAATACCCACAAAGCACAGCTCTGTGTAGTTCTCTCTAGGATTTACTTGAGGCCTCTGGACTCTTTGCTTCCTGTAGCTGGGGGATCACATTGTTAAATAGCCTATGTATGTAAAACTAGTAGATGAAAGCTTTACTGCCACTATTATTAGAAACCTGAAGCTTGATAATGCTTGCAGGATCTTATACTGAACTATGATGTCTTCACTAGTAAAGTAGTTTTTATGAGATGTCCATGTCTAAGCCACCTATACTTCCTCTATGCAGTATAACTATTGTAGCAAAATAGCTGCTTCCACTGGCTGCTCTATCCTGACCACAGGCTCCGTCCCAAGAACCAGGTCCAGTTATGGATTGGTTTCAAAGCCCGGACCACCGGAATGACCGACAGCCAAGTCCACTCGTTGCTCCGTCCCAACAGCCAGGCCCACTGGTTCCTCTTTACCCATAGTCGGGTCAACTCGCTGCTCCATCCTGACAGATGGGTCCACTTGCTGCTCTGTCCTGACAGATGGGTCCACTCACTAACCCGTCCCAATAGCCGGGTCCACTAGCTACTCCATCCCAAAAGCCGGGTCCACAAGATGCTCCGTTCAACCAGGCGGTTCCATTCGCTACTCCGTCCCAACAGCTGGGTCCACTCGCTACTCCATCTTAACAGCTGAGTCCACTCGCCATTCCATCCCTACAGCCGGGTCCACTTGCTACTTTGTCCCAGCAGCCAGGTCCACTAGCTATTCCGTCCTAACAGCTGGGTCCATTCGCTACTCTGTCCCAACAGTTGGGTCCACTCGCTACTCCATCCTAACAGCTGAGTCCACTCGACATTCCATCCCAGCAGCCGGGTCCACTAGCTACTCCATCCCAACAGCTGGGTCCACTCGGTACTCTGTCCCAACTGCTGGGTCCACTAGCTACTCCATCCCAACAGCCGGGTCCACAAGATGCTCCGTTCAACCAGGCGGGTCCATTCGCTACTCCGTCCCAACAGCTGGGTCCACTCGCTACTCTGTCCCAACAGCCAGGTCCACTAGCTATTCCATCCCAACAGCCAGGTCCACTCGCTACTCCATCCCAACAGCCGGGTCAACTCGGTACTCTGTCCCAACAGCCGCGTCAACTCGGTACACTGTCCCAACAGCCGGGTCCACTCGCTACTTTGTCCCAACAGCCAGGTCCACTCGCTACTCCAATCCAACAGCCGGATTCACTCTGTACTCTGTCCCAACAGCCAGGTTCACTCGCTACTCCATCCCAACAGCCGGGTCAACTCGGTACTCTGTCCCAACAGCCGGGTCCACTCGCTACTTTGTCCCAACAGCCACGTCCACTCGCTACTCCAATCCAACAGCCGGATCCACTCTGTACTCCATCCCAACAGCCAGGTCCACTCGCTACTCTGTCCCAACAGCCGCGTTCACTCGCTACTCCATTCCGACATTTGGGTACTCTTGCTGCTCTGTCCCGACAGCCAGGTCACCATGCTGCTCCATCCCGACACTTGGGTCCTCTTGCTGCTCTGTCCCGACAGTCGGGTCTACATGCTGCTTAATCCAGACACAAGGGTCCACTGGCTACTATGTCCCAACAGCCAGGTCCACTCGCTACTCCATCTTAACAGCTGAGTCCACTCGCCATTCCATCCCTACAGCCGGGTCCACTTGCTACTTTGTCCCAGCAGCCAGGTCCACTAGCTATTCCGTCCTAACAGCTGGGTCCATTCGCTACTCTGTCCCAACAGTTGGGTCCACTCGCTACTCCATCCTAACAGCTGAGTCCACTCGACATTCCATCCCAGCAGCCGGGTCCACTAGCTACTCCATCCCAACAGCTGGGTCCACTCGGTACTCTGTCCCAACTGCTGGGTCCACTAGCTACTCCATCCCAACAGCCGGGTCCACAAGATGCTCCGTTCAACCAGGCGGGTCCATTCGCTACTCCGTCCCAACAGCTGGGTCCACTCGCTACTCTGTCCCAACAGCCAGGTCCACTAGCTATTCCATCCCAACAGCCAGGTCCACTCGCTACTCCATCCCAACAGCCGGGTCAACTCGGTACTCTGTCCCAACAGCCGCGTCAACTCGGTACACTGTCCCAACAGCCGGGTCCACTCGCTACTTTGTCCCAACAGCCAGGTCCACTCGCTACTCCAATCCAACAGCCGGATTCACTCTGTACTCTGTCCCAACAGCCAGGTTCACTCGCTACTCCATCCCAACAGCCGGGTCAACTCGGTACTCTGTCCCAACAGCCGGGTCCACTCGCTACTTTGTCCCAACAGCCACGTCCACTCGCTACTCCAATCCAACAGCCGGATCCACTCTGTACTCCATCCCAACAGCCAGGTCCACTCGCTACTCTGTCCCAACAGCCGCGTTCACTCGCTACTCCATTCCGACATTTGGGTACTCTTGCTGCTCTGTCCCGACAGCCAGGTCACCATGCTGCTCCATCCCGACACTTGGGTCCTCTTGCTGCTCTGTCCCGACAGTCGGGTCTACATGCTGCTTAATCCAGACACAAGGGTCCACTGGCTACTATGTCCCAACAGCCAGGTCTACTCGATACTCCGTCCCAGCAGCCGGGTCCACTGGCTACTCCTTCCCAACAGCCGGTTCCACTGGCTACTCTGTCCCAACAGCCGGGTCCATTCGCTACTCCATCCCAACAGCCAGGTCCACTCGCTACTCCATCCCAACAACCGGGTCCACTCACTAGTCCATGCCAACAGCCGGGTCCACGCTCTACTATGTGCCAACAGCCGGGTCCACTGGCTACTCCATTCCAACAGCCGGGTCCACTGGCTACTCCATCCCAAAAGCGGGGTCCACTGGCTACTCCATCCCAACAGCCGGATCCACTTGCTACTCCATCCCAACAGCCAGGTCCACTTGCTATTCCATCCCAACAGCCGGGTTCACTCGCTGTTCCATCCCCACACTCGGATCCTTTTGCTGCTCTGTCCCGACAACTGGGTCAACATGCTGCTCCATCCTAACAGTCTAGTCTACATGCTGCTTAATACAGACACATGGGTTCCGCTGTCTACTATGTCCCAACAGCCAGGTCCACTCACTAATCCATCCCAACAGCCGTGTACATGCGCTACTCTGTCTCAACATTTGGGTTCACCCACTGCTCCATCCTGACATTTGGGTACTTTTGCTGCTCTGTCCCAACAGAAAAGTCAACGCGCTGCTCCATCCCGACACTTGGGTCCACTTGCTGCTCTGTCCTGAGAGCTGGGTCAACATGCTGCTCCATCCCAACAGTCGGGTCTACATGCTGCTAATCCAGACACATGGGTCCACTCAATATTATGTCCCAACAGACAGGTCCACTCATTACTCCACCCAGTCAGCTCCACATACTACTTCACCTCAATATCCAGCCCATTGATAGTTCTGTTTCAATATTTTGGCCCACTTACTTGTCTGTCCTGACAACCAGGTCCCCTCTCTACACTGCTGCTCTACCCCAGCACCTCTGTCGTAATAGCTGGACACACTTGCTACTCCAACCACACAGCTAGGTCCACTTCCTTTATCCCTACAGTCAGGTCCATTCGGTGCTCCATCCCCACAGCTGGGTCATCTTGCTGCCTCTTCCCAACAGTCAGGTCCACTCACTGCACCTTCCCAAAAACTGGGTCCACTCACTGCTCCGTGTTGACAGCTGGGTCCACTCCAAGCTTGGTTCCACCAGCCAAGTCTACATGCTGCTCTACAGCAAGATGCATTCACTGCTCTAGCCAGGACCACTTGCTGCTCTGTTCTCCCAGCCAGCTACACTAGCTATCCCCACAATCTGGTGCAATTATTGTTCAATCCTGCCAGCAGACTCGATTTACTTCTCTGTTCTGACAGCTGGGCCCACTTGTTGCTTTGTCCTGCCAGCGGGGTCCACTCACTGTTCGATCCTGCCAGCTGGGTCCACTTGCTGTTCTGGTCTTCTAGGCAAGTCCACTCACATCTCTGTCCTGGAAGCCGGTTATAGTCACTGCTACATTCCAACAGTAGGGCCTACAGGTTACTTAACTTAACTATCCAAGGCCACTGGTAGCTCTGCTTCAATAACTGGGCCCACTCAGTACTCCACTTAAATAGTAAGGTCCACTTGATAGTACATTCTGTGGGACCACTTACTACTCCATCCTGAGGGAAGAATATTGCTCCATCCTGCCAGCCAGGCCCAATTACTGTCCTGATAACACAGTCTGCTCACTTTCCCGCATAGTAAGTCCATTTCTTTTTTTTCATTCAAACAGTCAGGTCCATTATCTGCTCAGTCTTTATTACAGGAAAGGTTTAAACATTTTCCACACAAGTATCAGCACTTAAACATATGACGCCAGCAATCACCACTTCTGGTTACATTAACTCACAGGCTCACCCTCCGGTCAGTCACAACCACTGTTAATAGATGAAGATAAGGAAAAGTTGTTCTTATCATTAGGTTATTTTTCCCACATCACCCCGTAAACACCACTGGCCTGTATATCAATATGAAACTGTCACCAGTGTGACCAATAAAAGTACAGTACTGCAAAATGTGTTCTGTGTGTTTACTGGAAAGACTGAAATATAATGACATGTTAAAAAGCCACATAAACATTTCACAAGATTATAATTTATGGTACAGAGAAATGTACACTCGTATAGTCAGGGCCAGTTTTACATCTCAGGAGCCTATAGGCTGAGAATTCTGAAGCGAACACATTCACCCCTAAGCATAAATTCCATCTGCGGGTTAAAATTCTCCTTAAACAAAAGAGCAAAAATTCCCCATTCTTACAGCCCAAATCCCCCTCCCAGCTCATATCTTTGCCCTCCAATCCCACCTTCCAGATCAAATCTCCCCAAATCACCCCTCCTATCACACCCTGCCTCTTTCCTTCCAAATCCCCCCTCCTAGCACAAATCCTCTCTTACAAATCCCCACTCTTAGCACAAATTCTCTACCCTAAATCTCCCCTCCTAGCACAAATCCTCTCTTACAAATCCCTACTCTTAGCACAAATTCTCTACCCTAAATCTCCCCTCCTAGCACAAATCCACTTTTATGCCATGTACACACGATCCAACTTTTCGGCCGGAAATCCGCCGGACTTTCCGAACGTGTGGACTTGCCCACATACGCCCGGACTTTTCCGGAGGACAATCCGCCGGAGTTTTGGCGTAAGTCCGCGGGACTTTTGAAATGAACGGACTTGCCCCACACACGGAGTAAAGTCCGTTCATTTAGAACGTGACTCCAGGTAGACGGGACTAGCGAAGGAAGTCAATGCCGCCGCGCTAGCCCCGTCACCTGGTATGGATTTAAAGGGGAATCCCTACGCCAAAAAAACGGCACGGGGCTCCCCCCCAAAGCCATATCAGACCCTTATCCGAGCACGCAGCCCAGCCGGTCAGGAAAGGGGGTGGGGACGAGCGAGCGCCCCCCCCCCCCCTCCTGAGGCGTACCAGGCCGCATGCCCTCAACATGGGGGGGTGCCCTGGGGAAAGGCCCCCCCAACCCCAAAGCACCTTGTCCCCATGTTGATGAGGACAAGGGCCTCTTCCCGACAACCCTGGCCGTGGGTTGGCGGGGTCTACGGGCGGGGGGCTTATCGGAATCCGGGAGCTCTTTAATAATGGGGCCCCCAGATACCGGCCCCCCACCCTATGTGAATGAGTATGGGGTAGTGTGACTTCCCTGCTGTAGTTTGTGTCCCTGATCCTCCCACACCAGTGAGACTTAGACCCCTTTCCCACTGGGGCGGGAGTGGCATCGGCGGTAAAGCAGCGCTATATTTAGCACTGCTTTACCGTCGTTTTAGCGGCGGTTCTCGGCCACTAGCGGTTCGGTTTTAACCCCACTAACGGCCGAAAAAGGGTTAAAACCGCCCAATGCAGCGGCGCTTTGCCAGCGGCGCTTTGCCGCGCTGTCCTATTGATTTCAATGGGTAGGAGCGGTATAGGAGCGGTGAATACACCGCTCCTTTACCGCTCCAAAGATGCTGCTAGCAGGACTTTTTTGACCACCCTGCTAGCGCACCGCTCCAGTGTGAAAGCCCTCCGGCTTTCACACTGGAATGAAAGGGGCCGGATTTTTTCAGGCGCTATTTTTACACCCTTGGTGTGAAAGGGGCTTAAAAGTTGAACTTCACTCTCCCACTCAACATTGATTATTTATAATCCTCATGCTGTTAGCATTAATAAATACAGGTGCATCTCATAAAGTAAGAAAATCATCAAATAGTAAATTTATTTAAGTAATTCTATTCAAAAAGTGAAAAGCATATATTATATATAGATGCGTTATACACAGAGTGATATATTTTAAGCATTTCTTTCTTTTAAATTTCGTGAGTATGGCTTACAGCTAGTGACACACAGAAAATCTCCTGGAGCTCCCTCCCCTGTCACCATTTTTTCTTGGTGTCAGGAAAACTCATCAGAAGTGACTCATGCCGATAGAATGAGGCAGCAGATGACACTTAGTGCACCTAATTAAGACAAGGACACACTATAGTGGGATATGCTTTGTTCATATTTACTGTCCCCCCCCCCCCCCCATGCACCCACAATGGTGAGATTTCCTTGCAGTACTTTGTGTGTCTTTCCTTCCCACAACAATTAAAGCGGACAGCCCAAAAGGGGAAGCTCCACTTGTTTGCCTCCTCAACCACCTCCGCTGCCTCATTTGGCACCTTTTGGGGGGAGCGACATGGGTACCTGGTTTTGACAGGTACCCGCTCCCCCTTCCGGCTGAGTTTGCCGTGGTGAAGTGAGCTGGAAGTTCGGCCCCCCTCCTCCTCCTCCCCGCAGCCGGCCCATTCACAGACCGCAACGCTTCACTGACGGTTTCCCTTTTCCAAGATGGCGTGCCAGCACCCGAGAGCTTGGATAAGGACACCACTGGATGCCTGGACAGGTAAGTGCCCTAATACATAAAGTCAGCAGCTACAGTAGTTGTAGGTGCTGACTTTCAATTTTTTTTTTGGGGGGGGGGCAGAACTCTGCTTTAAAAGAAAGCATTTGATTAGGGGAGTACACACATACTCATTACAGTGCCCAAGACATTATATCTTGCTGGGTGTCACCACAAAAATCATATACATATATATATATATATATAAAGAAAGTTCTGTGGAAAAGCGACTTGGGAACAGTCTCACATGCCAGACGAAGGGATTCTGGGTGCGTCCGAAATGCTGCACTATGTTTTCAGTGATGTCATTGTTCTTCAATAAAGATTTTGGATGCTAATCGACAGCCATGGTGTGCTGGCGAATATATGCATATGATTTGGGAACAGTCCAGACACTAATATTGTATATATGCAATACTATCTTGTGTATCTCAATAATAATCTCTAGGCTCAAGCAGTAAATGGAAAAAAGAAAAACACAAGAAAGAAATCTCTCATGAGCTATACGAAGAATAAAACCATCAAGATGTATCATGCTGCCTCTACATTAGAAAATAGTCCAGCCTAATGAGAGGAATATCATTAAGGTGGAACGATGGCTAGACTCAGCTCTCTTTGTATCCAATGAAGTGGCACAAATACCCTGCAATGAGGATACCACCCAACGAGGAGCCACCCCAAGCACATCTCCTAAAATGTAAGGGAAACAGGCAGGTTGCAGATTAAATGGTTGGACATCTGTGATAAGTTTAGTCTAAATTCAGAGATTCGGATTTATACAAATCTCAGAATCACAACAGTAACGAAATTTCAATGAAACCAAAATTAATTATAACAAATTAATTTTTACTCAGAGTCTCTAGTAGACCGTATTAGGAAAGGTATGAAGGGAAAACAGGAAGTGACCTGAGGTGTGCCGTAGTCACGTGGTCAGTATGCCTAAAGGGGGCATACCCAAGTACAGTGGAACCTCGGATTACGAGCATAGTCCGTTCCAGGAGTATGCTCGTAATCCAAAGTACTCGCATATCAAAGCGAGTTTTCCCATTGAAGTCAATGGAAACGAAAATAATTTGTTCCGCATTGACTTCAATGGGATGCAATACTGCATGCGGCCAGAGGGGGGGGGGGGGGCGCCGGAGAGCCTCGGAAACGGCCGAAAAGGCCCGAGCACACATCAGCTGACCTCGGCAAACCTCGGAAAGACTCCGTTCACGAGCCTTTCCGAGGTTTGCCGAGGTCAGTCGAACTGTCCTCTGCCCTTTCCGTGCATTTCCGAACGCCAACGATCGGCGCTGTTCGGCTACAGTGCCCCCCACCTCAGGCCAAAAGCGGTACTGCACATAGCTTTTTGCCTGAATCCTGCTCGTTTTGCGAGACACCGCTCGCAAACCGAGTTGGGATTTTTAGAAATACAGTGCTCGTTTTGCAAAACGCTTCTTAACCGCGTTACTCGAAAACCGAGGTTCCACTGTATAAGTTAAAGAGAAGAAATAGAAAGAAAAGGGAAAGGGTGGGTGGGACATGAGAGAAATATCGACAGGAAATGGAGGCTAGAGGGCCGGCTTAAATACAGCCCGACTCCTCCTACAAGTTCAGGCTGATCTGCTGTCAACCTTCCCGCTTGTACTTGTCTCTAGTAGACCGTATTAGGAAAGGTATGAATGGAAAACAGGAAGTGACCTGGGGTGTGCCGTAGTCACGTGGTCAGTATGCCTAAAGGGGGCAAAAATAAAGACAGTAAAATAAAGGAAAAGTTCCCCCAAGGTGGGTTTTTTAGGCAGCAAGATAAGACAATTAAATCAAAATTACAAAATAAAGATTCGTATTTTATTAATAGTATCAAAAAACATGACGTTAAAAAATGAGCTCCAGTAGAAAAGTAAAATACAAGCTAAAACAGATATACACTTGCAGACAGAAATTTCACGACAACATTGGTAAACAAATGTCGGCGATATGAAAAGTAAGCCTGGCGCGTTTCAACCCATATACCAAGGGTCTTCTTCAGAGGGTCAGTCTGCCAATAGTGTATATCCAAAAAGAGAGAAAACTTCCTACATGGAGATCCTTTAAGAATTTTTTTTTTCTCCCCACGGAGTCCCAGAGCACTCCACAGCCACAGCAGCCGAAAGAGGGGGCAGGAGTCCAAGGATATGGCTTACGAGAAGTCACACTAAAAAGTGACCCCCCAAAAAAGGGGACGGTAGCCAAGCGGGAGATGGGTCACACCTTAAAGAGTATAGAAGGACAGATGTGACTGCACCATATCGCACAATATCAGGGGACTGTGATTTGGGACCTAACCCGGGATTGGCCACAAACGCTATCAGGCTCTTATGGATTAGAATCCAACAAGAGTCGACCAGTCTACAAATAAGAGTGTATAAGGAAATAAGGTTGGTTTTGTAAGATCAACAGAAATAACCAATATATTTCATATTATAGAAATTCACCATTTCTTGGCTACCGTCCCCTTTTTTGGGGGGGGTCACTTTTTAGTGTGACTTCTCATAAGCCATATCCTTGGACTCCTGCCCCCTCTTTCGGCTGCTGTGGCTGTGGAGTGCTCTGGGACTCCGTGGGGTGAAAAAATACGTTTTTAAAGGATCTCCATGTAGGAAGTTTACTCTCTTTTGGATATACACTATTGGCAGACTGACCCTCTGAAGAAGACCCTTGGTATATGGGGTGAAACGCGTCAGGCTTACTTTTCACGCCAACATTTGTTTACCAATGTTGTCATGAAATTTCTGTCTGCAAGTGTATATCTGGTTTTGCTTGTATTTTACTTTTCTACTGGAGCAAATTTTTTAACTACCATGTCATGTTTTTTGATACTATTAATAAAATACTAATCTTTATTTTATAATTTTGATTTAATTGTCTTATCTTGCTGCCTAAAAAACCCCCCTTGGGGGAACTTTTCCTTTTTCTGTTGCACCTCTGGGATGAGCAGCGCTGTTTCATCTCTCTTTGTGTCTTCCCTTCTCTAAAAATAAAGACAGTAGGATGAGCTGGCAAAACAGATTAATTGAAATTCACTGTATGCAGCATAAAAGCCGAATGCATGAATGCCCGTGACATCTCCACGTGTGGAACCGGGCTACATATGGAGAAGCATTCCACCTACCTACCTAACTTCTAAACTATGTGAACAAGGACCCCTTGGCGAGAAGCAGCGGAAGCCACCCCTACCCTGAAAAAATGTCCGGAATCAGCTTTGGGGTCCAACCTAGGTTTGGCAGTAGGGTGCGCTAATGTTTTATGAACTGTGCCGTGGAGTACTAGGGGAGTACTAGGGAAAGGTAAAAGTGGACTATCCCTGGGTTTATCCACAGTGATCACCATGAGCTGATCTCACAACGTAATAACGTAACAATATAAGGAATGATCCAAATTGATTCAAGTCCATTTAGGTTTTATGTTGTATTAATGTTTTTTAACCACTTCCCGCCCGTAGGACGTACTATGACTTCCTTGGGTTGAAGTGGTGATATCTGTCTTCCCTCCCGTCCCACCACCCTCTGATGCCTTTCTGGGCCCTCCCGTGTGATCGCGAGGCTGGATTACCGATCCTGCGGCGGCGCCAGATTTACCACAGAGCTGGCTGTGGACCGGATTGTCCCTAACCCTCTCTATGACCCTGGGAGGCCATAAGTGGCATCATAACGTTACTTACGGAACTGGCAGATGTAATCACTGCCAGTTTTTTTTACATGGAAAGCAGAGTGATTATTTTTTTTATTGATCTCATGCATTCCAGGGTAGAGGAGCTATCTGGGGTCTTATTGACCCCAGATGTCTCCATAAAGAGTACCTGTCATGTCTTATTCCTGTTACAAGGGATGTTTACATTTCTTGTTATAGGAATAAAAGTGATCAAAAAAAAATTAAAGAGACAGTGTAAAAAATTAAATAAAAAATGATATATATATATTTTTTTTATAGCACCCAGTCCCCTTGTGCTCACATGCAGAAACGAATGCATACGTAGGTTGCGCTCGAATATGTAAATGGCGTTCAAACCCCTCATGTGAGGTATCACCACGTAGGTCAGAGCAATAATTGTAGCACAAGACCTCCTCTGTAACTCTAAACAGGTAACCTGTAAAAAAAAATGTAGTGTCGCCTATGGAGATTTTTAAGTACCGAAGTTTGCTGCCATTTCACGAGTGTGCGCAATTTTAAAGCGTGACATGTTAGGTAGCTATTTACTGAGCGCAACATCATCTTTCACATTATACAAAAAACTGGGGTGAATATTGCATTTTTTTTTTATTAATGAAAGTGTTTTTTTTTTCAAAAAATAAAATGCGTTTGAAAATTGCTGCGCAAATACTGTGTGACATAACAAATTGCAATGATCGCCATTTTATTCGCTAGGGTCTCTGCTAAAAAAATATATATATAATGTTTAGGGGTTTTGAGTAATTTTTACATGTAGAAGAGGAACGCCAGTATTGGCCCGGTATGGAAGTGGTTAATTATAATAAAAAAATCACTACATATGAAATGGAAACATATTACAATAAATACAGGAAGGTATAAAAGTGAAATAAGAGAATGGTTCCTACCTTTTGTGTTTGGGTTGGATGAAGGTGGATCCCTCAGACCCTCCGAATCATAACACTACGAATGAATCTGAAATTAATTTAGTTTCATTCGTTTTGATTCAGAGATTCTGACAAATCCACCTCCATCCAACTCAAATAGAGTGCATAAGTAATCTCCCGAAATAATGAATTAACACGTTAAAACAAATATAGCCAACCTTCCAAAGTACAAAATTAATTCGGAACTAATATATGAAATTAATCGGAATAAACAAAATTAATTCCAAAAACAAATATGACACAATGAAATAATTAACTTAATGAATTAATCCAAAATAAAACAAAAAACAACATTTTCCATTGTGCACATCTCTATAAACCGCCAGATGTTGATGCCGCTACTTTGAATCTCCCATCAGCAGTATGTCTGTGCTTAAGCCGGGATATGATTCTATTTGGCCATCACAGATTATAGTAAGCACAAGTGATGCCGACACAGGCAGGGCTGTTAAGTATCCATTAAGCCGAATCATCAGCTATGTGTGATAAGTTAGAACTGTTGGTGGTGTGCTGGGTTAGCAAACACGACCTGATGGAATGGTCTAACCTACAAATTGCCCCGATAGGCTGAACTAGTTCAGGTCTGCGATTCCACTGCTGAGCCTGATACCACTGGACTACCCGGGCCACAATGCATGGACAGGTCAGCTTTCCCCCAATTCCCCAATGCCCACAATTGCTGGTTCAAACCTGCGCAGGTTCCAATCAAACATGGAGGATATAAGTGGCGGGGAAACGTGCCCTGTGATGTCAGCGCGTTTCGTCCCACATTCTTGGAACTTCTTTAGGACGTAAACAAAAGCTGTTAGCTCTGGGCTATATTAATCATTTACTGTACACATTTACTAGTATCCACCCATTTAAAGCACCAGGTGTCCTTCCTTCTCACAGCTGAACCTCACAATTATTTTATTCTACATTATGTTAGATCCACTAAAAAAGTAAACACTGACATTAGGCTTTGCAATGTCCGGGACCATGGCAGTTCGCTAAAGATAGGAACTCTGGTGAGGACAGTTCCCCATTATCGCTCCCAGATATATAAGAATCCGACACATGATTCAACTTACAAGAAGCGCACAAAGGAGAAGTATCAATTTTTGGAAGTCTTATGCCCCGTACACACAGCCGGATATTCCGATGGAAAAATCGGATTATGTTGTCAGAAAATCCGGTCGTGTGGGGGCTTTTTCCGTCTGAAAAAATTTAAGAGCCTGATCTAAAAGTTTCCGACAACAAAATCCGATCTGACTTTTTCAGATCGTGTGTAGAGAATTCCGACGCACAATGTCCCACGCATGCTCAGAAGAAATTTGGAGACTAAAGCTATTGGCTACTGGCCTCTACGTAGTCCCGTCGTACATTTTATACATCACCTCGTTCGGAACGATCAGATTTTCCAACAACTTTGTCCGACCGTGTGTGTGAAACACAAGTTTCGGACAAAATTTTGTGGTCGGAATGTCCGACCGTGTGTACGGGGCATTGATCTTTAAAAGAAATGAATGGGTTTAAAAAAAAAAAAAAAAAAGAAAATTTATACTCATCTATGTACATGAGTACACAGTATAGATCCGAGCTGCAGCTGTCCCCCACCACTTTTACACGAGAAGTGAGCGATCAAAGGCCTCTGATTGCTCAGTTCTCAGGTCCGCTTTGAGCACAGTCATTCAGTGCTTTCTATTCTGCTCTCTCCACCCTCGCTCACTGAAGCGCCAGACTGAGGAGGGGTGGGAGCGGCTGGCTCAGGCTCCCAAAAGGCACACAGAGACTGAGCCAGCTGCCGATCAGGTAACACACACACATCCCTGTTCTGTTCTGTGAGGAGAGACAGATCGTGAGTTCCTAATGGCTATGAATCACGATCTGTCATTTCCTCTAGGTCAGTCCCCTCCCCCTACAGTTAGAACACACACTAGGGAACACAGTTAACCCCTTGATCGCCCCCTAGTGTAAACCCCTTCCCTGCCAGTGACATTTTTACAGTAATGAATGCATCTTTATAGCACTGATCGCTGTATAAATGCCAACGGTCCCAAAAATGTGTCAAAAGTGTCCGTAAACAAAGCCCGTACACACGATCGGATTTTCTGATGGGAAATGGTGGATGTCAGGCTGTTGGCGGAAAATCCGACCGTGTGTACGCTCCATCGGAACAATTGTTGTCGGACTTTCCGCCAACAAATGTTGGATGGCAGGTTTTCAAATTTTCCGCCAACAAATGTGAGTTGTCGGATTTTCTGAGCGTGTGTACACAAGTCCATTTGGAAAAAAGTCCAAAGTACAAACACGCATGCTCGGAAGCAAGGACGAGCCGAAATCGGTCGCTCTTGTAAACGAACGTTTGTAATGGAGAATTAACATTCGTGACGCGGCAAATTATAAAATCTGGAAATGCAGCGCACAATTCTCTTCTTCTTTAATGGGATAATAATAAAGCTGCTTTGCTGGTGATACTGATGGAGTTATTGCAAACTAATTTTCAAAGTCTTTTTTTTTTTTCTAGTGATATCAACAATAATATTATTATGTTTTTTATTTTATTTTTTTAATTGTGCAAGTTACCACAACACCATTATCCTGTAGTTTTTAAGATCAAAGATACAACTATGTTGGTGTCCCTTGTCAATTTTACATTGTATTTTATAAATGTAACTGCCGACTCCCAAACTGTCACTTGAAGTAAAACACATAGCCAAGTATTATTCTACACAATATTTTTATTGTGCATTAAAAAAAAAAAAAAATAATAAATAAATTAGACATGCTATCTGCCTATAGAACTTAACCAAAAAGTTCATTCTATGCATCCAAAAATATAGAAAATATAACACATGCATGTGTCCTGCTTCTTAATATAGGGGGTCGACAATGCGAAGAGTTGGTGAAAGCAGAGGTCCGTCATCCAAGGATCATTCCGAAAAACATCCTATTCATTCTCCAGGAGCTCCCACAGCAAAGGCATATGAAATAAAATTAGACATGCTATCTGCCAATAGAACTTAACCAAAAAGTGCATTCTATGCATCCAAAAATATAGAAAATATACCAAATCCAATCATTATTCAACCAAAAAAATTATGTCAAAGCAATAACTCCAAGGCCAATAATAAATAACACGTTATCTCCTCCGATTCCGCAACATGGCTGGTAGAAGAACGGCCGTTCAGAAACGAACTGAAAAACGCGAAAAGAAAAGCGCTCACCAAACTTCTACTTACACAAAATGAGCAGAAGGAGCCCAAAGGGTGGCGCTAAAGAGCTTAAAAAAACATGTAGTATGTCTAGTACGTCACTATGTTCGTAATTGTTGGCCAACATTTGTGTGGCCGTGTGTATGCAAGACAAGTTTGAGCCAACACCCTTTGAACAAAATTCCACGGTTTTGTTGTCGGAAAGTCCGATCGTGTGGGCAGGGCTTATGACTGGATAATGTGAGCCCCATCATCAGGTAGACATGTGCACAACAAAAAAATTTTTATTTTCGTTTCGTTTTTTTCCGTTTATTTTCGTTTCGTTTTTTTCCTTTCCGTTGATTCGTAACCATTCGTAAATTCGTAAGTCGTCGGTGTTCGTATTCGTAACGATTCGTACATTCGTAAGAGTTATTTTTTCGTTGATTTGTTTTTTCGTTAGTTTAATTTTCGTTTATTCGAAATTCAGACGCATTCGTACATTCGTAGATTCGTAATCGGAGCATAATTCATAATGTTATGTAATGTGTATGCTATTATTACATTTTAGGAGACACGGAAAATTACGAATCGAAAAAAAAAAGTTACGAATGTACGAATTTTTTCGTTCAATCCATTCGAAGCACGTTAAGCAACGCCATTGTAAGAGACACGGAAAATTACGATTCGAAAAAAAAAAAAAAAAAAAGTTACGAATGTACGAATTTTTTCGTTCAATCTATTCGAAGCACGTTAAGCAGCGCCATTGTAAGAGACACGGAAAATTACCAATTCAACAAAAAAAAAAGTTA
Source organism: Lithobates sylvaticus (assembly GCA_028564925.1). Taxonomy (NCBI): domain Eukaryota; kingdom Metazoa; phylum Chordata; class Amphibia; order Anura; family Ranidae; genus Lithobates; species Lithobates sylvaticus. Next base: position 56,216,923 of record CM053038.1, read on the forward strand.
CGAAGTACGAATTTTTTCTTTCATTTTCGTTGTTCCGGTTTTCGTTTTTCGGATTTTCTTCATTCGTTGTTTCTAATTAGTTTTTTTCGGATTTTCGTTGTTTTTCGGATTCGTTCATCGGATTCGTTCGATTCGAACGATTCGTTATTCATTAAAAAAAATTGTGAATCGTTCGTTCCTTCGTACGAAAACGAACAAACGAAAATAACGAAAAAAAAACTAAACGAATTGCACATGTCTACCATCAGGGCCATGTACTGCAAAGTGTCAGAGACCAATCTGGTTCACAGCACTCGAAAATGGCAGCTAGGACTGACTAGCGGCTGCGTGTGATCTGAAGTCCTTATAAGTCTGATGTAATGAATGGTTGGCAGGATGCTGACTGTCAAGGGTCAGTACAGAGCCTGGGGGGGGGGGGGTCTTGCCTGGTGGCTGTGTTGGCAGCAGAGATGGCTCCATGAAGAAGGGGCTCTAGAAAGGGAACAAAGTCCTCCCTGAGGTCCTCCTCTAATCCTGACACATACTCATTCCGGAGTGGTGTGAATAATTGATGCAGAGTTCTCCCTGTGCGATGGGGCGGCTGCTACCCGTCACATGCAATTTGTTCAGATCCGTCACCCTGCATTATCCTGTACAGCGTGACATTTCAACCAGAGGCCAGCTTGGCTGTTTGCTGGTGACTCAGCTTCCCCGCAGCCTCGGCATTTCCAACGCTACAGTGTGCAGTCTGCAGACACCTCTCCCCCCGGAGCCGTCATGTAAGATCTGGATCACTGTGATTTGGCTGGACTCGTACACGTATGCAGGGAGAGGAACGTTTACATGGAGGACAGCAGGCTGTATTCTGTTTATTAGTGCAGAAAATTTTGTCGGCTGCTTCTGAACCCCCAAACATAGAAGATGACCGAAGGGTGGATGGGGGGTCACAGCAGACAAGCTGGCATCACACATTCAAAAGTATATTCACTGACGTCAATAGAAGCATAAAGCAGTTAAAATATACACTATATTGTCAACAGTATTGGGACCCCGGCCTTTACACACACATGAACTTAATGGCATCCCAGTCTAATGCCCCGTACACACGGTCGGAATTTCTGACGGAAAATGTCCGATCGGACCATGTTGTCGGAAAATCCGACCGTGTGTGGGCGCCATCGGACTTTTTCCGTCAGAATTTCCGACGGAAAAAATTTGAGATCCTGCTCTCAAATTTTCCGACAACAAAGTCCGATCGGACTTTTTCCGATCGTGTGTAGCGAATTCCAACGGACAAAGTGCCACGCATGCTCAGATCACATTGCAAGACCAAAGCTATTGGCTACTAGCCTCTACGTAGTCCCGTCGTACGCAACGAACGTCACCACGTTCAGAATGATTGGATTTTCCGACAACTTTGTCCGACTGTGTGTATGCAACACCAGTGTCAGACAAAATCCGTCGGAAAAAATCTGACGGATTTTGTGGTCGGAATTTCCGACCTTGTGTAAGGGGCATTAGTCCGTAGGGTTCAATATTGAGTTGGCCCACCCTTTGCAGCTATAACAGCTTCAACTCTTCTGGGAAGGCCGTCCACAAGGTTTAGGAGTGTGCCTATGGGAACGTTTGGCCATTCGCATTTGTGAGGTCAGGCACTGATGTTGGACGAGAAGGCCTGGCTCACAGTCTCCGCTCAAATTCATCCCAAGAGTGTTCTATCGGGTTGAGGTCAGGACTCCATGTCTTTATGGACCTTGCTTTGTGCACTGGTCCAAATCATTTGGTGGAGGGGGGGATTATGGTGTGGGGTTGTTTTTCAGGGGTTGGGCTTGGACAATTTCATGCTCCCAACTTCGTGGAAACAGTTTGGGGATGGCCCCTTCCAATCAGATTCTCTCCTTTGCTTTTAGTGAAGGTCAATTAACCACTTAAGCCCCACCTCCTGTACATATACGTCGGCACTTTGAAGAGGGATATCTCGGTTGTGGCAGCAGCTGCTGCCACAATCGAGATATCCATCTTTACAGGAGGCGGTTCTGTTTACGATAATGGTGGTCTCTGCGGCGGGTTCACCGCAAGATCACCATTTTCGGCGGTGGGAGAGGTGCCACCCCCCCTCCTGCCACGCCTTCCGCCGCTTACCGGAGCCGGCAGTAGCGGTGGAGGCGATGGGGTCCTGCACTCTGCTGGGTATGGAGACGAGTGAGGCTAAGATGGCCCACACCCGTCTCTATACCATAGGAGGGCGGAAGCGACGTCAAAATGTCACTTCCGCCCATACATCTTAAAAGGAAAAAATTTTTCAATGTAATTTTTTCAAATTACATTATTTTTTTTTTTTTTTTAATTGCATTCAAGTCCAAATATGAGATCTGAGGACTTTTTGACCCCAGATCTCATATTTAAGAGGACCTACCGGGGGGGCACGCAGCGGCTCAAAATCCTGAGGACGTCATATGACGGCCGGTCAGGATTTTGAAACCACTTTGCCGCCGTCATTTTGCTATAGGGTGGGCGGCAATTGGTTAAATAAACTGTGTTACACTATAGTCCTGTTTTTATATATCTTATAATGGGCTATTGCGGTGGACAAACGACAAAGTTCCCAGTTACATCTCCTTTGGTCCACCAGCAGGACCGTTGATCCATACTAACAGCTTAACCTGACCTTCTTTTTAGTTAACCACTTCCCACCCGGCCACTGCATATGTACGGCCGGGTGGGCGCTCTCTCCTTCAGAGTGGACGTTCAGGAACGTCCCTTAGAAGGAGGCGGATTGTGCCCGGGCAGCGGCGCGATCACGATGACCTCGTGTCACCTGGACATGGCACATCTCCGATCGGCAGGAGGGCTCTGTGATTGGCTTTGCTGATCACAAGACGGCCGTGTCCAATCACAGCCGTCATGTGATGTAAACATGCCGGTTGCTAGGTGATCGGCTCTTCTCTCCCCACGCAGAAGTTGTCGGTGAGTAGAGGAGAATCGCTGCAGCCGGCTGGTGATCAGTGAGTATGAGCTGTTTCTTTACAGATTTTTACACACTGATCACCAGTGTAAAACACACATTTCCCCACATAGTAAAATCACCTGTCCCCCACAGATTTAACAGTAAAATCACATGTCCCAATGATTATCTGCACACATATGTCTGTGATCACCTGCGCACATCTGTACATGATCATCTGCGTACATATGTCCGTGATCACACAAACAAATTATTATACACTTAACAGGATTTTTTTTTTTTTACCAAAGACATGTAGCAGAATAAATTTTGGCTTAAATTTATGACGAAATTCGATTTTAATTGGATTTCTTTTAAAATAGAAAGAAGAAAATATTGTTTTTTTTCCAAATTTCCGCAATTTTTTTGCTTATATTGCAAAAAATAAAAAACAGAGTCATTAATAAATACCACCAAAAGAAAGCTCTATTTGTGTAAACAAAATGATCTAAAAATGTCATTTGGGTACAGCGCAGCATGACCGCGCAATTGTCATTGAAAGTGCGAGAGCGCCGAAAGCTGAAAATTGGTCTGGGAAGGAAGGGGGGCGAAAGTGCCCAGTATTGATGTAGTTAAAGAGGTCATGGTGGTCTGGTGAGTAGGCAATTCACTCACATCCACCGGGTGATCTACATGAAGCTTGTCACTGGTGATGGGTTTAAGGATTGAAGTCGCACCAAAAAAGATTTATGGACTTCGTTTCTGATACAATAATTTGATTCACTGTCAACAATTAAAATTTCAGCACTGGAAAAATCTGGATTTATGAATTGTTTATGTTATACTATTAATTAGCACTTTAATTTGTTTATGTACAGGAATGGTTATAATTGAATACAAATTACTGTATATACTCGAGTATAAGCCGAGGCACCTAATTTTACCACAAACAACTGGGAAAACGTATTGACTCGAGTATAAGCCTAGGGTGAGAAATGCACAGCTACTGTAAGTGGAAAAGAGGGTCAACAATGCCCATTTGCAGCCTCACTGTGCCCATTTGCATGCCTCACTGTGCCCATTCGCATGCCTCACTGTGCCCATTTGCAGCCATAGGTCCCCCAAACTTCAAACTTGGTAGTTAAGGGTTCCTAAATGCCCCCTAGCTGCAGCCAAAATTTGGGGTCCCAAAATAACATTGCTGCAGATGGACACAGTTGACCGACTTTGAGGCCCTGTATCTCGGGGTCACTTGGTGCTAGGTACCCCAATTGGATATATGTTGTAGTGCTAGGTCCACTGGGTTGGCATACCAAATTTGGGGTTCCTAGCACCAAGTGGCCCCGAGATACGGGGCCCCAAAGTCGGTCAACTGTGTCCATCTGCAGCAATGTTATTTTGGGACCCCAAATTTTGGCTGCAGCTAGGGGGCATTTAGGAACCCTTAACTACCAAGTTTGAAGTTTGGGGGACCAATGGCTGCAAATGGGCACAGTGAGGCCCCAAAGTCGGGTCGGAAAATGTCAAGCACTTTTCTGCAGCAAATGCTTGACTCGAGTATAACCAGAGGGGGGGCATATTCAGCACACAAAAAAAATGTGCTGAAAAACTCGGCGTATACTCGAGTATATACGGTAATATTACTCACAGCGCCCCCTACCACTACACACCCCAAATCAGACAAAGATAGCACCAATGCCCTTTGAGGGGATCAGCTTATTTATTTTTTTATTTCACTAATAAGCATTCTTTGGTTATCTCCATAGCGTGAGGCTCTTTAATTTTAAGCATCTTCTTCATGCAGAGCCCTATGAGGACCAATATATATGTACTATAGTCAAGAGATCTGTGTTGGGTAATTTGGGTAGCAGCCCAAGTGGGGACCTATGAGCGGCAATTTATAGTTACTGAGGACACATCTGTCACAGTGAGAATTGGATGGCATCTTTTTAATGTGAGGGCCAATCTATAGGAGGGCTCTGCTCAACTCAAATTTCAGAGAGATAAAAAAATAAAAAAAATAAAAAGTTTGTTTATTGAACAAAATACAGTATGACAACATGGTGAGGTTCATTTTATGTTACAGTTTTTATAATGCCGGTCTTCATTCAGTCTTCCTCCGTGGCCGAATCTACAGAACTTTCCAGACCAATCTTCAGTGGTCTGGCATGAATATGAGCCCGAGCTCTTGGCATGGAGACATTCCTGCAGGCCTTGGAAACCAGCCAAACACAGGCCATATTTTGGGCAGGCAGCCATATTGTACTCAAGAGGGATCCTTGTACTCCGTCCTGTACGGCTAATGACAGCACCAGTTTCTGATAGCAGCTGACTATACTGAACTCATCTGAACTCAAAATGATACTGGAGGAGAAAAGTGAAATGGATGGGTAATGGAGGTAGATGGTGGTTTAAAGTGACATTAAAAAGCAGATATAGATTTTTTTTTAATTGACAAACATGTCATGCTTACCTGCTCTGTGGTTTTGCACAGAGCAGCCTTGATCCTCCTCTTCCTGGGTCCCCCGCCAGGGCTCCTGGCTCCTCCTCTTCAGCCAGTCCCCCCAATAGCAAGCCGCTTGCTCTGGGGGCACAGGTGCGTGCTCTCTCCTGGGCCCCACTCTATGCATCCATAAGACGCAGAGCCACGACTCAGCCCTGCTCTCTCCTCATTGGCCAAGTGAATGTAGTTGACAGTAGCAAGAACCAATGGCTTATGCCGCTGTCTCCGCCAATGAGGAATGAGAGTCCCAGAAGAAGCTCAGCTCTCATGCACATTGCCGATTTGAGAGGGAGCTTTCGTCATGCGAAAAGGGGCCTGTGTTACCCTTCCAATCAGATTCTCTCCTATGCTTTCAGTGAAGGTCAATTAAAAAAAAAAAAAAAAAAAAAATTAAGTTTGGCTGATTGCTGTGAGCAACACAAACATTTCTGCTTTCATACACGAGGGTAACCAAAGTCAGCAGTGTGGTTGGCCTCTCATAGGATGGTGCTGGACCCATCTGGCGGGCTAACCTTGTGTTATGTGATCCTCAATTTGCAATAAAAGGCACAAGAAAATAGATTATTTTCGGAGTGCGGCTGTCCAGAGTCTTTTCTGTTCATTTTTATCTGGCGGGCTAACCTTACCTACATTTAGTCCCCAAGTGTACAGTTAAAGTGATTATAAAGACTCTTTTTTTTTTTAATATAAAAATAACAAACATGTTATACTTACCCACCCTGTTGCGATTTGCACAGAGCAGTCCCGATCCTCCTCTTCTCTGGTCCCTCTTCAGCTCTCCTGACCCCTCCCTCCTATTGAGTGCCCCCACAGCAAGAAGCTTGCTATGGGGGCAACCAAGCCGAGCTGCAGCTTTGTGTGCCGATTCAGACTAGAAGCTGCGATTCAGCCCTGCCCCCTCTCTCACCTGATTGGCTAACTGACTTTAATTAACAGCAGTGTGTGCCAATGGTGCCGCTGCTGTGTCTCAGCCAATCAGGCGGGAGAGTGCTGGATGGCTGAGACACTTGTGGACAGAGATGAGGCTCCGGTAAGTATTAAGGGGGGCTGCTGTACACAGAAGGCTTAATGCATTGAATGCAAAAAAAAAAAAAAAAAAAACTTAAGAATTTACAACGACTTTAAAAGGACCCTTCCCTCTCTTGGGCACAGCTGACTACTCACTACAGTGCTTGGACTAGCTACATGGTTTTCACAATAACAGGTCAGGGCCTTGAGAATGTCCCACTATATTACTGCTAGACTTAGCAAACTTGAAATAAATGGCTCTATAGCATCAGACTAGGTTTGCATTATACAGCAGCAGTTCTGGATGTGGCTGATAAAGGAATGATTTCCATGGCTCCATCCACTGTCCTGAAATGAGGTGTAATCCTCTTAGGGCTCTTTCACACGGACGGTCCCGTATGTCCGTTTTTCATCCTTCCGTTTTCGGATAAAAAAAAAAAAAAGGACATACATGTATCCCTATGGGATAGCGGGTGTCAGCGGATGAGCATCCGCTGACACCTGATCTCGTCCGTGTCCGCTATGCTCCGTTTCTGCAGACGGAGGAAAACCCTATTTTTTCATCCGTCTGCAGAGCGGATCGTCGTCACCCGATCTCCCATAGGGGAGAGCGGCGCTCTGACAGGTCCGTCCCTGCGCTGTGCAGAGACGGACCTGTCATCTTCCTGCTCAGCGGAGATCGCTCCGGCGATCCCCGCTGAGCAAGCGGATATCCACAGGGCGGATCTGCACTGATCCGCCCCGTGTGAAAGAGCCCTTAGTTTTGGGATATGCAGTGGAATGAGGCATGTGAATACCTTCTGTTCTAAGTAGGCTTACTGAGCTATGCATGGATTCAGTTGGAGGGCTTCTTGATTCCTTTAGTTCCTTCTCACCATAACCTGTATGGCTAAACTATCTCAGTGCTAGGCTTACAAAGTCTTCCATTTTCCGGGCCGGAGTCACATGTGGATCTCTTTCAACAGCCCACTAGGCTCAACCAATGATTGCTGCAGCTTCTGCCAGTCTTCTGTGCTATTACTGCTGATGGCTTTAGTGTAGAGGCTCACCTGCTCCTGCAGCTTCTCCAGCTGGGTCTGGGTGGCCTGGTTAAGCCTGGCCAGTTCTTTCGTTTTTATAGCAATGCTCAGCAGCCCAGAACGGTGTAAAACGTCCAGAGTGTTCTGAAACCTGCGACTTTTGTTCCTCGGTTGAGATGGCACTGAAAGGCGAGTCTTATTAGAGGTATCTGAAAATGGTGCTGCCTGGAGATCAGTGCCATCTGTGCCCATGATGTCTTTGGTCTCATTCTGTGTGGTGGCCAGGCCCAGTTCACAGTCTGGAGCCGCATCACTGAGCACAGGCTCCTCCGGGCAATTCGAGGAATTTGCCTTCTCCCCAGCACCTGAGTGCAGTGTTTCCGGAAGCGGCTTTTTTGTTTGGTTTTGGTGCCACGTGTCGGCTTCTCTCTTGTGTCCCCGCAGAGGCAGCTGTGATGGGTGTGGGGCGATCTTGGGGTAGGAGTTCAGAATAGGCAAGTATTTGGTGGTCTTTCCACTGGATGACTGAGGTTTTGCCGGAGATATTGATGAGGGGAAAACCAAGATCTGTGAAGTGGTGGGAAGCAGCTCAAAGGAGGGATGGACAGTCCAGGAGTGCCCATGTGGGTCAGAGCTGGACCCCTGGGGAGAATAAAATTACAGTCAAAATGGGTAATGGTGTCACAGCTTCCTGTCATTGTGATCTCTGAGGTCCCTGCAATTACTTCCCCATGATCTCTGGGGCTCCTGCAATTATCCCCACCATTCGGTACACTATACTGGTCAACATGATCTCTGGGGCCTCTGCAATTACCCCTCTGTGGTCTCAGGGGTCCATGCACTCACCCCTCTGCTCAGTGGACTCTACTGGTTGGTGTGATCTCTGGGGTCCATGCACTCACCCCTCTGCTCAGTGGATTCTACTGGTTGGTGTGATCCCTGGGGTCCATGCACTCACCCCTCTGCTCAGTGGACTCTACTGGTTGGTGTGATCTCTGGGGTCCATGCACTCACCCCTCTGCTCAGTGGATTCTACTGGTTGGTGTGATCCCTGGGGTCCATGCACTCACCCCTCTGCTCAGTGGACTATACTGGTTGGTGTGATCCCTGGGGTCCATGCACTCACCCCTCTGCTCAGTGGACTATACTGGTTGGTGTAATCTCTGGGGCAATTACCCTCTGCTCAGTACACTATACAGGTCAGCGTGATCTCTGGTGTCTCTGCTCAATGACCTATACTTGAAAAAAGCAGCTTTCTGTAAATCTTGAGGAGGGTCACATTAATTAGAGCTGACAGGGCACTTTACCCACAGCTAGAATGCATGTATGTAAAGCACAGTAGAAGGGTCTTATCGAGAGGGAGGCCAGTATGAAGATCTTACACAGAGGAAGGCCAGTATATACAGCATAGTATGAGGGTCTTACAAAAGAGAGGTCAGCCGGAACAATGAAAGTATGGCAGGCTTTTCCCAGAATGTGCTAGATACAAAGTTTTTTTTTTTTTTTTTTATTTTTTTTTTTTAGATACAAAGTTTTATTAACGATTGACACTGTGGAGAGTCCAGGATGGACATAGTGAAGAGAGGCCAGATAGAAATGTCGAAGGAGAGGCCCAGGATGCTGCCTTATGACTTTATGCCTTTCTGTCCATAACCCAGGGGGGATGTGTGTAAAGGAGTGGAAGCTGCACTGTAGCTTAGGTATGAGATCTATTCAGCGATCCACCTGTCACCGCCCAGCTATTTGTATGAAATAAGGATACTTATCTGGAACCAGCCTTACCTGATGATCTACAAGCAAATTCTTCAAGATGAGCAGAGGGGGAGGGCAAGGTGTAGGGCCCTCCAGGGGGTTCTGAGCGGCATTCCAGCGCGATGTCAGCGAAGCCTCCTCTGGATCTGTCTGCTCCACAGAGCTCAGGCACTCAGATGCCACATCTGAAGGACGAAGCAGAAGACACGATAGACGGGATATAGATACTGCTTTGCTATGTCTATCTCTGTATCCATTATGATAAACACCACCACTATGTGTAGTGTATTTCTGTATGCAATGTATCTATATCACTAGGTGTATTTTACAGTGAGGAGAAAAAAGTATTTGATCCCCTGCTGATTTTGTACGTTTGCCCACTGACAAAGAAATGAGCGGTCTATAATTTTAATGGTAAGTTTATTTTAACAGTGAGACACAGAACAAAAATATCCAGAAAAACACATTTCAAAAATGATTTGCATTTTAATGAGTGAAATAAGTATTTGATCCCCTACCAATCAGCAAGATTTCTGGCTCCCGGGTGTCTTCTATACAGGTAATGAGCTGAGATTAGGAACACTCCCTTTAAGAGAGCGCTCCTAATCTCAGCTTGTTACCTGTATAAAAGACACCTGTCCACAGAAGCAATCGGATTCCAATCTCTCCACCATGGCCAAGACCAAAGAGCTGTCCAAGGATGTCGGGGAGAAGATTGTAGACCTACACAAGTCTGGAATGGGCTACAAGACCATCACCAAGCAGCTTGGTGAGAGGGTGACAACAGTTGGTGCGATTATTCGCAAATGGAAAGAAACACAAAATAACTGTCAATCTCCCTCGGGCTGGGGCTCCATGTAAGATCTCACCTCATGGAGGTTCAATGATCATGAGAACGGTGGGGAATCAGCCCAGAACTACACAGGAGAATCTTGTCAATGATCTCAAGACAGCTGGGACCAGAGTCACCAAGAAAACAATTGGTAACACACTACACCGTGAAGGACTGAAATCCTGCAGCACCCGCAAGGTCCCCCTGCTCAAGAAAGCACATGTAGTTTGTATGGCTGAATTTGCATTGTACAGACATCGATGTGATCTGCACAGCAATGCGGTGCGAATCACATGCGAAGTCTGTGATTGCACAAGTGTGAACCCAGCCTCAGAGCTACAAGGGGAAGTGTCTGCATCAGGATATGCAATTAAGGTTATTAACCTTATCCATATTTATATTGCAGAGTATTAAAGAGGAAGTAAACCCTGATGATGGGTTTACTTCCTCTTTGTATCCCTGCAAAGGTAAAGCATAATGGGCTACTATGCATTGCGCAGTAGCCCATTATGTGTCACTTACCTGATACAGGAGCCAGCGATGTCACCGCTGTCCCCTCTTCCACGAAGCGTCCATCTTCCTTACGGGTATCGCTGCTCCGGCGCTGTGAGTGGCTGGAGCAGTGGTGACGTCACTCCAGCGTATGCGCGCGGGAGCCTTCATTGACGGCATTCTCAGTGCGCTTGTGCCGGTGTCTACGGCGCGCTTGCGCTGTAGACATCGGTGCTCCTATTTAGGAAAATATCTCTTTACAGGTAAGCCTTATGCCGCGTACACACGAAGGGACCGAAGTCGAGCGGATAATCCCCTCGTGTGTGGGCGCCGGCGGACTTTTTTTGCCCAAAGTACGGCGGACTAAAGTTTTAAGTTTTGTTTTAAAATTATCCGCTGGACTTGGCAGTCCGGCGGACAATCCGGCCGTGTGTAGTATGGTCCGGCGGACCAAAAAGGACGCATGCTCAGTAGCAAGTATTTTTCTAGTATTTTTCGCTTTCTAGTCCCGTCGTACGTGCTGTACGTCATCGCGTGAACCGTCGGACTTTTGTCGTGATCGTGTGTGGTCAAGTCCGTTCGCTTTTTAGTCCAGCGGACCAGCTGGAAAGTCCAGCGGATTGTCCGCTGGACTTAGGTCCGCCGGCAAAAGTCCGTACGTGTGTACGCGGCATTAATCTAGGCTTACCTGTAGGTTAAAGTGGTATGTAAGGGTTTACAACCACTTTAACTGTTACTCTAGGCCAGGGATGTGCTGCAGCTGCAGAACAGGTGTGAGGGCCACAGGAAATGGCCTCCATGGGCCTTGTGTTTGACACACATGCTCTAGGCTATTAAAACACGACTCCACACACAACTGACAACAGTTTATGCTTCAGAAATTCCCATAATAGTGAGATTTGCCCTAAACAGTTTGTCTTCTTCCCTTCCACTATGGTGAGATTAACCTGCAATAGTTTGTGTCTCTGCCCTTCCCACAATGGTAGGATTCTCTAATAGTTTGTCTCCACCCCCATCCTCCCCACAATGGTAATTTGTGCCTCAGCCACTCCCATGGTAATGTCAAATCTGATTTACAGAGCTCATCATTGATATTCCCAAGCGTTATAAGAAGCTTTGTAGATTTCACCTGCTAGCAAAATTGGAAGCCTGGGATGTTAATTTAGGGTGGATTTGGCCCTTCTTAGGCCCCTTTCACACAGGCTTTCCGATCAGATTCACCTGTCAGTTTTTCAGGTGGACCTGATCGGACACTCCATATACCTCCACCAGAGACGGACCTGTCATCCGCCTGCTCAGCGGGCATCAGCATATCGATCCCCCACTGAGCAAAGCGGAGTTGGCTGAGCGGAAAGCCAGTGTGAAAGAACCCTTTGGTGATGGGGTAATTGATGGGGTAATCAATTCATCAATGAAAAATAATCCATCCATCACAACTCCCTGCTGGGCCCAGAGAAGGATCACCCTATCCATGAACGTACAATAATGACACCCTGCTGGGTGCAGCCTCCCCTTGTGGAGCTTTATGAAGCATTTTCAGACTCAGATATGGAGGATGACTGATGAGACGGTCTTGTGAGATCCCACCACTAACACACACGGCGGATGTGGCCATTAGCATTCTTGTTCTGGCTCTGTGACTCGTATTATTGAAGCCGGAGGCTCAGCAATGGCACCCTCCAAGTTCCTCCAATAACAGGCTCCGATGGTGCAGCAATGGTGCTTAACTTTCCACCGTCTAAAGAAAAAATTCCCAGAACTTAACCTGTTGCCGCCTGCCTAACACCTACATGCTGCACATAGGTGTCGCTGGGTGGCTGATATTTTTGTGCCGAGAGCATGCTCACTGTGCGTTCCCAGCAGAGACCGAGCTGTTAGAGTCCCCATTAATGATCAGTAGCTGATGGGACCAGCTCTCAACCAGGTGACCACTATGACAACCAATCCCAGTGGTCACATGATCGCCAGTCTTTTCCGTCCCCCTCTGTACATACAGAGCCTATTAAAGCAATGCCAGCGATGCGCGGGAAGGAGTTAATCCAGCTGCTCAATGCAAAAAATCCTAATTAAACTTTTTCCCAATTTTTAGATTAGGCCCGGTTCACACTGGTGCAACATACGCTCCGACTTTGGGAGCACATGTCGTATAATGTGTATAAGACCCCTTTCACACTGGGGCGTTTTTCAGGCACTTTAGCGTTAAAAAAAGTGCCTGTAAAGCACTTGAAAGAAGCCTCATCTGCAATTCCAATGTAAAAGTCTGAAAAACGCTCGTAAAGCGCCGCTTAAACTAGCGTTTTTCGAGCGCTAGTGGGGCGCTTTTAACCCCTGCTAGTGGCCAAATAAAGGGTTAAAAGCGCCCACAAAGCGCTGCTGCCAAAGGCACTTTTCAGGCGTTTTTCAGGCACTTTCCATTGATTTCAATGGGACGGGGCGCTTTAGGAGTGGTGTATTCACCGCTCCAAAAGCGCTGCAAAGAAGCTGCTTGCAGGACTTTTTTTGACGCCCTGCCAGCGCAGCGCCTCAGTGTGGAAGCACTCGGGCTTTCACATTGGGATTGCAGTTGCGGCTTCTTTCAGGCGCTTTACAGACGCTTTTTTTAACGCTAAAGCGCCCCAGTGTGAAAGGGATCTCAGTGTGAAAGCACTCGGCTTTCACATTGGGATTGCAGATGAGACTTCTTTCAAGCGCTTTACAGATGCTTTTTTTAGCGTTAAAGCGCCTGAAAAACGCCTAAAAAACGCCCCAGTGTGAAAGGGGTCTAAATCAATGGTTCCCTATGAGAGCTGTCTTAACTGGTTCGACACAAGTTGGCCCAACTTTGAAAAAGGTTCCTGCACTACTTTGGTCCGACTTGAGCCCATTCAATATCATTAAAGTCGGATCATCATCTTAACTGATCCGACTTTGGCATGCGACTTGTGCTCTGAGGATCTTGAAGGGAAATACCACGCCAAAATTAAAAAACAGCATGGGGTCCCCATTTCTAAACATGTTTGAAGCTGCACTGCTATGCCAAGGTGACCCACTGCAAAGTGCACTCTCTGAACTTCCAACTGGCCCGGGGCATAGAGATAAAACTTTATTTTTATATACAGTGGGGAGTAGACATGTGCAATTCGTTTAGTTCCTAATTCGTTTTTTAACGAATTTTGACAAATTCGTTAATTCCGAATTTCTCAATTTCCGAAAATTTCCGAATTTCCAAATTCGCCAAATGACGAATTTCCGAAATTACGAATTTTCGGATTTACGAATTTCGAATTTCCGAAATTACGAATTTCCAAATTTCGCATTTTCGGGTTTTCCGAATTTTTAATTTCCGAATTTCGTATTTTCAGAATTCCGAATTTCGTATTTTCAGATTTCCGAATTTTTGGATTTTCGGAATTCGGAAATTCAAAAATTAGAAAAATCGAAAATCTGAAAAAAAAGAAAGAAAATCTGTCAAAAACTAAACAATAACTAACTATTAAATTATAGGTATTGGAATTCCCTTTCAAATTTGTCTGTTAGTGAACGTAACGAATACGAATTTATCCGAAGTTACGAATTATCTGAAATAACGAATGCCGCATCTAGCCAAATGGAACGGAACAAATTAATAATAATGAATAACAATAATAATAAAACCTTTTTATTATTATTAATTATTTATTATTAAATTTGTCCCATTACATTTGTTTAGATGCGGCATTCGTTATTTCAGATAATTCGTAACTTCGGATAAATTCCGAAATCCGAAATCCGGAAATCCGAAAATTTGGAAATTCCTAAATTCCAAAAATCGTAAATTCGTAAATCCGAAAATTCAAAATTCGTAAATTCGGAAGTTTGTAAATCCGAAAACACGATAATCCGAAATTCGGAAATCCGAAAATCCGAAATTCGGAAATCCGAAAAATAGAAATGTGAAAATTCCCGAAATTTCCGAATTTGCAAATTCCAGAATTTCCGAAAAAAGCAATAAAACGAATGAAACGAAAACGAAAATGAACGAATTTTTTGTCAGTGCACATATCTAGTGGGGAGAACAAGTATTTGATACACTGCCGATTTGCAGGTTTTTGCAAGATCGCGAGATACATGGCCCCATCCATCCTCCCCTCAATACGGTGCAGTCGTCCTATCCCCTTTACAGATAAGCAACCCAAAAGAATGAGGTTTCCACCTCCATGCTTCACGGTTGGGATGGTGGTCTTGGGGTTGTTCTTTGGTCTTCCTCCAAACACGGCGAGCGGAGTTTAGACCAAAAAGCTCTATTTTTGTCTCATCAGACGACATGACCTTCTCCCATTCCTCCTCTGGATCATCCAGATGGTCTGTGGCAAACTTCAGACGGGCCTGGACATGCACTGGCATGGGCAGGGGGACCTTGCGTGCACTGCAGGATTTTAATCCATGACGGCGTAGTGTGTTACTAATGGTTTTCTTTGAGACTGTGGTCCCAACTCTCTTCAGGTCAGGTCGTAGCTTTGATTAAGCACTATTTGATAGTGTGAAACACTTCAGCTCTTCTGTCCATTCTGATGTGCATGTATTTTTGATCGCATTTTCTACAAATAAAGGCAACATTTTTGGAGTGCAGCTGTCCAGAATCTTTTCTCATCCTCATTGCTACCATTGCCAACACCTATGGCTTCTAATTTAGAGGAGAGGTTCATTCCAATCTGATCTACCTGGAGCGGCGATACGCCTTTCCCTACTGGGACGTGCAGCCTGGTAGCCGACGTCACTCCAACCTGCTCACCTTTATTATACGATCTCTACAAAGAAATTAGGTCTACCACGCATATATCCCCCACAGGAATTAAATACTGCTCAGTCATCCAAAATCTGTAGAGGTCGTATGATGAAGGTGAGCAGGTTGGGGTGACACCAGATATCAGGCTGCATGTCACAGTGCGTCATTTTGATGAGAACGCAGATCTCGACGCACATCCCTGGATTGGGACGTTTATTTTGTTGTGCACATAGATTTCTGGATTGTTCACAGCATTTGGTTTTTAAATATGTAAACTTTGAGATTTATTTTACACATTAACCCACTTGTTAGATTTATTGTGATTTTTGGGTCACGTGGTGTCACTTCTCACCAACATTTTTATATCACTTGATTAATAAATGTTTTTTTCTGTGAAATTAGTTTAGAGAGGACAGCACTGCACTACAGATATTGTTGATAAAATTGTACCTACTGTAGTTTTTTGCAACACAAGTGCATAGTGATGCTAATCACAATTATTGGCACTGCAATAACGCATGTGTTATTGTGCATTACCTTAACTTAATGGTGACTGAGATTCACTGGGTGCCTGAAAACCCCCAGTGTGTGCCTGTACTGCCTGCACCATGTGCACCTTTCCTGAAGACCCCCAGTGTTTGCCTGTACCATGTGCACCTTCCCTGAAGACCCCCAGTGTTTGCCTGTACCATGTGCACACTCCCTGAAGACCCCCAGTATGTGCCTGTACCATGTGCACACTCCCTGAAGACCCCCAGCATGTGCCTGTACCATGTGCACATTTCCTAAAGACCCCCAGTGTGTGCCTGTACTGCCTGCACCATGTGCACCTTACCTGAAGACTCCCAGTGTATACCTGTACCATGTGCACCTTTCCTGAAGGCCTCCAGTGTGTGCCTGTACACCTTTCCTAAAGACCCTCAGTGTGTGCCTGTACTGCCTGCACCATGTGCACTTTTCCTGAAGACCCCCAGTGCGCGCCTGTACTGTCTGCACCATGTGCATCTTTCCTAAAGACCCCCAGCGTGTTCCTGTATTGTCTGCACCATTTGCACCTTTCCTGAAGACCCCCAGTGTGCACCTGTACTGCCTGCACTATGTGCACCTTTCCTGAAGACCCCCAGTGTTTGCCTGTACTGTCTGCACCATGTGCACCTTTCCTGAAGACCGCCAGCATGTGCCTATACTGCCTGTACCATGTGCACCTTTCCTGAAAACCCCCAGTGTATACCTGTACCATGTGCACCTTCCCTGAATGCCTCCAGTGTGTGCCTGCCTGTACACCTTTTCTGAAGACCCCCAGTGTGTGCCTGTACCAGGTGCCCCTTTCCTGAAAACCCCCAGTGTGTGCCTGCACACCTTTCCTGAAGACCCCCAGTGTGTGCCTGTACTGCCTGCACCTTTCCTGAAGACCCCCAGTGTGTGCCTGTACACCTTTCCTGAAGACCCCCAGTGTTTTCCTGTACTGCCTGCACCATTTGCACTTTTCCTGAAGACCTCAAGTGTGTGCACCTGTACTGCCTGCACCATTCCTGAAGAACCCCCAGCGTACGCCTGTACATTTCCTGAAGACCCCCAGTGTGTGCCTGTATTGCCTGCACCATGTGCACCTTTCCTGAAGACCCCGGTGTGCCTCTGTATTGCCTGATACATGCCTTTCCTTTGCTAGTTACAAGCGGATCTGAGCAGCTGCCATTTTGTTGGTTGGATTTGGTGCAGACACATATTATGGGGGTTATAGCTGCCTTGAATGACACTGGCATTCTGGTGTGTTGCTGATAAATGGATTTCACCTGCCTGCCTTCCATTACTTCCTCACCGCCTGCCCACCGCCTGCCACTGGATAATAGAGCCTACGTCTCACAGGGACACTAAACCACTTATGTGCCGTGAGTCACAAGAGCTGCACGGCCTGAAAGCCCCCATCTCTGCCAAACCTGCACCGGAAAATTAACTTTTGTATCTGGTTAGCTGCTGAGGGACAACACAGACAGTTCTTACATGAGCCAGGGTACACAGTAAGCTGCAGTAAAGATACTGTGACCATGACAGTACCTGAGAACCCGGAGTCCTTGTCAGATTCTGGAGCAGTCGGGGGATTTCCAGGCCCGTGGCAAGTCCGTGCTTGTCGCTTCTCCTGAGCAGTCATGCCGAACCGCTTCCTCTCCATGCCTGATCATTGACTCCCTGTGGAAAGAAGAAACATGTGTGTCTGCTGGATACTGATAATACCACCATGGATCTTATAGGGAATCACCCAGAGGTGGATTAGCCACATGTCAGGTTTTCTAGATTTCCAGGCATCCACATCGCTGTGATATTTAGTATAAGTCAAGTTGTAAAAGACTTGTATGATGTTACTCTCATGCCCCGTACACACGGTCAGAAATTCAGACGGAAAATGTCCGATTGGACCATGTTGTCGGAAAATCCGCCCGTGTGTGGGCTCCATCGGACTTTTTCCGTCGGAATTTCCGACGAAAAAAATTTGAGATCCTGCTCTCAAATTTTCCGCCAACAAAATCCGATCAGACTTTTTCCGATCGTGTGTAGACAATTCCGACGGACAAAGTGCCACGCATGCTCGGATCAAATTACGAGACCAAAGCTATTGGCTAATAGCCTCTACGTAGTTCCGTTGTACGCAACGAACGTCACCACGTTCAGAATGGTCGGATTTTCCGACAACTTTGTCCGACCGTGTGTATGCAACACCAGTGTCGGACAAAGTCCGTCGGAAAAAATCCGACGGATTTTGTGGTCGGAATCTCCGACCGTGTGTACGGGGCATCAGGATAGTGCATGTGGAGTCTGGGAGCATACTGTCAGGGAGTACAGCAATACAGCTGCACAGGTTTGGATGGCACCACTAGATGCGTAGTCCCAGGTGTGGTCATAGTGCACTACTCCGCTCAGCTGTGAGGAGTGCGGGGGCACCAGTCACACCAGAACATTTCTGGTGTAGACAAATGCATGTCAGAGTGCATGATGGGATGTGTGCCACGGCAGTGAACGGTTCACACCTCACTTCATGTACTGACTAGAACATTCATGAGTACACGTCAGAACGATGCACGAGCGCACCGACTCCGGAGTGAGCACAGCAGCCAAAAAATACAATGCACCAGTGTGCCAGCTCCAGAGTGAGCCCAACAGCCAAAATACTGATAGATTTAGTGTAAATGGACCCAATAATGTAGAGGATGCTGTACAGTGACCGCTGCCCTGTATGTTAGGGGGGAATACTACGAGGACAGCTTCTGTTTTAGGAAAATAATATAATGTGTAGTGCAATGTGATATGGAGAACAATGGAATAATCAAAACTCACGTGCTCCCCCCCCCCCCCCCCCCCCCCCCGATAGGAGGAGCTCGGTGCCAACTGAAAAATAGTAATATTCATGCCAAAGAGTTCAGTGACAACTGTGATGGGAGCAGCCAGGTGTCACCAACACATCTAGTGTCACCACCACCGATATCCGACTGTCAGATCTCACCATCACTCATACCCACCCATCAGGTGTCACCAATACCAACACAGAAAATGAACCATCAGGTGTCACGGCCGTGGATAACCTGCCAATGCGTCACCACAGAAGATACCTACTCATCACATTTTACCACCACCGATATCTGCCCATCACATGTCATCAACCACCACAGATACCAACCCATCCGACGTGACAACCATTGATGCCCGGTCATCGCATATAAAAATTGCAAATACCAGCCCATCAGTAGGGATGACATGCTCCACGTGTAGAGCCCGCCAGGAAGTCGGCACTACCATTGATACCCACTTATTACATGTCACCGCTGCTGATACCCTCCCATAAGGTATCATCACCGCCAATCCCTGCTCATCACATGTCACCACCGCCAATCCTCGCCCATCAGAAGTCATCACCACCACAGATACTAACTCATTAGGTATCACCACCATTGATACCCAGTTATCACGTGGCAAAACTGCCAATCCCTGCACATCAGGTGTCACCACTGCTAATATCTTCCCACTACCGCTGATGCCCACTCGTCCGGTGCCACCACTGCCAATATCTCCCCACTAGGTGTCACTACTGCTGATACTGACCCATCAGGTGTCACCACCGCCAATATCTCCCCACCAGGTGTCACTACCGCTGATACCCACTCGTCCGGTGCCACCACTGCCAATATCTCCCCACCAGGTGTCACTACCGCTGATACCCACCCATCAGGTGTCACCACTGCCAATATCTATCCACCAGGTGTCACTACCGCTGATACCAACTCCTCAGGTGTCACCACCTTCGATACCCAGTCATCACATGGCAAAACTGCCAATACCCGCACATCAGGTGTCGCCACCGCCAATATCTTCCCACCACGTGTCACCACCATTGACACCTGTCCATTGAGTCTCACCCCGCCAATACCAACCATCACATTTCCTGTGAAGGGCTCACACCTACATTAGCCGGTCCGCCATGCTGCACACAGTATATTGATTATATATATGGAGCCCCCCTTTCCCACAGGGATAACAGTAATGGTAATATTACCCCTCCCCCACCTCCTCTCACTAATAATAACAAAGGATCTGACCAGATAACAGCAATAACACCCCCAGGAGTCACCACCATTCCCATAATAATAGAATTATAACACTAGAGACTCCCACATTCCTCTAATAATAATACTAATAATAATAATAATGGACCCTCCGATAATATTTCCAGTAATGGTAAAAACGGAACCCCCCATAATTATAATACAAAGGTCGTTACCCCTCTCCCCGGTTGGGCCCCCCACTGTGCCCGGCCTCCTCCTCACTGCCAGTCAGGCTCCCCGGCACTGTGTAGGCCGCACTGACAGAGGCGGGTCACCATGACAACCAGACACGTGACCCTACCACAGCCGTCCAGCTCCCGCCGCCATGTTGGATGTCCTCAGTGAGGGGAGTGATCGGTGTGTCATTGACCTTCAACCCCGCCCGCCCCCTACTGACCCGCCTGTTCCCCACTGACCCGCCTGTCCCCCGACACCAACCGAACCCCCGACACCATACCTCTCATATACTCCCACACTGCGGACATAGCGGCCGGCGCCATCTTGGTGTGGGCGGAGTGCGGGCTCCCCTCAGGTATCAGACACAGTGTGAGAGGTTCTTTCATGCAGCCTGTTCATTCTGTTCTTAGAGCTCATGGACACTGGACGTTTTACCATCTTTCCCAGGCGCCTTTCCTCCCGGCAGCAAAAACACTTGTCGTGTGTATTCCCGTGTAACGTGTGTAAGCGTGTCTAGCACTTGGGTGTTCATTCATTTATTTGGGCAGAATAATAATGTATTTGGGCCACGCCCACCACGCAGAAACATTTATACATGCCCACCGCACAGACACGATTATACACGCCCACCGCGCAGACACGATTATACATGCCCACCACACAGACACGATTATACACGCCCACCGCGCAGACACAATTATACACACCCACCACACAGACATGATTATACACGCCCACCACACAGACACGTTTACACGCCCACCACACAGACACGATTATACACGCCCACCACACAGACACGATTATACACGCCCACCGCACAGACACGATTATACACACCCACCGCGCAGACGCGATTATACATGCCCACCACACAGACACGTTTACACGCCCACCGCACAGACACGATTATACATGCCCACCACACAGACACGATTATAAACACCCACCACACAGACACGATTATAAACACCCACCACACAGACACGATTATACACCTCCACCACACAGACACGATTATACATCTCAACCACACAAACACGATTATACATCTCCACCACACAGACACGATCATAAACACCCACCACACAGACACGATTATACATCTCAACCACACAAACACGATTATAAACACCCACCACACAGACACGATTATACATCTCCACCACACAGACACGATTATAAACACCCACCACACAGACACGATTATAAACACCCACCACACAGACACGATTATACACCCACCACACAGACACGATTATACATCTCCACCACACAGACACGATTATACATCTCCACCACACAGACACTATTATAAACACCCACCACACAGACACGATTATACACGCCCACCACACAGACACGATTATACACGCCCACCACACAGACACGATTATACATCTCCACCACACAGACACGATTATACATCTCCACCACACAGACACTATTATAAACACCCACCACACAGACACGATTATAAACACCCACCACACAGACACGATTATACATCTCAACCACACAGACACGATTATACACGCCCACCACACAGACACGATTATAAACACCCACCACACAGACACGATTATAAACACCCACCACACAGACACGATTATACACCTCCACCACACAGACACGATTATACATCTCAACCACACAAACACGATTATAAACACCCACCACACAGACACGATTATACATCTCCACCACACAGACACGATCATAAACACCCACCACACAGACACGATTATACATCTCAACCACACAAACACGATTATAAACACCCACCACACAGACACGATTATACATCTCCACCACACAGACACGATTATAAACACCCACCACACAGACACGATTATAAACACCCACCACACAGACACGATTATACACCCACCACACAGACACGATTATACATCTCCACCACACAGACACGATTATACATCTCCACCACACAGACACTATTATAAACACCCACCACACAGACACGATTATACACGCCCACCACACAGACACGATTATACATCTCCACCACACAGACACGATTATACATCTCCACCACACAGACACTATTATAAACACCCACCACACAGACACGATTATAAACACCCACCACACAGACACGATTATACATCTCAACCACACAGACACGATTATACACGCCCACCACACAGACACGATTATACACGCCCACCACACAGACACGATTATACACCTCCACCACACAGACACGATTATACACGCCCACCACACAGACACGATTATACACGCCCACCACACAGACACGATTATACACGCCCACCACACAGACACGTTTACACGCCCACCACACAGACACGATTATACATCTCCACCACACAGACACGATTATACATCTCCACCACACAGACACGATTATAAACACCCACCACACAGACACGATTATACATGCCCACCACACAGACACGTTTACACGCCCACCACACAGACACGTTTACACGCCCACCACACAGACACGATTATACACCTCCACCACACAGACACGATTATACACCTCCACCACACAGACACAATTATACACACCCACCACACAGACATGATTATACACCTCCACCACACAGACATGATTATACACACCCACCACACAGACACAATTATACACACCCACCACACAGACATGATTATACACCTCCACCACACAGACACAATTATACACACCCACCACACAGACATGATTATACACCTCCACCACACAGACATGATTATAAACACCCACCACACAGACACGATTATACATGCCTACCACACAGACACGATTATACATCTCCACCACACAGACACGATTATAAACACCCACCACACAGACACGATTATAAACACCCACCACACAGACACGATTATACATCTCCACCACACAGACACGATTATAAACACCCACCACACAGACACGATTATACATCTCAACCACACAGACACGATTATACATCTCCACCACACAGACACGATTATACATCTCCACCACACAGACACGATTATACATCTCCACCACACAGACACGATTATAAACACCCACCACACAGACACGATTATACACCTCCACCACACAGACACGATTATAAACACCCACCACACAGACACGATTATACATCTCCACCACACAGACACGATTATACATCTCCACCACACAGACACGATTATAAACACCCACCACACAGACACGATTATACATGCCTACCACACAGACACGATTATACATCTCCACCACACAGACACGATTATACATCTCCACCACACAGACACTATTATAAACACCCACCACACAGACACGATTATAAACACCCACCACACAGACACGATTATACACGCCCACCACACAGACACGATTATACACGCCCACCACACAGACACGATTATACACGCCCACCACACAGACACGATTATAAACACCCTCCACACAGACACGATTATACATCTCCACCACACAGACACGATTATACATCTCAACCACACAGACACGTTTACACGCCCACCTGGCAGAAACAATTGTACACGCCCACCACACAGACACGACTATACATGCCCACCGCGCAGAAACAATTATACACGCCCACCACACAGACACGATTATACACGCCCACCACACAGACACGTTTACACGCCCACTGAGCTGACACGATTACACACGCCCACAACACAGACACGTTTATACACCCACCGCACAGACACGATTATACACGCCCACCACACAGACACATTTATACGCCCAACGCACAGATACGTTTATACACCCACGACGCAGACATGTTTACACGCCCACAACACAGACACATTTACACGTCCACCGCGCTGACACGATTATACATGCCCACCGTACAGACACGATTATACACGCCCACCACACAGACACGATTATACACGCCCACCACACAGACACGATTATACACGCCCACCACACAGACACGTTTATACGCCCACCACATGGACACGATTATACACAACCACTGAGCATAAACAATTATACACGCCCACCACACAGACACGTTTACACGCCCACCGCGCAGAAACAATTATACACAGACACGTTTACACACCCACTGCGCAGACACAATTACATGCCCACCACACAGACACGATTATAAACACCCACCACAGACACGTTTACACGCCCACTGCACAGACGTTTACACGCCCACTGCGCTGACACGATTATACATACCGTACACACGGTCGGAAATTCCAACCACAAAATCAGTCGGAATTTTTCCGATAGATTTTGTCCGACACTGGTGTTGCATACACACGGTCGGACAAAGTTGTCGGAAAATACGATCATTCTGAACGAGGTGACGTTCGTTGCGTACAGCGGAACTACGTAGAGGCTAGTAGCCAATAGCTTTGGTCTCGTAATCTGATCTGAGCATGCGTGGCACTTTGTCCATTGGAAATCTCGACACACGATCGGAAAAAGTCAGATCGGATTTTGTTGTCGGAAAACTTGAGAGCAGGATCTCCAATTTTTTCCGTCGGAAATTCCAAAGGAAAAAGTCCGATGGAGCCCACACACGGTCGGATTTTCCGACAACATGGTCCGATCGGACATTTTCCGTCGGAATTTCCGACCGTGTGTACGGGGCATAAGACTGGGATGCCATTAAAGTTCATGTGCGTTTAAAGGCAGACGTCCCAATACTTTTAACAATATAGTGTATAATGTTTCCTTTACACCCCCCCCCCCCCCATTTCTGAATGATGTGTACATCGTGTCTGGCACCTACCGTGTGAACTTTGCAATGGGGCTCCTCCATGACCAGAGCCCACCTTGTAATGTGCATTTTATTTTTTAATTAGAAATAAGTTGAGCTGAAGCCTCCTGGAAGGTACTGAAGAACGCACAGCGAGACCACCCAGCGCATTTCCGGATTTCTCCTGATTGGGCGGATCATTCAGGTATCCATATTGTATCGGAAACGATAAACGCAATTAGTGATCTCCTTTACTGCTAGAAGGGTGTCACATTCATGTGATCAATGTTTTCTAGATCATCATTTCTCAGCCGGGGATCCTCCAGAGGCAATCCTTGAGCAGAGTGCGATTTGTGCCTCTCAGGTAAGTTATTACTGACACTAGTAGACCATTCAGATACCTGTAATTCCCAATGAACACCAATGTAAGGGGAACTCTTCCCACAGATCGCTCTTCCCTTACTGACTCCCAATGCCCACCAAGGTTGAAGTTTCATAGTAGGTAAAGGTTGAATAAAGACACTAGTCCAGGGGTGTCCAAACTTTTTTTAAAGAGGGACAGATTTCATGAAGTGAACATGCGTGAGGGCCGACCATTTTGCCTGACATTTTTTGAACCATTAAAATTAAATGCAAATTAAATATTTTATGCAAAGGCATACTATTCTTTTCATAACATTGATGACAATATATGATGATATATAATATATATACCTTCTCTTCTCCACTCAGGGTAACAATGAGCTCAGGCGTGTTATGTTTAAAAAAATATATATAAATCTCTCTCTCTCGCTATCTCTCTATTTCTCTCTCTCTCTCTATATTTCTCTCTCTCTCTCTATTCTCTCTCTCTCTATATATTTCGCTCTCTCTCTATATTTCTCTCTCTCTATATATATTTCGCTCTCTCTATTTTTCCCTCTCTATATATATCTCGCTCTCTCTCTATTTCTCTCTCTCTCTATATATATTTCGCTCTCTCTCTATTTCTCTCTCTCTCTATATATTTTGCTCTCTCTCTATCGCTCTCTCTCTATTTCTCTCTCTCTATATATATTTGCTCTCTCTCTATTTCTCTCTCTCTCTATATATTTTCTCTCTCTCTATTTCTCTCTCTCTATATATATTTCGCTCTCTCTCTATTTCTCTCTCTATATATATATTTCGCTCTCTCTCTCTCTCTCTATATATATATATATATTTCGCTCTCTCTCTATTTCTCTCTCTCTCTATATATATATATATTTCTCTCTCTCTCTCTATATATATTTTGCTCTCTCTCTATCGCTCTCTCTCTATTTCTCTCTCTCTCTATATATTTTGCTCTCTCTCTATTTCTCTCTCTATATATATATTTTGCTCTCTCTCTATTTCTCTCTCTCTCTATATATATTTCACTCTCTCTCTATTTCTCTCTCTATTTCTCTCTCTCTCTATATATTTCGCTCTCTCTCTATTTCTCTCTCTCTATATATATTTTGCTCTCTCTCTATCGCTCTCTCTCTATTTCTCTCTCTCTATATATATTTTGCTCTCTCTTTATTTCTCTCTCTATATATATATATTTCACTCTCTCTCTATTTCTCTCTCTCTCTATATATTTTGCTCTCTCTCTATTTCTCTCTCTCTCTATATATATTTCGCTCTCTCTCTATTTCTCTCTCTCTATATATATTTTGCTCTCTCTCTATCGCTCTCTCTCTATTTCTCTCTCTCTATATATATTTCGCTCTCTCTTTATTTCTCTCTCTCTCTATATATATTTCACTCTCTCTCTCTATTTCTCTCTCTCTCTATATATTTTGCTCTCTCTCTATTTCTCTCTCTCTATATATATTTCGCTCTCTCTCTATTTCTCTCTCTCTATATATATTTTGCTCTCTCTCTCTCTATCGCTCTCTCTCTATTCTCTCTCTCTCTATATATATTTCGCTCTCTCTTTATTTCTCTCTCTCTATATATATTTAACTCTCTCTCTATTTCTCTCTCTCTCTCTCTATTTCTCTCTCTCTCTATTTCTCTCTCTCTCTCTATATATATTTAACTCTCTCTTTATCTCTCTCTCTCTCTCTCTCTCTCTCTCTCTATTTCTCTCTCTCTCTATTTCTCTCTCTCTATATATATTTTGCTCTCTCTCTATTTCTCTCTCTCTCTATTTATTTTGCTCTCTCTCTCTCTATCGCTCTCTCTCTCTCTCTATCGCTCTCTTTCTATTTCTCTCTCTCTATATATATTTCACTCTCTCTCTATTTCTCTCTCTCCCTATATATTTTGCTCTCTCTATATTTCTCTCTCTCTCTCTCTCTCTCTCTCTCAAAAGGAAAGGAATTGCGTTCCAGTTTGATGTGGCCCCCCCAAGTATATCCATCCTTGGCCCCCAAAGCTTGAGCGTGTTATGTTTTTTATCTTGTTAATATATCTATCTTCTTTAGCCTGACAAATCCTGAGCGCCGCGCTCATTCTTAGTATGAGCCGGGGGCATGTGGCTGGACGTGTTCACAATTCTATGTGCCCGAGCCCGCAAGGAAGCTTACAGCGCGCAGCGCCACCGCCAATCACAGGCACTGTGACATTTCCCCGATCTCTGCATCTGCAGTCCGCAGATGCAGAGATCGGGAATAGTCACAGTGCCTGTGATTGGCTCTTCGCGCTGTCAGCTTCATATCGGTTCCGGCACGTAGACTTGTGAACACGCCCAGCCACATGCTCCGCAACGCCCTGCCACGGCACTCAGGATTTGTCAGGCTAAAGAAGATAGATATATTAACAGCATAACAAACATAACACGCTTAAGCTTTGGGGGCCACAGATGTGTATATATGGAAATTCAAAGTGGGGGTCACATCAAACCGGAACGCGGGCCGCAAATGGCCTGCGGGCCGGACTTTGGACATGCCTGCACTAGTCCATCCAGTTCAACCTGTGTAGGTGTCAGGGCCATCTTTAATATTGATTGGACCCTGGGCAAAACTTTTCTTGGGGCCCCCCACCCCATGCAGTTTCGCTATCCACCTGCTCTGAGACATACAATAAATAGCAGCTAGACTCAAATTCTGTTTACTATATCAGATCAGGCATCTATTGCAATTGGTTGCCAGAGGTCACAGTGTATCATTACCGCTCACTGACTGGTTGCCAAAGGTACAGCACACATTACAGCTCACTGATTAGTTGCTAGAGGTACAGCACATGATTTCTGCTTGTTGATTGGTTGCTAGAGATTACTGTGGGGGGGCCATGATATACATATGAATGCCACTGGCCGCCGCTATTTACATATGAATTCCACCGCTAGTTACATATGAATGGCGGTAATTTACATGTAAACACAGGGTCTGCAGGTGAGTCATCTGAACACAACAATAGGGCAGAGCTGGACAGCATTAGTAGCAGCACTTCACACTGAGATATTGGGACACAGCACAGGACTAAAACCTCAAGGGATGAGGGAATTTAAACCAGGATAGTTGGCAAGTATGAGGCAGCTGCTTTGGGCCCCACAACAATGACAGGGCCCATGGCAGCTGCCCCTTTTGCCCTGCCTTAAAAACGGCCCTGGTAGGTGTATGTGTATCAATGTCAATAATCATTTCCCAGAGTCTTTTAAAATTATCAACACTCCCTGCTGACATCACCATTTGTGGAAGAGAGTTCAACATCCTTATCGCCCTGACAGTGAAAAACCCCCTATGCAACTTTAAGGTTAAACAGCTTCTCCTCCAATGTCATTGTGTGGCCCCGTGTCCTCTTATGCTGCGTACACGCAATCGGAATTCTCATCGGAAAAAGCTCTGATGGTTTTCCCATCAGAATTTCGCTCAAACTGTCTTGCCTACACACGGTCACACCAAATTCCGACGGTCAATAACACCGCGACATACAACACGTTCGACGGCACTATAAAAGGGAAGTTTAATGCTTCCCAGCATGCGTCAAATTGTTTCTGAGCATGCGTCAGAATTTTGCGTGTCGGAATTGCATACACACGATCGAAAAATCCGATAGAAAGGTTTTCCGTCAGAAAAATTAAGAACAGGTTCTCAATCCAAAGTCCGTCGGAAATGCCGACAGAAAAAGACCGTTGGGTATACACACGGTCGGAAAATCCGATGAAAAGCTCCCATCAGACTGTTTCCATCGGAAATTCCGACTGTGTGTACGCGGCATCACACTCTCTGAGACTGAAAAGTTTTCTTCCTACGCTGGGATCATCCTTGAGGTATTTTATATCACTATCATATCTCCTCTCAAGCATCTCTTCTCCATAGAGAATAAGTCCAGTGCTGGCAGCCGTTCCCCGTAGTTGAGGTCCTCCAGTCTGCTTATTAATTTTGTTGCCCTTCTCTGGAGTTTTATGAAGTGGCAGGATTTTTTCTCTGGAGTAAATCCCTTTTTAATGCATGCTAATAGTCTGCTGGCTTTGCTTGCTGCAGCTTGACATTGCATTCTATTGCTCAGTCTGTCTTCTACCAGGACCCCCAGAGGGAATCCTCTGCCCACCAATGTAAGAGGACACCAATGTATGGAGAATTCCTCCACTGACCACCATAGTTACATAGTAGGTTTAAAAAAGACACACGTTCATCAAGTCCAACCTATGTGTGTGATTATATGTCAGTATTACATTGTATATCCCTGTATGTTGCAGTCGTTCAGGTGCTTATCTAATAGTTTTTGTAAACTATCAATGCCCCCTGCTGAGACCACCGACTGTGGAAGGGAATTCCACATCCTTACCGATCTTACAGTAAAGAACCTTCTACGTAGTTTAAGGTTAAACCTCTTTTTTTCTAATTTCAATGAGTGGCCACGTGTCTTGTTAAACTCCCTTCTGCCAAAAAGTTTTATCCCTATTGTGGGGTCACCAGTACGGTATTTGTAAGTTGAAATCATATCCCTTCTCAAGCGTCTCTTCTCCAGGGAGAATAAGTTCAGTGCTCACAACCTTTCCTCATAACTAATATCCTCCAGACCCTTTATTAGCTTTGTTGCCCTTCTTTGTACTCGCTCCATTTCCAGTACATCCTTCCTAAGTCCAGAACTGGACGGCATACTCTAGGTGCGGCCGGACCAGAGAATTATTATTTTATTTCTGGAGTTGATCCCCTTTTTAAATGCCAATATTCTGTTTGCTTTGTTAGCAGCAGCTTGGCATTGCATGGCATTACTGAGCCTATCATTATACTAGGACCCCCAGGTCCTTTTCAATCCTTGATTCCCCAGAGGTTCTCCCCCCAGTGTATAGATTGCAGTCATATTTTTGGCACCCAAATGCATTATTTAACATTTTTCTACATTGACCCTCATTTGCCATGTAGTTGTCCACCCCATTAATTTGTTCAGATCTTTTTGCAAGGTTTCCACATCCTGCGGAGAAGTTATTGCCCTGCTTAGCTTAGTACCTTCCGCAAATACAGAGATTGAACTGTTTACCCCGTCCCCATCCTCCAGGTCGTTAATGAGCAAATTAAATAGGATTGGTCCCAGCACAGAACCCTGGGGGATCCCACTACCCACCCAGATCATTCCGAGTACTCCCCATTTATCACCACACGCTGAACTCGCCCTTGTAGCCAGTTTTCAATCCATGTACTCAACCTATGGTCCATGTAGAACTGTGTCAAATGCTTTTGCAAAATCCAGATACACCACGTCTACGGGCCTTCCTTTATCTAGCTGGCAACTCACCTCCTCATAGAAGGTTAGTAGATTGGTTTGGCAAGAACGATTCTTCATGAATCCATGTTGATTATTGCTAATGGTACCGTTCTCATTACTAAAATCTTGTATATAGTCCCTTATCATCCCCTCCGAAGAGTTTACATACTATTGATGTTAGGCTAACTGGTCTGTAATTCCCAGGGATTTATTTTGGGCCCTTTTTAAATATTGGTGCTACATTGGCTTTTCTCCAATCAGCTGGTACCATTCCAGTCAGACTGTCAGTCTACTCGGGTGCAAGCCATCTGGTCCCGGTGATTTAATAATGTTAAGTTTCCCAAGTCTAATTTTAATTCTCTGCCTGAAAATAAGGCAGATATTTCTTTCCGTTTTGCTGTTGACGCCTTAAAGGATTCAATACAGCAGGTTTCTTGTTTGGCTCTCTTGTCTGTACATATGCGCAGACTTTTGTGGCTTAAGAACTGGTCAGCCAAGCTTCCTTGTAAAAAGTTATTGGCAGGTTTCCACTTTTATGGGGACCGTTTATTTGGTGATCACTTGGACAAATATATCCAAAAGATTTCCGGAGGGAAGAGTTCTCTACTTCCTGTGAAGAAAAGCACCAGGTGTCCCTCGTTTAAAACCTCAGGGACTGCTTCCTCAAATGTCTCAGCGCCAAGGCAATTCCACCGCCATCAGGGCGCTAGGGCCAGGGGCAAGCCACAGGGCCAGGGCAAGAAAAAGCCCTGGGTCCAAGATTCTTCTAAACCCAGCACCAAGCCCTCCTTTTGATTGGACGCCCCCACTCCATCGGGTGGGGGGAAGGCTGCTGCACTTTGCGGACATTTGGAGAACAATAGTTCAGGACGAGTCGGTCAGCTCAACTATATCCCAGGGTTACAAGCTGGAGTTGTGCGGGGTTCCCCCTCAGAGGTTTTTAAGATCCAGCGTTCCCTCAGATCCTCTAAAAAGAGACTTATTGCTTCAGGCACTACATCATTTAGAGCATCAAGGAGTGATTGTGGAGGTTCCTGTACCGAAAAGGGGCGCAGGGTTTTACTCAAACCTATTTACGGTTCAAAAACCAAAATAGGGACACAAGGCCCATTTTAGACCTAACATCCCTGAACCAGTATCTACTGATCCAGTCCTTTCAGATGGAGTCTGTCCGCTCAGTAGTAGCCTCACTCCAGATGGGAGACTTTCTAGCCTCCATCGATATAAAGGACGCGTATTTACACGTACCTATCATTCAGCCTCATCAGAGGTTCCTGCGATTTGCAGTAGAGGAATGTCATTTTCAGTTTGTGGCTCTACCCTTCGGGCTTGCTACAGGGCTTGTCCTAGCACCAGTACTGGGTATTTTAAGGGCCCAAGGGATCCTGGTGCTCGGGTATCTGGACGACCTCCTGCTCAGAGATCACTCACTACAGGCTCCAGAACAGAGGATAACATGCACAGTGCGGTATTTGGAAAGCTTAGGCTGGATCATAAATACCGAAAAGTCAACCTTGAGACTAGCTCAAAGTCTAAAATATTTAGGTCTGATCCTAGATACGGTCCAAACAAGAGTATTCTTGCCACCCACAAGGATCTGTGCCCTGAAGAATCAGGTGCATCAGATAAGGGGCACCAGACAACCCTCCATTCGGCTCTGTATGAGTCTTCTAGGGAGGATGGTATCCTCCTTCGAGGCAGTGCCCTATGCCCAGTTCCATTCCAGGCCTCTACAACAAGACATCTTGTTGGCTTGGAACAGGAAAGGACAAGCCCTGGATTAACCAATGTTCTTATCTCCTCGGGCATGCGTAAGCCTAAACTGGTGGTTGCAGGATCAGAACTTGCGAAAGGGAAGATCATTCCTCCTAGTAACTTGGAGAGTACTGACTACAGATGTCAGGCTGGGGAGCGACCCTAGAGGGGCTCTCAGCTCAAGGGAAATGGTCAAGGACAGAACAGATCCTGCCCATCAACGTCCTGAAATTACAGGCAGTACGACTGGTCCTACGGTCCTGGGCGGTGGCTGCTTCAGGACTGCCCTATCAGGTTTCAGTACGACAATGCCACTGCAGTGGCCTATATAAACCACCAAGGTGGTACCAGGAGTCGTTCAGCTCTGAAGGAGGTGAACCACATACTAGCCTGGGCAGAGGGACATGTGCCGATTCTATTGGCAGTCCATATCCCGGGTGTAGAGAACTGGAAGGCAGATTATCTCAGCCGCCAGCAGATCTGCCCGGGGGAATAGTCCCTACACCCAGGGGTGTTCCAGGAAATTTGCCAATGTTGGGGATGGCCAGAGATAGACCTACTGGCATCCAGGTTCAACAACAAGCTACAGCAGTTTGTGTCCCGAACAAGAGATCCTCTGGCAATCGGAGCAGATGCTCTGGTAGTTCCATGGAGCCAGTACTCCCTGGTTTATGCTTTCCTTCCGATCCCTCTCCTTCCACATTTGTTGCACAGGATTCGGAGAGAGGGAGTTCAAGTTATTCTGGTGGCACCAGCCTGGCCCAGAAGGCCCTGGTTTGCGGAGATTGTGAGACTGACAATAGACGGGCCATGGATTATTCCACCCCAATTTACAATCTCTAAATTTGACAGCATGGCTATTGAAGCCAGAGTGTTACAGGACCATGGCATCTCGGGACCAGTGGTGTCTACCCTAGTGAATGCTAGAAAAGCTGTCACTAGGAAGATCTATCATAAGGTCTGGAAGACTTATATTTCTTGGTGTGAAGAGAAAAAAAAATGGCATCCTCGGAAATATGTGAATGGGAGAATTTTCTCTCTTTGCTACAGTCAGCTGTGGAACCTCTTGGCGCTATATAAAACCAGATATCAGTGGCGGTGCGTCCATAAGGGCGCACGGGTGCCGTCCCCTCTCTCCTGCCACCCCCCTGCCGCCCCCTCTCTCCTGTCACCCCCCTGCCACCCCCCTCTACCCCCTGAATTACAGCGGCTGGGGTGGTTTTGAAGCACCTGATTAGAACCATAGGCTCTAATAGGCATCAAAAAAGGTGACCTGCAAACGCCATGCTGGGCGCTCGCAGGTCACTCTGTGTTAGAAACTAAACCGCCTGTCCCCCAGTCAGGTGCTCGGATCTGTTACCCATCAGTTGATTGGCTGAAACGACAGGCGCTGTAGTTGGACGCCAGGCGCCCAATCATAGCAGAAGACGGGAGAAGACATTGAGGAGTTGTCCCACCGAGACAGGTAAGTGCAGACGGCGGGCCGGCGGGGGGCACACTGGCAGCATTTGCTATAGCACAATGGCTGTGTTTGATGGGGCACCATTTGCTATAGCACAATGGCTGTGTTTGATGGGGCACAGTGGGAGCAATTGATGGGCACAGTGGCGGCAATTGATGGGCACAGTGGGAGCAATTGATGGGCACAGTGGGAGCAATTGATGGCCACAGTGGCGGCAATTGATGGGCACAGTAGGAGAAATTGATGGGCACAGTGGCGGCAATTGATGGACACAGTGGCTGCGTTTGATGGCACAGTGACGCCAATTGATGGGCACAGTGGCTGCATTTTATGGGGCACAGTGGCTGCATTTTATGGCACAGTGGCTGCATTTTATGGCACAGTGGCTGCCTTTGATGGCACAGTGGCAGCAATTGATGGGCACAGGGACTGCGTTTGATAGGCACAGTGGCGGCAATTAATGGGCACAGTGGCTGCATTTGATGGCACAGTGGCTGCGTTTGATGGCACAGTGGCGGTTATTGATGCGCACAGTGGCTGCGTTTGATGGCACAGTGGCTGTGTTTGATGGCACAGTGGCTGCTTTGGTGGCACAGTGGCTGCTTTGGTGGCATAGTGGCTGCGTTTGGCACAGTGGCTGCTTTGGTGGCACAGTGGCTGCTTTGGTGGCACAGTGGCTGCGTTTGATGGCACAGTGGCGATAATTGATGCGCACGGTGGCTGCTTTGGTGGCACAGTGGCTGCCTTTGATGGCACAGTGGCTGCATTTGATGGTACAGTGGCTGCGATTGATGGTACAGTGAGGTTGCAATTGATGGTTTTTTTCAGAATTTTTCAGTTTGTTTGCACCCCCACAAAAAATTTTGAGCACCAGCCGCCACTGCCAGATATAATAATAATCATCCTGGCCAGGCCAATCAAGATGGCTGAAGATCCCGAACCTGGGAGAAGTCAGATTTATAAATGTGTTGATAATTTCTAGAAATAATAATTGAATAGATATTCATGATTGGTTGTTACAGCCAACTAAGACCCCATACACACTATACAACTTTTGTTGTTAGATTTCCTTTAGATTTACCAAAACCATGTAGTGCAAGGGCATGCCTGATTACATACACATTGAAACTCTTAAAGTTTGACCTCATATTATATGGTTTTGGTAAATCCGAAGAAACAAATCTACAGAAAACTGTATAGTGTGTATCCAGCTTAAGTCATTTGTTTGCTGCAGGTTTACAACTTGGTCTGAAGCTACATTGGTTATAATATACAATGATCTCCTTTCACCAGTAGGGGGAGATGTTACACTTCTCTTTTCCATCACCCCGGGGCACTTTATTGTATGAAATCTGATTCATCTCTGTAATAGAAAGAGCAATATCTCATGTTAAATAATCTGCTTTCAGTGGCTTTATTAAATATAGTAACAGTAACAAGATAAAGACGGATGAATAGATCTGAGATAAATAAAGTGCAAAGCAGACACATAACATGTCCTACATTGTAAAGATCCATAGAGAAGGTACAAGAGTTCATTATGTTTGCTGATTGGTGAATATATTCAGTTTGCCCGGTCAGGACTGCTGAGTGCAGTATAAGTGCATACTGTGCAGAACAGATAGTCCATTTGCAGCCTGTACAGACAGAGGGGCTGGGGGGGGGGGTCTACTCAGGGCCGCTGATAAGGTAGTACAGCTGACCCTCCTGTACCGGGCCCGGGCACCCCGAGAGGGATGGCTGTACTGCCTTATTGCAGACATTGATCCTCTTGTTTCTCACCCTGCAGTTTTCCGGCTTCTCCTCCTTTACCAGCTGCCGGCTGTTCTGCAGGGGGGATCAGTTCTAGTATCTGCCCCCCCAGGCTGTCCGGTCCCCCTTGTGTGTTCACTTCCCCCGCAGCTCCGCTGGCTTCCCTACTCTCCAGCAGTTGCTGAAGGCACACAGGGGAATGTTTCAGGATGGAGCGTGGGGAAAGGGGCTGGTAAATATGACATTCAAATTGATATTCCTATCGCACTCGTTCCTGGTATATGTGACTCATAAAAAAGGTGGGTGCTGTAGCGATTACCAGTCGGGTCCTGGAAACATCAAACAAACGTACATATTCGCCAGCACACCGTGGATCGAGGAAACTTCGTCCAAAAAAAGCCGCGCAGGCTCCGAAACGTTGCACCTTATACTTTTGTGATGTAATTTTTTTCATTAAAAACCTTTTTTTGGACGAAGTTTCCTCGATCCATGGTGTGCTGGCGAATATGTACGTTTGGTAAATATGACATGACTTTCCTCAATGAACACAGCAGGATCGGTACCAATCGCTCCTGTGTCCATTCATTACTGAAGCATAGTTAATTGTGTTTACTATGTTTCAATTTGTGAATGAACAGGAAGCCTGTGAGTGCTTTCTATTCATTCATCTGTGCAGCTGAGGCTTCAGAGAAAGTGATTGATGCATCTCGGTGCACAGTCCCTTTCTCAGTCTCTGTTTAGATCCCTGATTTTTCAGCAAAGCCCCCCAACAGGGCAGTTAAAAAAATGTAGAAAAAAAAAAATAAATAAAAAAAAATTAATGACTCGTTCACATGTGCTTTGCTCTCTATCATTTCTTGCCATGTCTCCCAAGCATAGCATCGCAACCATGGCATGTGTACACCCCTAGCCACTGCCTCTGTTCCTAAAGGGGTTAGCAGTTGGTAAACAGCAAATGTGCAGCTCAACCGTGGAGTTTTAAATGCCCCAAACACATATGTGAATGAGCATCAGTCTCCTAACTAGAGGAGCGTACACTCTGATGACATAAAGATATCTCGGTGCACAGGCATACAAATAAAGATGGCTCAGTGCACAGACATACAAATAAAGATGGCTCAGTCCACAGACATACAGATAAAGATGGCTCAGTGCACAGACATTCAGATAAAGGTGGCTCAGTCCACAGACATAGAGATAAAGGTGGCTCAGTCCACAGACATACATATAAAGCTTGCTCATTGTGCAGACATACATATAAAGATGGCTCAGTGAGCAGGCATACAGATATAGATGGCTCACTGCACAGACATACATATAAAGATTGCTCAGTGCAAAAAAAAAAAAAAGATACAGATAGATAAAGGTGGCTCAGTGCACAGACATACATATAAAGATGGCTCAGTGTGCAGACATACAGATAAAGATTGTTCAGTGCAACAAATACAAATAAAGATGGCTCAGTGTGCAGACATCCATATAAAGGTGGCTCATTGCACAGACATACAAATACAGGTGACTCAGTGCACAGACATACAGATAAACGTGGCTCAGTATACAGATAAAGGTGGCTCAGTGCACAGACATACAGATAAAGGTGGCTCAGTGCACAGACATACAGATAAAGGTGGCTCAGTCCACAGACATACAGATAAAGGTGGCTCAGTGCACAGACATACAGATAAAGGTGGCTCAGTGCACAGACATACAGATAAAGGTGGCTCAGTGCACAGACATACAGATAAAGGTGGCTCAGTGCACAGACATACAGATAAAGGTGGCTCAACAGACATACATATAAAGTGGCTCACAGACATACAGATAAAGGTGGCTCAGTGCACAGACATACATATAAAGGTGGCTCAGTGCACACATAAAGATTGCTCATTGTACATACATATAAATAAAGGTGGCTCAGTGCACAGACATACATATAAAGGTGGCTCATTGCACAGTACAGATACAGGTGGCTCAGTGCACAGACATACAGATAAAGGTGGCTCAGACATACAGATAAAGGTGGCTCAGTGCACAGACATACAGATAAAGGTGGCTCAGTGCACACATACATACAGTGCACAGATAAAGATAAAGGTGGCTCAGTGCACAGACATACATATACAGGTGGCTCAGTGCACAGACTTACATATAAAGGTGGCTCAGTGCACAGACATACATATAAAGGTGGCTCAGTGCACAGACATACAGATAAAGGTGGCTCAGTGCACAGACATACAGATACAGGTGGCTCAGTCCACAGACATACATATAAAGGTGGCTCAGTGCACAGACATACATATAAAGGTGGCTCAGTGCACAGACATACAGATAAAGGTGGCTCAGTGCACAGACATACAGATAAAGGTGGCTCAGTGCACAGACATACATATAAAGGTGGCTCAGTGCACAGACATACAGATAAAGGTGGCTCAGTGCACAGACATACAGATAAAGGTGGCTCAGTGCACAGACATACAGATAACGGTTGCTCAGTGCACAGACATACAGATAAGGCTCAGTGCTCAGTGCTCAGTGCACAGACATACAGATACAGGTGGCTCAGTGCACAGACATACACACAGATACAGGTGCCTCAATGCACAGACAACAGTCCCAGATAAAGGTTGCTCAGTGCACAGACATACAGATCAAGGCTACATTCACACTTGCTAATGTGCCCAGATAACATTCACACTTGCAAATGTGCCTATTAAAAGCAAATGGGGGTACCCGGTGATTAGCCGCAGCAAGCAGTCCCATTGAAAGCAGTGCATGCGCCCTGCGCTCGCATGCGATCACTATGCAGCGATCACCTGTGACCGTCTGCGTCCTCGCTGCCTAGTGATTGCATGGAAAAAAATGACTTACATCGAGATTAACATGTTTATTTGAGATCCTAGTGATTGGGATGACATAATCGTCTTTTCTGTGTAGATGGACACGGAGGCTGTCGGTATGTGTTCAGTGTGTTCCGGCCCTCGTCAGGAATGCAACTGGTTCTACTGTTGGAACACACAAGGTCTCTGGCCGCCTGCAGCCTCCTAACCCTACCTTGCTAACCCTCGGTGTCCAGCGGCAGAATAAACATTGGGGCCGATTAACTAAAACCGAAGAGTGGGAAATCTGGTGTAGCTGTTCAATTAAGCTTTGACAAAAAAAAAAAATGGAAGCTGATTGGTTTCTATGCAGAGCTGCACCAGATTTAGCGTTCTCCAATTTTAGTAAATCAACCCCATTGCATATCAATAAAGTTTTATTCCAGTCCATGTTTTCACACTGCGTGTCCATCGATAATAAATCATCTGGTTTATGCCTGTCCCAGATCTGCTGTGCTCAGTTCTGTTTAGTTCCTGTGTATTTCTCACTACAATGCTGCTACTATTATTAGTCCTAGAGCCCTCAGATTGTGGGTTAGCACACAGCTCACATGTGGGGAACACGTCATTCACATATATGTGCTCTGATTTCTCCAGAAACTGCTGACAGCTTGCCTGGAACGATCTCGATTGGAGGAAGATTAAAGGACACCAGCCAATCAAGACAGAACACGTGTGATGAGATCCCAGGGATTGGGGTAAGCCTGCACTCCTTCCAGTGTGAAGAGGAAAGCTGTGATACGCTACAGTGTATGTGGCAGATATATCACTTTCCTCTCCTGTGCTGTACACAGAATCAGCCTGGATCATTGCTCAGTTTTCTTGACATTTCTCTGTGTTAAGATCAGTAACATTTTAGTATCTAAATGTGTGACAGAAGTCTAATTTATCAGCCCTCCTGGAAACCATCCTTCCAAAAAAAGAGAGGAAAAAAGAAAAGATCACTCTATAGCTGCATTCATACATGGGCGATTTGAATAGCGGGCACAATTGATGCGATTCTGCCCACGATTTTAAAACACACAGGTGTGAATGACAAAGCGCACATTAATGCCCCATACACACGGTCGGATTTTTTCCTATCGGACAATGTTGTTGTAAATTCCGACCGTGTGTAGGCTTCATCGGACTTTTTCCGTCGGATTTTCCGACGGACAAAGTTTTATCTCCTGCTCTCAAATTTTCCGACAACAAAGTCCTATCGGACTTTTTCCGATCGTGTGTAGCGAATGCCGACAGACAAAGTGCCACGCATGCTCAGATCACATTACAAGACCAAAGCTATTGGCTACTAGCCTCTACGTAGTCCCGTCGTACGCAACAAACGTCACCACGTTCAGAATGATCGGATTTTCTGACAACTTTGTCCGACCGTGTGTATGTAACACCAGTGTCGGACAAAATCCGTCGGAAAAAATTAGACGGATTTTGTGGTCGGAATTTCCCACCGTGTGTACGGGGCATTAGATATCATTGGGTGAATGGCACCTAAAATTGCGGTGCGGTTCTGCCGTGATTTTCACGCTGCAACCGCGGCGAACCGCATTGCATGAAGCTCGTGGGCCAACAACATTTCAGGAGCTTCCTTTGGGCAAAATGCTTCACGCGATGCGGTTTGCCGCGATTTATCACGCAACAATCAAGGCAAAACCACATCATGTTTTTAGGTGCCATTCATCCTATGACATCTGTTTGCTTTGCGATTTGTCATTCACACCTGGGTGTTTTGAAAACGTGGGCAGAATTGTGGCTATGATGCCCGCGATTCAAAGCGCCAATGCGTGAATGCAGCCTAATGCCCCGTACACACGAGCGGATTTTCCGTCAGAAAAAACTTGGATGTTTTTTTTTGCCTAAATTCCGCTCAAGCTTGGCTTGCATACACACGGTCACACAAAAGTTCTCTGAACTTTCGACCCACAAGAACACGGTGACGTACAACACTACGCTGAGCCGAGAAAATGAAGTTCAATGCTTCCAAGCATGCGTCGAATTGTTTCCGAGCATGCGTAGGAATTTTGCGCGTCGGAATTTGTACAGACGATCGGAACTTTTTCCGACCGAAAAATAGGGAACCTGCTCTCAATCTTTTGCTGGTGGGAATTTGGGCAGCAAAAGTCCGATGGAG
This sequence comes from Lithobates sylvaticus, assembly GCA_028564925.1. Taxonomy (NCBI): domain Eukaryota; kingdom Metazoa; phylum Chordata; class Amphibia; order Anura; family Ranidae; genus Lithobates; species Lithobates sylvaticus. The sequence continues at coordinate 56,257,311 of CM053038.1, forward strand.
AATACACACGGATGCATTTTCCAACCAAAAGCTCACATCTGTCTTTTGCTGGTCGAATTTCCGATCGTGTGCACGGGGCATCAGAGACAGTTGTTATGGGACAAACATAGATGCCCAACCCCAACCTCTCCTTCTGAAAATGCCAATTGCCTATATGTCGTGCTGATCCATTGACTTCAGTGCTTTCCTTTACTGACCTGGCACCATAAATATAAGACCATCAAACCTTCCTACATTCACACTTGAGCTGAGCATCTTCAGGCATTTTTGAGGGTTTTTTGAGCAGATTTGCAAATATCATAGGCGTTTTTGCCGTGGCCAATAGAAACCTGTGTAAGGTGTGGAGTGATGCTAGAACAGGGGGAGGGGAGCTGCTGTTTGAGCTAAAAAAAAAGCCTGAAAAAAAAGCTCATTTCGAACTGTTCAGATTTTCCATTGAATTCTATGGGGACAAAAACGCTAAAATCTGCCTGAAAAGAAGCTCATGTACTTTTTTGAGTGACAGGCGTTTTGCTGCAGGCAATAAAACGCTCTAATATGTGAACAGGGGCCATTAAAATGAATAGGATTTTGCTTGATAGTGTCAAGCTTCAAGCTGAAAAATGCTCAAGTAATAATATGAATGCTTCACATTGACTTTCAAAGGATTGAGGCCAGAGGTTCAATTTAACAGCCAGGTACCTAAAATGGGAGCTAAGCAATGGCAGGTCATGAGTAATTTACTGTAACAGAAGATTAAAGTGGTTGTAAAGGGTAAGGTTTTTTTTTTTTTACCTTAACTTTTTAGTTGAAGCTCCCCCTTGCCCCCCCCCCCAACAACAAATACTTACCTGAGCCTGATCTTGATTGATCCAGCACTGAGCCCAAGAGCAGTGGTGCTGCTCTCTCCCTCCTCACTGGCCATTGGCTCCTGCTGCTGTCAATTAAATCCAGTGACGAAGGAATGGAGGGCGGAGTCAAGCTGCACTGTGTGGGTCTATAGACCCACACAGTGCAGTTCGGGATCGAGCCTGCACAAGGAATTCCCTGGCAAGTGGCCTGTTAGGGGGATACTCGGAAAGTAGGAGCTGCAAGGAGTGCCAGCAAGGTGACCCTAGAAGAGGAGGATCGGGCTGCTCTGTGCAAAGCCATTACAGCAGGTCAGAAAAACAGGTTTTTTATTTTAAAAAAAAAAGATCTTTTACAATTACTTTAACCACTTCAGCTCTGCAATTAATGTACTTTGGATGGTCCGCTTCTGGTTGATAGCATTTTTTCGTGGAGTGCATTGAAGGACACACATTGATAATAAGTACCGTATATACTTGAGTATAAGCCGAGTTTTTCAGCCCATTTTTTAGGCTGAAAAACTCCCCCTTGGCTTATACTCGAGTGAGCTGTACCTTTCATTACTAAAACAGCGTGTGTCTCCCGCTGTGTAATGCATTCTGTCCATTGCGTCCACTGTAACAAAGCCCCGCCTCCTCCTCGTCTGTGATAGGCGGAACACTGATACAGTTTCCCAGCATGGTATCAGTGTTCACGGACAGACGAGGAGGAGGCGGGGCTTTGTTTTTAATGGACGGCCGAACAGCATTACACAGCGGGAGACACATGCTGTTTTAGTAATGAAAGGTGTCCCCCGCTGTGTATTGCAGTCTGTTTGACTGTCCATTGAAACAAAGCCCCGCCTCCTCCTTGTCCGTCCGTGATAGAGGAACACTGATACAATGCTGGGAAACTGTATCAGTGTTCCGCCTATCACAGACGAGGAGGAGGCGGGGCTTTGTTACAATGGACGGCCAAAGAGAATGCATTACACAGCGGGAGACACACGCTGTTTTAGTATTAAACAGGTACGGCTGCAAATGGGCAGAGTGAGACTACAACTGGGCACAGTGAGACTACAACTGGGCACAGTGAGACTACAACTGGGCAGAGTGAGACTACAACTGGGCACAGTGAGACTACAACTGGGCACAGTGAGACTACAACTGGGCACAGTGAGACTGCAAACTGCATACTCGAGTCAATATGTTTTCCCATTTTTTTTTTTCCATTTTTTTTGTGGTAAAATTCGGTGCCTCGGCTTATATTCGGGTCTGCCTATACTCGAGTATATACTGTAACCTATGGCTATACTGCTGCCTACAGGAGAAATGGACACTAGGCACTAAGAAATCCGAACCGCCTTGAGGCTACAACTCCTCCCACCTACAACTTCTGCGTTTCACTTAGTGTCCTTAGGAGGATGGATGTTTTTTTCTAGGGCTGGGAAAATTAAAGATTAATTCCTCGATTAATCGTTAATCTTTTTGATCGATCAAAATTTTTTTGATCAATCAAAATTCTTTTGATTGGTACTCACCTCTCCGCCGGCTTCCGGGTCTTCAGGGAGTTTCGTCTGAGATCCGGTGATCCCCAAGTGCCTCCGTCTGCTAACGAAGGGAAGGGGGGAGGAGTCCGGTGACGTTGAAGTTCTGACGAGTACGTGTATAGGGGAGGAGCTATGCATGATGTCACCCACTGCTGCCCTACGGAACTAACACGATTGTTGGCTTTACATGCTGTGTTCTTATCATCTTTATGTGAGTAGTTTGTGTTTGAACACAAAAATTTAATCTTATACTTAAGCGGTGAGCACTTAGATCTTTTCTTTCTATCCATGACCCGGCGTCCTTGCTGAGATCCAAGGAGACGTGAGATAAGTTTATGGTCCGTGTTAACCTTTTGATACCCGCTTGCATGACCACCTGTTTGCACAGGGGTCCATGCCATAAGGTGAGAGTGATTAGTTAGACCGGAGGTGGGGGGATTGTCACGCTACTGTGGGAAAAAAGATTACTTACTACAGTTTGAATTTAAAACGTATTGGTGTGAACTGTGAAGTTAAGTCATGGATTGTGGAAACGAACTAGTGTCTGGTGATTGTATATAGTGTATACCACATTTACCACTGACTAATGCAGAGTTGCACTGCAAGGAGATCAGCTAAAAGTAGTTGGGTCTGTATGTGCGTTATAATTAATAGAAATTAGTCGATTAATCTATTTTATTAACAGCTACTGCTAGATTGAAGTCAGATATTTGAACACCCTCTCTAGTTAGCCAATGAGCGCAGGTTTTCCCAGCTTGCGTAAACCGGTGTTCTCTTTGTGACAGTCCTCCAGTCCGCAACGACAACCCAACTGTGTCCCAGTTAGCACAGGACTTTACTTTCAGGTCAGGCCAGTTTATCTGAGGACTCCTTGCAGAGTTCTTGGGACCAGAGGTGCGGCACTTCCCTGTCTCTGAAAACTCGCGGTCGTGGGGACACTATCAGTCTATTTTCTACGTTGAGAATTGTTTTCTCTCTATTCTTGTACATAAGGCCGTGTGGATCTTTCCATAGTATCTGCTATTTTCTGTCTGGGCAGCATGCTTGAAGAAATCATTTTTTCTTTCTTTGGGGTCCCTCTTTTTTTTTTATTTTCACTGCTCAGGCCTCTGTTTTTAGCGGTTGGGGCCCGTTTGCCTGGGCTGTTTCTTCTCTTTGGTTTCCTCTGTGGAACTTTGTGAACCAGTTTTATTTCACATGCAGGGGCGAAATTTCTCAACAGCCGTCTCTGCAGCGCCCGGCACACAGCCTTTTGGTAGCTGATGTAATTCTGGTGTTCCTTTAGCACCACCTGCAGTATTAAGTGGTAACAAAAACCTTAGCTGCTGTTTAAATTCCAACCAAAATAAATTTTGTATTAGTCAATTGACAAAAACTATGATGAAAATCCATTCCAATTGATTTAAATGAAACAGAACGAAAATGTGAAGGAGAGATGTTTACCCAACTGATCTGCTTTCCTCAGAACTCCACCTGTCTGTTAAAGCCCCCTGACAAGCTGTATTGGCTGAAAGACGCAGGCTCCCTGTGTCTGCCTGCTGCCTGGGAGTTCTGGAACAGTGTCCTGCCAACCACGAGGTGCGTGTTTCCCCTCCCAGCAAGGTAGCGGTGCTGCCTTAGCTCTGTGTAATAGAACAGCCTCCCCAGACCAGTTCTCTGCTCTGTGCACTCCCTCACTCCCATTTACTTCCCCATCCCCACTACATGTTATTAGATTTTTACTCCAGGAGTGTATCATGAGTTTGGAAATTCTAGAGAAATGCTTAAATAATACATTACAATTTAAAGTGATATTAAAGTCTCATTTTATTTTCTTTAAAAATAACAAACGTTATACTGATGTTGTTAGTGTTATGTAATGGTTTTGCACAGAGCAGCCAAGATCCTCCTCCTCTCGGTTCACTTGCCGACACTCCCGGCCCCTCCCTCCTGTCAAGTGCCCCACAGCAAGCAGCTTGTTTTGATGGGGGCACCCGAACAGAGCCGCAGCTCTGTGTGTTCATTCATACTCGGAACAGCGGTTTGGCCCCACCTACTCTCTTTTCTCATCGGCTAACTGACTTTGATTGACAGCAGTGGCAGCCAATCAGGAGGGAGAGTCCCCGATGGCCGAGGCACTCGTGCACATCGCTGGATCAAGATGGGGCTCAGGTAAGTATTAGGGGGCTGTGGGGCGCTGCTACACACAGAATGTTTTTTTATCTTAATGCATAGAATGCCTTCTGCCTTTAGAACCACTTTAATGAAACCCATTAGATTTTAGCTGACTAAAATACAACGAAAACTAAAACAATTCAGATGATTAACTAGAACTAAAAGGGAGCAGGTGCCGGGTCCGAGTTCCACTATCTGTGTTAATGGACGCAGTAACGAGGCTCAGGAGCGAGCCCACACGAGTGCCCCAATGGGAATCGTTTTCCAATTGAGGGCACCAGCAAGAGAAGAGGAGCCATGAGTGCCGGCGGGGGACCCGAGAAGAGGAGGATTGGGGCAGCCCTGTACAATTCTATTGCACAGATCAGGAAAGTATAGACATGTTTGTTATTTAAAAAAAAAAAAATCCTTTACAACAATTTTAATTGTGACACAGCAATCAAAGCATATGTATGTACCTTGTAGGTTACAAGGAGGCTTCGGTTTTATCTAACCATGGCCCTTAAGCTCCTCCCACTGTTAACTGTTTGACCACACTCAGTGGTTGCTGAAGCATACACAGCGTGGGGCATTACTGCTCTCCCTGGGATGCCCAGAGGTGCTCCAGGTATGTTACAATACTAGGGGGGATATGACTTGTCCAAGGTTCACCCAAAAGAGAAATATGTATCACTCAGTCCCATACCTCGAGGAGAAGGATATGTATTGCTGGGTGTTACATTCGTAAACATATCATTTCACTTTCTTATAAATGTGTTATTGAAAATATTTTCTTGTAGCTCTCTTTTCCTGGGTACATACAGAATGTGGTGATATAATGTTTACCATGTTTTAGAAGTTGACATGCTTTGCCCCTACAGGATAGCATTGGAGGGGCCTCTTCTCTGTCCTACTAGATCAGCCATTGTCAACTAGGGTTCCTCCAGAAGTTGACAGGGGCCCCTTGAGCTGTAGCTGATTTACCTCCCATGTTGATGGTGCCTGCATAGTTCCAGAGCAAGAGTTGAGCCAGATTTATAAAACCAATAATCAAGCTGTCTGTAAGGGTGGAATTGGGACCACCATTGTAAATAGGAGTATTCTTACTACTGGCCAGCAATGTAAGAGGCTTTGGTCCCTGTGAAAGTTTCCAGATATTTGAAATATATTTTATGGGGTCCTCTAGGGCAGGGGTCCCCAACCACCAAGCTCTGGTCCACTACCGAGCCGTGGTCCCTCTGCAGCCGGGGCTGCGGGTATGAGACGGCATGAGAGAGCAAGGCAGGCGGGCGGATGAGAGAGCCGGGTGGATCAGAGAGGCGGGCGTGCGAATGAGAGAAGCGGGCTGGCGAACAGAGATTACATCATCTCTCTCCGCCTGCCCCGCCTCACCGCTCTTCTGCCCTCACAGCGCGGGCCTCTTCAATGTCGGAGCTACAGCGGGGAGCAGAGAGATGACATCACCTCTCACCACTCTCCTGCCCTCGCTCAGAAACGACCACTGCCTGCCTCTGTGCTAAATGAACCAGTGCTGCCACCACTGCAGTGACAATCTACATCTGGTGGCACTGGCAGGCGGCGTGGCAAGTGACAATCTGCATCTGGCGGCAGGCAGCGTGGCAAGTGACAATCTGCATCTAGTGGCAGGCAGCGTGGCAAGTGACAATCTGCATCTGGTGGCAAGTAACAAGCTGCATCTGAAGGCAGGCGACGTGGCAGGTGACAATCCACATCTAGTGGCAAGTGACATGCTAAGAGCTCCCACTGATTCTGCATTATGGTGAGTTGAACTATTTAATTTTGTATTACAATGTAATAATAGAAATAATGCGCTACAATCATCCTGACACCATATCAACGATGGTGCTGTGATGATTGACGTGCCAACATCAGCCATTGCCCCGACAAATTGCCCGCGAAAAATCACGTGAACCCCCCCCCACCCCACCTCGGGCGTTGCCACAATTTTCTTTTACGCAGCCGGTCCCCAGTGTCAAAAAGGTTGGAGACTGCTGCTCTAAGGGATTTAAGTGACTTTGAACGTGGCATGGTTGTTGGTGCCAGACAGGCTGGTCTGAGAATTTCAAAAACTGCTGATCTACTGGGATTTTCACAAACAACCATCTCTCAGGTTTAGAGAATGGTCCAAAAAAGAGAAATTATCCAGTGAGTGGCCGTTCTGTGGACGAAAATGCCTTTTGTGTAGACGAAAATGCCTTTTTGATGTCAGAGGACAATGGGCAGACGTTTGAGATGATAGAAAGACAACAGTAACTCAAATAACCACTCGTTACACCCAAGGTATGCAGAATACCATCTCTGAACACACAACACATCAAACCTTGAAGCAGATGGGCTACAGCAGCAGAAGACCACACCGGGTGCAATCCTGTCGGCTAAGAACAGGAAACTGAGGCTACAATTGGCACAGGATCACCAAAATTGGACAATAGAAGATTGGAAAAACGTTGCCTGGTCTGATGAGTCTCCATTTCAGCTGCGACATTCAGATGGTCGGGTCAGAATTTGGTGTAAACAACATGAAAGCCATGGATCCATCCTGCCTTGTATCACCGGTTCAGGCTGGTGGGGGTGGTGTAATGGTGTGGGGGATATTTTCTTGGTACACTTTGGGCTCCTTAGTACCAATTGAGCATCATTTAAACCCCACACCCTACCTGAGTATTGTTGCTGACCATGTCCATCCCTTTATGACTACAGTGTCCCCATCTTCTGACGGCTCCTTCCAGCAGGATAATGCACCATGTCACAAAGCTCCAATCACCTCACCACTGGACAATGAGGTCACTGTCCTCCAATGGTCTCCACACTCACCACATCTCATCCAATAGAGCACCTTTGGCATGTGGTGGAACGGGGAGATCGGTATCATGGATGTGCAGCCGACAAATCTGCAGCAACTGCGTGATGTTATCATGTCACTATGGGGCAAAATCTCAAGGAACGTTTCCAACACCTTGTTGAATATCTATGCCAAGAAGAATGAAGGCAAAAGGGGGTCCAACCCGGTAATAGCAAGGGGGACCTAATATAGGGGCCGGCGAGTGTATATTGAACACTATGTGTGGCCCTTTGGTGATGTCAGGAGCCACATCTGAGGCCGCCTATAGCTCATAAGTCGGCAACCGCTGCTCTAAGGCAAAAAGATTGAGAAATTCTTCTCTACATTAGGGTGACCAGACATTCCCGGTTTCCGGGGACAGTCCCTGGATTGAGGATACTGTCCCTTAACCAAGTCTGTCCCCGGTTTTGTCCCGGATTGGATTTGAACAGGGGCTGGGGCAATTTCAAAGACAATCAGTGCAGAATTAAAAGACAAAATCTGAATTACAACCCCCCCCCCCTCTGCCGCTCCTACTAGCTTAGGGGGTGGGGGTGTATTTTTTTCATTATCTATGCCCCTTTCTGATGATCATGTTCTGGTCAGAGCGGAGAGAATATTTCTTCAGTTTCGGGTGCATGCCCGTTCCGCTCCCGCTCGCATGTTCTTCTGCCTTGGCTCAAGTCCCGGCCAGCCACCTGCCCATCTCCTTGCCTTACCTGGCCGAGTGATCTTCCTCCGCTCCCCACCCAGTAGTACCGGGGGCCTGGAGAGTAAGACTTGACAGGCTGTGAGGCGGGCAGCAGTGGCGACGGGCAGAGTCCCGTCCATTACTAGTAAATTTTACCATTACTAGTAAAAAAAACGATGTCCCCAGATTTAATTTAAAAAAATCTGGTCGCCTTACTCTACATGCTACACGGCCCCTTTACAAAGCTTGTAGCCCTTTCCACCAAGCCTGCCCCCTTTGTCTGAATAGAAGTGATACAAGACGGTTTCATCATGTAATCCCGAATTCCTGTCGCGCTGACATATAATTAGACCTCAAATAACAATGTGCTGTTGTGTTTTAGGACTTGATAGTCATGCGGCGCGGTAGTTGCTGTATTTATGCGGTCAGACATGTAGCGCACATGTGACCCTTGCCTGCAGCAAATCTCTCAATTTGGTATTGAGTTGCAGAGTTGCAAAGCCGCCACAGTGGGGCGCTGTTTACCTGCTGGACCGTCCACTGGGTGACATTGGAATCTGTCCCCTTTTACCTACATGCAGACTATGAAAACATCCCCATTACAGCTCACACATCCGCAGTGTTACAAAATACAAGTTGTACAAGTATGACCACTCACATGGCAGCCATGCGGGATGCTGTGGGCCTCTTATGTAAGCACATACAACAGAAAGAGCAACATTGGAGGAGGAAAGGGGGGGGGGGGGGGGCTGAGACTTGTAGAATGAGAGAATGAGGAATTAGAAGAAGATTAATGGAGGTTGTTTGGTATACAGCAAATACAGTTTGTAGCATCATAGGGGGCGTGAATGCTCCAGGCAGCTCCCTGACAGGTCACCTTTTTCCCCATTCAGTCACATGAGCCCAACCATCCTCCATCTTGTCCCTGTAGCTCTGGGCAGGCTTCCTGCAGGGCGATGTGCAGCAGATGAGTGCAGAGTCAGGCACGGCCATTTTCCAAGCATCAAACGGATGCTCTGATCAAATTATTGTTGCTATGGAGATAGCATTGTTAGGATTAATTAGGCCGGATCCCCTGTGAGTCCGGGTCTCCGTGTTGCTAGGTTACCGGCTCCCAGGAATGTCTCGGCTTTAACCCTTTAGGTCTCTGTGAACTTGTCTGACACTGAGATTTAATAAAGACGCCATGTATCCAGCGGCGGATGTTGGTCGATATAACATTAGCGTATTCAGGGATATTGGGGTTGTTGGAGCGGGAATGGGGTAACAACAAGAGGATTCATACATTCCACATTCTTGGAGCAGATGTCAAAATTGCCCCTTACTGGGAAGAAGACATTTTGGTGGGATTCCCAGATCTGGATCAGGGAGCGAGACGAACCAAGAGAGGGCTGTATAAGCACACGGCAGACGTTTCCGGGGCGCTTCTGAGCGGAATATAGAGCAGACCGAGCCTGCAGGATGACGAGACAGAAATAGAAATAATAAAACGATGTGTTAAGCTTCGGCGCTGCCGTTCCTGTCCTGGTAAAGCGTCCGTAGGCTGAGCTGGGCAGCCATGTTGTTGCTTTACACTAAATGGGCATAACCAGTCAGCAGAAAAAAAAATAAAGTCTACCTTATCTACTAAATCCAGGATAACCAGGCCAGTGCCGAATGGGGCCCCATAGCAAAACCGTTAAGGGGACCCCTTGTCTCCCTAATCGCCATCTGTATCAGTTTCTTTAGTTATACAGAATATTAAAGTGGAAGTAAAGTCGAAATTTTGACTTTCACCTACAGGTAAGCCTATAATGAGGCTTACCTGTAGGTAAAAAAAATATCTCCTAAACCTGTACGGTTTAGGAGATATTCCCCGTGCAATACACCGCTGACTGCAGAGGCGCATGCGCACGGGGGATTCTCGGCTGAAAGGCCGGCAGAATCCGAACCCTGCCGGGAAGAAGTCTCCCGTGCGCATGCGCGGGAGTGACGACATTGCGGCTCCAGCCCAAACACAGGCAACATGTCAGCGACCTCGCGTGGACCAGGTGATTAATGTATTTCATAATGAGCTAGTATGCGGTGCATACTAGCTCATTATGCCTTTTCCCTTACAGGTGTATAGAAAATAAAAAAAATGTCAGCGGGTTTACTACCTCTTTAATATAGCGCCAACAGTTTATATAGCGCCAACAGTTTACGCAGCGCTTAACAATATAAAAAGGAGACAATACAGTTATAATACAATAAAATACAAGAGGATTAAGAGGGCCCTGCTCAGAAGAGCTTACAATCTAATAGGGTGGGGCAGGGGGTACAAAAGGTTGTAACTGTGGGGAATGAGCTGATGGAAGTGGTAGAAGATTAGTTGGCGACGTGATAGGCTTTCCTAAAGAGATAGGTTTTCAGGGATCGCCTGAAGGTAGCAAGAGTAGGGGATAGCCGGACCGGTGGAGGTAGAGAGTTCCAGAGGATGGGAGAGGCTCTGGAGAAATCCTGGAGATGAGCATGGGAGGAGGAGACGAGAGAGCTTGAGAGTAGGAGGTCTTGAGAAGCGCGGAGAGGGCGATTTGGGTGATATTTGGAGACAAGATTGGCGCTGTAGCTCGGGGCAGAGTTGTGAATGGCTTTGTATGTTGTGGTTAGTATTTTTAATCAAATTTGCTGGGTGATTGGGAGCCAGTGTAGGGATTGGAGGAGAGGGTTGGCAGACACTGAACGGTTGGTAAGGTGGGTAAGTCTGGCAGCAGCATTTATGATAGACTGAAGAGGGGAGGGGCCTATGGAGAGGCAGGCCAATGAGAAGGGAGTTGCAATAGTCAAGGCGAGAGATAACAAGGTAGTGAATGAAGAGCTTGCATATCAATAAATAACTAAATTACAAACACATTTCATAGCGTAGTGGACAAAGTGCAAACAATAAATCAGTGAAAATGTAAAATAATTAAATTGTGCAAAAGACAAAAGAGAGTCCACTTAAAATTGTGCTCTGGTACTTATACATTGTGCAAAAACCAAAAGTCTCTATTCAATAAGGTGCTTCACAGATAAACACACGGTGCCACTTCACAGACTGTGCTCTATACACCAGGTGAAGTGCAGGCTCACCTCCATTTTACACCTACAGACGGTAAAAAATGCATAGAGGGAGATCAATCTCATGAATCAGATAATAAAGCTCTGAGCGATATGGTCTCCCTTCTAGAGTCCACACCGTTCACAGGCAGCTCATTAGGCAACATATAAAGAGAAAAACCGCCTCCAATAGTGCAGTATCCGGGTTACTCAATTAAAGCGGACCTTCAGTCATTTTTTCATCTTTCCATCTATTAAATCTTCTGCCCTTGTTGTTGTTTTAACTTTGGATAGTAAAACATTTTTTTTCTGCCAGTAAATCCCTTATGCAGCCCACTTCCTGTTTCTTGTCTGGTCATTAGTCTAGACTTATGACATCATGCTCCGCTCTTGCTCACTCCGGTGAGAGTTTGCCAGGAAGGGAGGAGGGATGAGTCGTATGAGGGCCAATGAGAGCTGCAGAGCTGAAGGTGTGCCTCTGTGTGTCTGTGTAAATCCAGGAAGTGAACAGGCAACAGCTTCAAATGCCCACAGTTAAAATGGCTGCAGCCAGACTCAGTGGAGGGAGATTTCTGCAGCACATTTGGCAAGTACAGAATCACAGTATATATAAAATAATATGCAAAGTGGTTGGAGGGAAGCTTCAGAAGAGCAAAGATTTTTTTATTACAAATTATGTGAGCAGACTGTAGTTCCTCTGTAACAAACCGCACAACCCCAGCTTTATAAAAATCCACTCACATTTATTTGGTAAAAACATAAGCCTGTAATAAAATCCAGCAAGGTCTCACGTATTCCAATAAAAAGACTCCCACCGCCAGGCTCAACCTCTACACGTTACACCACCAACGCACGTGACTTCATCCGGAGGAAAAAAATACATAATTTTCCTTCAAACGGATTTGCCATATGCTATTGCCATACCTCCCAACATTTTGAGATGGGAATGAGGGACACCTACTAGCAAATGTATGCAGGCATAGGACACGCCCCCTGCCACACCCCCTTAAAGGAGAATTAACCAAAAAAAAAAAAGATTAATGAAATCCACAAGGGACTTTTTTGTTTACCACTACTATTCATTTATATTGGCTTTTAAAATTTACAAATGCAGCAATTTAGAAATCAGATGAAAGGTTTAGCACTGGGAAACACTTTTCGAAAGATAAAAAGTGCATTTTATATACAACTTTATAGATCAGACCAAAATGAGGGACAAATGAGGAGGAAAGAGGGACATTGCTTCAAATCAGGGACAGTCCCTCAAAATAAGGGACAGTTGGGAGCTATGTTATTGCAAAGCTCCCAACAGTCCCTGATTTAGAGGGACTGTCCCTGATTTGGAGTAATGTCCCTCTGTCCCTTATTCCTCCTCATTTGTCCCTCATTTTGATCTGATCCATATAGTTGTATATAAAATGCAATTTTTTCTATGAAACGTGTTTTCCAGCGCTAAACCTTTCCTCTGATTTCTAAATTGCTGCATTTGTAAATTCCAAAAGCCAATATAAAGGAATAGTAGTGGTAAAAAAAGCACTTTTGGGTTGAACCAATCTTTTATTTTTTTGTACAATTCTCCTTTAAGGGGGGTGGCAAGGGGTGTGTTCTATGCCTGCATACTTTTGCGGATAGGTGTCCCTCATTCCCACCTCTAAAAGTTGGGAGGTATGTTATTGCTACCCATATAAATCAGTGTTCATCCAGACAGCTCAGGGCTCCCAAGCTTCTGGGACCCATAGCAGTACATGGTCAACTATGGCTTATGCTGCGTACACACGGTCGGAAATTTCCAATGAAAACAGTCCGATGGGAGCTTTTCATTGGATTTTCCGACCGTGTGTATGCCCATCGGTCTTTTTCTGTCGGAATTTCCAACGGACTTTGGATTGAGAACCTGTTCTTAATTTTTCCGACGGAAAATCTTTCTATCGGATTTTCCGATCGTGTGTATGCAATTCCGACACGCAAAATTCCGACGCATGCTCGGAAACAATTCGACGCATGCTCAGAAGCATTAAACTTCCCTTTTATAGTGCAGTCGAACGTTTTTTAAGGCGTGGTGTTATTGACTGTCGCAATTTGGTGTGACCGTGTGTAGGCAAAACAGTTTGAGCGAAATTCCATCGGAATTCTGACGGGAAAACCATCAGAGCGTTTTCCGACGAGAATTCCGACCGTGTGTACGCGGAATTAGGATATCCCTTGGACTGAACGATACCATAGGATGAGTTTTGTTGCCATTGCCAACACTATTGTTATAAGAAGCGGGACTGTACCTGACCTAACGATATGCAGGGCATAGAGACGTGCGCACAGGGTGTGTCAAGTGTGCCTGGGCACACCCTAATCGCCCTGTGTGGTGCAGTTTTCCCCTGTTTAAACCCCTGATATCTCACCAAAGCCTCCTAATGGGCATCCTAAAAAAAAAAAAAAAAATAATTAACCGATTCCCGACCGCCTCACGCAGATATACTGCGGCAGAATGGCACGGGCAGGCAAAATCACGTACCTGTACGTGGCCCTTTAATTGCCTGCCCGTGGGTCGCGCGCGTGTCCGCCCCCTAATGTAAAAAAACACACACACACGTCACAGCCCATAACCCCTCCCCGCCCCCTAGTGGTTAACTCTTTCACTACAACTGTCATTTATACAGGAATCAATGCATTTAAATAGCATTGATTGCTGTATAAATGACAATGGTCCCAAAAATGTGTCAAAAATGTCCGATGTGTCCGCCATAATGTCGCAGTCACAATAAAAAAATCGCTGATCGCCGCCATTACTAGTAAAAAAAAAAAAATATTAATAAAAAAATGCTATAAAACTATCCCCTATTTTGTAAACGCTAATAACTTTTGCGCAAACCAATCAATAATCGCTAATTGCGTTTTTTTTTACCAAAAATATGTAGAAGAATACGTATCGGCCTAAACTGAGAAAAAAAAATGTTTTTTTAGATATTTTTTGGGGATATTTATTATAGCAAAAACGCAAAAAATATTGCATTGTTTTCAAAATTGTCGCTCTATTTTTGTTTATAGCGCAAAAAAAAAAAAACGCAGGGGCGATCAAACACCACCAAAAGCAAGCTCTATTTGTGGGAAAAAAAGGACGCCAATTTTGTTTGGGAGCCACGTCGCACGACCCCGCGCAATTGTCAGTTAAAGCGACGCAGTGCCGAATCGCAAAAAGGGGCCTGGTCCTTTGGCTGCCAATTGGTCCGGGGCTGAAGTGGTTAATTGATAAGAATATAGATAATAATAAGAAGTAATAAAAAAAAAAACTACTGACACCATCCACTGCCCCGCTGACACCAATCTCTACCCTACTGACACCGTCAGTATATATATACACACCCACACCCATGTGTTTGAGCTTTGGGGTGCACACCTATGATATAGGGGATGATTTACTAAAACTGGAGAGTGCAAAATCTGGCGCAGCTCTGGTAGCCAATCAGCTTCTAATTTCAGTTTGTTCAATTAGGCTTTAAACAAAAAAAAAAAAAAATGGAAGCCGATTGGTTTCTATGCAGAGCTGCCCCAGATTTTGAACACTTGAGTTTTAGTAAATCAACCCCCCTCTGTATAGGGACAGGAGATGACAGGTACACATTAGGCAAGTGGGTGGGTGGATGGAGTACACAGGGCTTGCAGGAATGGACTGCTTTGCTTTGTACAGACATGTGCGGGTTAAGTCTCTCTTAGCATTCCTGTGGGGGGAGGAGGTATTTTGGGTGGGGCGGATGTCAGTGTAAGTGATACCATGAGGGGAGGGGGGGGGGGATCGCTGGGGAGGAAGCCAGATAGTAACAGACTGAGGTCTGTCCCACACATGGTCCTGGGGGGGAGGGGTCTGGCTGTGTCTGTAAAGGAGCTCCGCAACACGCTATTCACATACTGTATCATCGTCATCAAAATAGAAAGTGATCATTTCCATCAATCACTCCTTTCTATCCAAAACTCTTCTTCCGCAGATGCTGGTTCATAGTATAACTACGGCCTGTATATAAAGCCATTTATCCAACTGTACACCCAGAGCTGCTGGTTTGTGCTATAGATACGGTACAAAGATAGAGCTATTTATTATTATTATTATACAGGATTTATATAGCGCCAACAGTTTGCGCAGCGCTTTACAATATAAAGGGAGACAATACACCAACAGTACAATGTAATACAAGAGGGTTAGAAGGGCCCCGCTCCTGCAAGCTTACATTCTAAGATCTAACTCTGCACCCAGCGCCTGTTTTATAGACCAGATACATTCTAAATATAGAGCCATTTTCCAACTGTCCATCTAGAGCCCTGGTTCATAGACTAGATACCTTCTAAACAGTGGCGGCTCGTCCATTAGGGGCTGCCCCATCCATGCGTCCAGCCCCCTAATCTACATGCGGGGTGCTGGATTCATGGATTCCAATGTTTTTTTTTTTTTTTGAAGCATGTGATTTTAGCCAGAGGCTCTAATAGGCTTCAAAACGGGGTGGTCTCGGGGCGCAGAGCACTGCGCCCTGTGCCCACCCAGTTGTGTGATAATAGCGAATGAAGATTCGCTATTGTCACACTGATTCTCCTCCCCGGCCAATCAGGAAGTGGGTCTTGAGACCCGTCATTCGATTTGGCTGAAAGGACAGGCGATCCTATTGCTGCCTAGGAGGAGGAGGGAGGAGACGCACGGGTGCGTTTAAGAGACGCACGAGAAGCTGCCGCCCATCGCGGTAAGTGCGGGGCTAACCCATCAACCGACGGGGGGGGGGGGGGGTTGGGTGTGGGTGACCGGACGGGGGGTGGCTGTGGGTGCATTGCTTGCTGCTTCCCCCCCCCCCCCAGAAAAACACCCCAGCTATATATAGAGTCATTTATCCAACTGTCCACCCAGGGCCACTGGCTTATGGGCCAGATACATCTTAAACATAGAGCCATGGATCCAACTGTTAATCCAGGGCCCCTATTTTATAGACCGGATACATCCTAAACATAGAAACATTTGTCCAGCTGTACATCCAGAGCCTCTGGTTTCATCCTAAATATCGAGCCATGTAATCCAACTGTCCATCTAGGGCCCCTGGTTCATAGACTAGATACCTTCTAAATATGGAGCCATGTATCCAACTGTCCATCTAGGGCCCCTGGTTCATAGACTAGATACCTTCTAAATATGGAGCCATGTATCCAACTGTCCACCTAGGGCCCCTGGTTCATAGACTAGATACCTTCTAAATATGGAGCCATGAATCCAACTGTCCATCTAGGGCCCCTGGTTCATAGACTAGATACCTTCTAAATATGGAGCCATGAATCCAACTGTCCATCTAGGGCCCCTGGTTCATAGACTAGATACCTTCTAAATATGGAGCCATGTAATCCAACTGTCCATCTAGGGCCCCTGGTTCATAGACTAGATACCTTCTAAATATGGAGCCATGAATCCAACTGTCCATCTAGGGCCCCTGGTTCATAGACTAGATACCTTCTAAATATGGAGCCATGTAATCCAACTGTCCATCTAGGGCCCCTGGTTCATAGACTAGATACCTTCTAAATATGGAGCCATGTTGGAGCCAACTGTCCATCCAGAGGCTCTTGTTTATAGACCTGATATACACCATAAATATAGAACCGTTTTCCAACTGTAAATCCAGTGCCCCTGGTTTATAACATACATCCTGAATATGGAGCCATGTATTCAACTGTCCATCTAGGGCCCCTGGTTCATAGGCTAGATACCTTCTAAATATGGATCCAATTATCCAACTTTCCATCCATGGCCACTATTTTATAGACCAAATACATTCTAAATATATAAACATTTGTCCAGCTGTACATCCAGAGCCCCTGGTTTATAACCCAGATACATCCTAAATTTGGAGCCATGTATCCAATCGTCCATCCAGGGCCCCTGGTTTACAGACCAGATACAGTCTAAATATGGAGCCATTTATCCAACTGTCTATCCAGGTCCCCTGGTTTACAGACCAGATACATCCTAAATATGGAGCCATTTATCCAACTGTCTATCCAGGTCCCCTGGTTTATAGACCACATACATCATAAATATGGAGCCATTTATCCAACTCTTCATCCAGGCCCCCTAGTTTACAGACCAGATACATCCTCAATATGGAGCTATTTATCCAACTGTCTATCTAGGACCCCTGGTTTATAGACCAAATACAAGATGAAAACTAAATATAGAGCTGTTTTTCCAACTGTTTTTCCAACTGTCTGTCCAGAGTTGCTGCTTTACAAGCACAGATGCAACCTAAATGTAGAGCTGCTTATTCAACTCAACATCCAGGGCCACTATATAGCCTGAATATAATATTTCAGCTGCTGGAGATCCTGTCACTAACAGCACTTCCTGTTTCAGCTGACATCGCTAAGTCACTGCCGCGCAGCTGACAGCAACAATGTCGGCCTGCTGTGCCCGCTTCTTTGGTTCACTGCTGGGTGGTGGTCTGTCAGGTCTGCAGACCCAATGGCCAGTTCAATATCACCTAATGCCGCGTACACACATTCGGAATTCTCGTCGGAAAAAGCTCTGATCGTTTTCCCGTCGGAATTTCACTCAAAAGCCCCATACACACGGTCGGATTTTCCGATGGAATCTGTCCTATCGGACAATGTTGTCGGAAATTCCGACCGTGTGTAGGCTCCATCGGACATTTTCCATTGGATTGTCCGACGGACAAAGTTTTATCTCCTGCTCTCAAATTTTCCGACAACAAAGTCCGATCATACCAATTTCGATCGTGTGTAGCCTAGTCCGACGGACAAAGTGCTACGCATGCTCAGATCACATTACAAGACCAAAGCTATTGGCTACTAGCCTCTACGTAGTCCCGTCGTAGGAAACAAACGTCACCACGTTCAGAATGATCAGATTTTCTGACAACTTTGTCCAACCGCGTGTATGCAACACCAGTGTCGGACTAAATCCGTCGGAAAAAATCCGATGGATTTTGTGGTCGGATTTTCCGACCGTGTGTACGGGGCAAAACTGTCTTGCCCACACACGGTCACACCAAATTCCGACGGTCAGTAACACCGCGACATACAACACGTTCGACTGCACTATAAAAGGGAAGTTTAATGCTTCTGAGCATGTGTCAAATTGTTTCCGAGCATGCGTCGGAATTTTGCGTGTCGGAATTGCATACACACGATCGGAAAATCCGATAGAAAGGTTTTCCGTCTGAAAAATTAAGAACAGGTTCTCAATCCAAAGTCCGTCGGAAATTCCGACAGAAAAAGACCGATGGGCATACACACGGTCGGAAAATCCGATGAAAAGCTCCCATCGGACTGTTTACATCGGAAATTCCGACCGTGTGTACGCTGCATAAGTATGCACCGCAGGCTGACAACACTGCTGCTAATTGTGAGGCAATGGTGTAGGGTTGTCACCCTGTAACGGGAAGAGCTGTTACTGGCAGGATCACCAGGTACAAAACTTAGCAGCAAAATTGTAAAAACTTTATAGAGTGAGACGATGCTAAACATACAGGAAAATAGATTTCGAGTTTATTTGTATATTTTATCTAGACTTGAGTCTGAGTCTGAGTGTGTATTTTCTTTTATCAGGCTCTTGCAGCCTTATATATATATATATAATATATATATATATATATATACACATATGACCCCCACTTTCGTCCTCTGTCCTGGCGTGTGTTGTAGGCCCCTCCTGACATGTTGTGTAAGCCTCTCCAGCACTGTGCGCGGTGTGCCCTCCCTGGCTGCTCTCCTCCACCCCTCTCGCTTCCTTCCCTCTAACTGAGGCCACAACTGTGGAATCCATTGACGTCAGCAGATCTATTCCTGGACACGGCTAGATTGTGTTTATTTATTTCCTGACAGCTTCCATGAACAGTGTGACCCCCCCCCCCCCCCCCCATTCTCCTTCCTCCGCTCCCTGCCCCCTACTAATTCCACCCTCATCTCCCCCACCCTCACTACATGGAAACAACTGGAACAACACACTCCCAGTGCACGCACACACTGACTCACAATACAGTATTCCAGGATATAGCGTACACGCAATATGTACAGTGCACACACACCGTATACAGTACACACGTAACACACCGCTTACTATGTGCAGTACATACACGTCACCCCGGGACACACACACGATCTACAGTGCACACAAAATATAGAGTGAACATACACACTGTCACCATACATATACACATTGTACAGTACACAAAATACAATGCACACACACCGTCACTATAAATACATACATTATACAGTGCACACACACTCCACCAACTGATATACACAAAATACAGTGCACAGATGGTCTCTATGCATACACACATTATACAGTGCATACACACCCCACCACTGGATACACACACACTATTTGCAGCGTACACACATCTTTCCTGGACACACACACAATATATAGTGTACACACACAATCACTGGACGCACACACAATATATAGTGTACACACACACAATATATAGTGTACACACACAATCACTAGACACACACACAATATATAGTGTACACACACCGTCACTGGATGCACACACAATATATAGTGTACACACACAATCACTAGACACACACACAATATATAGTGTACACACACAATCACTAGACACACACACAATATATAGTGTACACACACAAGCACTGGACACACACACAATATATAGTGTACACACACAATCACTAGACACACACACAATATATAGTGTACACACACAAGCACTGGACACACACACAATATATAGTGTACACACACAAGCACTGGACACACACACAATATATAGTGTACACACACCGTCACTGGATGCACACACAATATATAGTGTACACACACCATAATTGGACACACATACAATATATAGTGTACACACACCATCACTGGACACACATACACAATATATAGCGTACACACACTGTCACTGGACGCACACACAATATATAGTGTACACACACCATCACTGGACATGCACACAATATATACTGTACACACACCATCACTGGACACACACACAATATACAGTGTACACACACCGTCACTGGACACACACACAATATACAGTGTACACACACCGTCACTGGATGCACACACAATATATAGTGTACACACACCATAATTGGACACACACACAATATACAGTGTACACACACCGTCACTGGATGCACATACAATATATAGTGTACACACACCATAGCTGGACACACACAGTAAACAGTGTACACACACTATAGCTGGACACACACACAGTATACAGTGTACACACAGCATAGCTGGACACACACACAGTATACAGTGTACACACCATAGCTGGACACACACACAATATACAGTGTACACACACTGTCACTGGATGCATACACGATATATAGTGTACACACACCATCACTGGACACACACACAGTATACAGTGTACACACATGCAATCACTAGACATTTACAATATACATGGCCAGGATAAGGGGTGGGAAGAAGGAACAGCTGCCCTGGGCGCATCATGTATTGTAGGTATAGGGGCGCCATAGGTTTTACTTTTACTATAAGGCTGACAGGAGTAGTGACAGTGCTAACACTACTTCTGTCAGCCCAGCGCTCGAAGCGGTGTTCTATCGAGAAATGCCCCCCGTCAAAAAATGCCTATGGTGGATCTGTGCATGCACAGTAACAAACGTCACTCCAGCTGATATGTTCATCAGCTGGTGTGACGTAGACACAGCGCATGCGCACATCATCAAAAGCATTATACAACGCTATGCAAACAGTGAAGGGAGAGCGTACTTAGCACATTCTGCCTCGCTGTTGCGGGGCGGGTTTTTCCTGTATTGAACGCCGTGTTTTCTGTCTGTTGCACGGCGGGTTCAGTGTGATAAACTGTGTGTTTTGGCTGTTTCTAAGGACGGGTTGAAACTCAAACAAAACCCGCCCTTCAAGACACCCACAACCCGCCCCGCAATAGCGAGGAAGAATGTGACAGTTACATTCTCCCTCTGCGCTTAGCAGATCGCTGAATATTGCCTTCTACGTTCTGCGCATGCGTCTTCACGTCGTCACAACAACTGGTTAAAAAATCAGCTGGAGTGCTGTTCCGTACTGCGCATGCGCAGCCCGGCAGAGGCATTTTTCGACGGAGGGCACTATTCGATAGAACAGCAGCAAGGAAAGGAAGAGAGATCCGGGAGGAGGTGCAGGCTGTGTTTTCTCTCCCCCTCCTCCACATAAGCTTGCACATAGTAAAGGGGGAAGGGGGGCGCAATTTGACATCTTTTTCCTGGGCACACACACACACACACACAAAATACAGTGCAGACAAACCATCACTGAACACTCAGACAATATATAGTCACATAAACTGTTACTAGACGCACACACAATGTACAGTGCACACAGACACACAATTCAGTACTCCTAATAGATGTACACACAGTGTCTCAAGACGCACACACAATGTACATTGCACACAGACACACAATTTCATACTCATAATAGATGTACACACAGCGTCTCAAGAGGCACACACAATAAACAGTGCACACAGACACACAATTCAGTACTCCTAATAGATGTACACACAGCGTCTCAAGACACGCACACAATGTACAGTGCACACAGACACACAATTTAGTACTCCTAATACATATACACACAGTGTCTCAAGACGCACACACAATGTACAGTGCACACAGACACAATTCAGTACTCCTAATACATGTACACACAGTGTCTCAAGAGGCGCACACAATAAACAGTGCACACAGACATACAATTCAGTACTCCTAATAGATGTACACACAGTGTCTCAAGACGCACACACAATGTACAGTGCACACAGACACACAATTCAGTACTCCTAATAGATTTACACAAAGTGTCTCAAGATGCACACACAATGTACAGTGCACACAGACACATAATTCAGTACTCCTAATACATGTACACACAGTGTCTCAAGACACACACACAATGTACAGTGCACACAGACACACAATTCAGTACTCCTAATAGATGTACACACACACAATGTACAGTGCACACAATTTAGTACTCCTAATACATATACACACAGTGTCTCAAGACGCACACACAATGTACAGTGCACACAGACACACAATTCAGTATTCCTAATACATGTACACACAGTGTCTCAAGACGCACACACAATGTACAGTGCACACAGACACACAATTCAGTACTCCTAATAGATGTACACACACACAATGTACAGTGCACACAATTTAGTACTCCTAATACATATACACACAGTGTCTCAAGACGCACACACAATGTACAGTGCACACAGACACACAATTCAGTACTCCTAATAGATGTACACACAGCGTCTCAAGATGCACACACAATGTACAGTGCACACAGACACACAATTCAGTACTCCTAATACATAAATAAAAAAATTTAAAAATGAGACCGCGCTACTCTCTAGAAACTAGCAGATATGTAGGCTGCTGCCCAAGTGGGATACACACACGGAAAACAAATAATATACAAAGGAGCAGCGCTGCTCCCTTGTATATTACTCCTAATACATGTACACACAATGTAGAGTGCACACACTATCACTGAAAGAACACACACAATGTACAGTGCAGACACACAATATGCAGTGCAAACAATATGTACAACACATACATGCAATATAAAACGCGCGCGCACCATCTCTGGACACACACACACACACACTCATATACTGGACTTTGCGCACTAGTGAAGGTTAATGAATTTCTCTGCTTTGTTTAGCCGCGTCGTATCAAAGGGATGGCATGGAGATGACTAAGCTGCAATTTGCTTTCCAGTTTCCTTGTTAAAGTTCAGTCACAGTGCAACACAAAATAAACATTGCAAACAGGTTTCCAGTGAAATGTACAGTAACACAAAGTATAGCAGTGTGACGGTGCGCATGTGGCGTCACCCCGAACCCATCGCGGCACATGTGAGTGACAGGCCTGGCTGTCATGTTGATAGGATGAACTGACTGTGCAAAGTTGCTTGTAATACATGGAGGACGCAACACTCCGTACATACACCATGCATGGAGATCACAGACACCATCATGTGCCCCCCCGCACCCCCCCGGCCCCGCCCCACCCAGACCACCCTCTACTTTATGTGTGAGAGTTTGTATTATTGTCAGTGAATAATATTTATGGATTGCACTGACATTATCTGCAGTGCAGTACAAAGTGAGGACATACAAGCTCTGTAGGAACAGAAATATACAAAACACTTGGAATCGCAGTCAAACCTTCTTCCAAGGCTGGAGATGGTTAATTTTGGGGGGGCGTTTAGGAAAATGGAGGCGTGATGGAAATTTTAGGATCTTACAGAGAAGGGGAAGGAGAGGAATAATATTAGTGAATTGGGCTGAGAGGCAGAGGCTGGGAATGAGGGCTATGCAGGAACTGAATCCCCCCCCGGACATTGAGCCAGTGTTCTATCGGCCATAAATAGTGTAATCTATGAATCGGGAATGTATTCTGCTGCCTCCCTGCTATCAGGGCTTGGCGGGCGAGGTCTCAGCAGCTGTTCTATCTATATATAGATTCCTGTGGCCTCAGCTGCTCACACAACAAAATGGCGTCTCTTCAGAGGCCGAGTTGCCGCCCCTGTCACTGTGGTATGTGCCGAGCAGCACCATGGCCAATGTCACCCTCAGAATATAGAGCGGGTACATACAGACACTAAACCTCAAATGTGAAGGGGCCTTCAGCCTGATCCTAGAACTTCTCTACCAACTTGCTGGAAACTCTCTGTACATGTAGGTCATAACCTTTCCCTTCTGTATGGAAAAAAGTGAAGGAAGTGTGCTCCATGTAGGAGGCGGTTTTGGTTGTAGGGTCACACAGGTCTTTGCAGCAGGTTCTGGAGGTTCGAGGGTGGCCAAGTGTCTCACCATCCTAAATTGGTATTGATGCCCATTACCACCTAAATACCCCCCCCCCCCCAAACCTGAGCACACAACCTACCCCAACACTGCAACCAACCCCAAAACTACCATCTATCCCCACTCTTTACACATAGACACACAACCTACCCCAACACTGCAGCCAACCCCAAAATTACCATCTAACCCCACTCGTTACCCATAGACACAATCTACTCCAACACTGCAATTAACCACAACATTGCTATCTACCCCAACACTTCCCTAACCCAAACCTGAACACTAACCCAACTCCTTACCCATAGACACAATCTACTCCAACTCTGCAATTAACCACAACATTGCTATCTACCCCCCTTCCCCAAACCCCAAAACCACCATCTAACCCAACTCCTTACCCATAGACACAATCTACTCCAGCACTGCAATTAACCACAACACCCCCTTCCTCAAAGCTGAACACACAACCTACCCCAGCACTATTATCTAACCCAGCCCCTCCCCCAAGCCTGAAAACACTACGTACCCAATCACTGCGACTAACCTGAAATTTACCGCCAAATCCCTCACCCTAACCTGAACACACAACCTAACCCAACACTACCACCTAACCCTGCTCTACCCCAAAGCCTAAACACACAACATGTACAAACACTGCAACTAACTCCAAAGCTACCACCTAACTCTAACCCTGCCCCCCCCCAAACCTGAACACATAAAATACCCCAAAACTACTATCTAATCCCACCCCTCTCCCAAACATGAATACACCTCAACACTACAAGTAACTCCAACACTACCACCTAACCCTAACCCCTGCCCCCCCCCCCCAAGCCCGAACACATAAAATGCCCCAACACTACTAGCTAATCCCACCCCATTCCCAGGCCTGGACTGGACACACAACATGTCCCAACACTGCAACTAACTCCAACACTACCACCTTACCCTACCCCATGACCCCCCAAGCCTGAACACATAAAATGCCCCAACACTACTACCTAACCTGGACACACAACCTATCCCAGCACTACCACCTAATCCTGTTCTTCCCCCCAAGCCTAAACACACAACATGCCCCAACACTGCAACTAACTCCAACGCTCCACCTAACTCTATCCCCGACCCCCCCCCCCCCCCGCCAAGCCCGAACACATAAAATGCCCCAACACTACTACCTAACCTGAACACACAACCTATCCCAACACTACCACCTAATCCTGTTCCTCCTCTAAGCCTAAACACACAACATGCCCTAACACTGCAACTAACTCCAACGCTCCACCTAACGCTATCCCTGACCCCCCTCCTAAACCTGAACACATAAAATACCCCACACTACTACCTAACCCCACCCCCTCTCCCAAACCTGAACACACAATTTACCTCAACACTGCACCTAACCCCACTACTACCACCTAATCCAATCCCTTTCCCTAACCTCAAAGCCGGCCATACCTGGTTTGAAATTTGACAGGCTCAGTAGTGACCAGCTGAATTTCGATCCATGTATAGGCAGGAAGGTTGTACAGAAGCCACTCTACAGAGATGATCAAATACCACCAAAAGAAAGCTCTATTTGTGGGGGGGAAAAAGGACGTCAATTTTGTTTGGGTACAATGTCGCACGACCGCGCAGTTGTCAGTTAGGGAAAATCCGATTGTCCCAGGGAAAATCCGATTGCCTCTCGGGGGATCAGGAAGGGATTTTTTTCTCCTGCTGTAGCAGATTGGAGCATGCGCTGCTGGGCGTTTTTTTTTGCCTTCCTCTGGATCAACTGTGGGTATAGAATTGGGTATATTGGATTGTACGTTATTTTTTATTTTTATTTATTATTTCTTTTTTTTTTGTGGTTGAACTGGTGTCTTATTTCGGCCTAGCTAACTAAGTTAAAGTGACGCAGTGCCGTATCACAAAAAATGGCCCGGTCAGGAAGGGGGGTAAATCCTTCTGGGGCTGAAATTGTTAAAGAGGAAGTAAACCCTAATGGGTTTTACTTCCTCTTTTTTCCCCTGCAAAGTAAAAGCATAATGGCTAGTATGCATTGCATACTAGCCCATTATGTGTCACTTACCTGCAAACGAAGCCCGCGCCGCCCCCGCTGGTGGCCGCATCCATCTTCGCCCCTCTTCCTTCCGGGGGTCGCGGACTCCGGCTCTGTGACTGGTCGGAGTCACGTGATGTCACTCTCACGCATGCGTGCGGGAGCCCTCAGTCATGGCACTTGCTAGTGAAGAAACGTCACGGAGGGTCTTTTCTTCACAGCGCATCAGCCGATGACATCATCGGCGCACTACAAGGTAAATATCTCCTAAACGGCGCACGTTTGGAGATATTTACAGTACCTAGAGGTAAGACTTATTATAGGTACAAGTTGCACAGAGGGGTTTCCAACTTTAAGATGAAAAAAACAAACCTTCCGCCTTTACTATCCCTTTAAGGTAATAATACCAGTAAAATAAACCTACAAGTCTAGCGCTTTCTTTCAACTTTTCTCAAATAATCCTTTAACATAACTCCGTATCTCCTGACCCTAAGCCTAAACTGTGCCATAACTGTCCCTAAGGCGCCTTTCACACTTGTGCGACTTCAAAGTCGTGCGATTTTACTGCGATTCGGCCGCGATTTCAAGAAATGCCTGTGTAAGTGGCATCAAAATCGGACCAAAGTAGTTCAGGGACTACTTTGAAGTCGGAACGACTTGAAGTCGTACTAATATGAATGGCTGTCATTGGAAATCATGGGGAACGACTTGTCATGCTACTTTGCAGTCCCAAATCGTGGGGACAAGTCGTATAAGTGCGAAAGGGGACTAACCTAGTTACCCCAAAAACCAAACGAACCACTAGAATTATCAGTTCAATATGTCCCTTATTGGGAAGATACTTTGTCCTAGTTCCAGTCTTGACTACTGAACTGGTGTAGCCGAAAAAGCTGTAAAAAAAGGCGCACATCTATTGTGTCCCCAAGGGTCATGTCGCTTAAGCAGGGCCTGTCCAGCGGGTTTCGGACTGGTCTGGCCAGTTTTTCACAGATTTGTGCACTCTCATTAGGTTGGAATGGTGTCTGTTCGGACTTGTCCATGCCCTTTACCCTTATCCTATATTACTCCTGACATCTATGGGGCCACAAAGAAGGAAGGGATCAGGGCTGTGGGAGCCCTGTAGCCCTGTGTGACCGATAGTGTTGCCACTTTTTCTTCAAGCCAAACCTGAACACTTTAGAGGTGCACAGTCATTTTTTTTTCTAGTATACACTATAGGATTGTAACAGACCTGGGACACCTTTGGGGCGCTCCAAAGAGAATAGTAATGTGGCACACGTAGTTCCCCCTCACCCTCCTGTCAAGCCCTGTTCGGAGCTACATTTCTGTCTGAATAATGTGTCCGGGTTTCAAGTGGACTGAAACCTGGACACCTGATTCAAAACCTGGACAGTCAGGGTGAATCCCAGACAGGTGGCAACCCTAGTGATCGAATCCCATAATACACGATTGCTAGGTCACACAGGGCTGCAGGGCTAGGGTTGCCACCTTTTCATCAAGCCAAACCCTAACAGTTTAGCAGCAAATTTTTATTTATTTTTTTGCATTTCTAGGATTGTAAAAGACCTGGAGCACCTTTGGCCCAAGAAGAGTAGTATTGCAGCCCATGTAGCAACCCGTGAGGAAAAGTGGGTGTGGCCAAATTGCATCAATAATGGGAGAAGTTAAGGAACGTAGTTAAATCAAACAAGGTCATTCTGTCCCCCAGTACAATCCCCCCCCCCAGGTCAGTCTGTACCCCAGTACAATCCCCCCAGGTCAGTCTGTACCCCAGTACATCCCCCCAGGTCAGTCTGTCTTCCAGTATAATCCCTCCTTTGTCAGTCTGTCCCCCAGTACAATTCCCCCCCAGGTCAGTCTGTACCCCAGTACAACCCCCCCAGGTCAGTCTGTACCCCAGTACATCCCCCCAGGTCAGTCTGTCTTCCAGTATAATCCCTCCTTTGTCAGTCTGTCCCCCAGTACAATTCCCCCCCCCAGGTCAGTCTGTACCCCATTCCAATCCCCCCCAGGTCAGTCTGTCCCCCAGTACAACCCCCCCCCCCCCAGGTCAGTCTGTACCCCAGTACAACCCCCCCAGGTCAGTCTGTACCCCAGTACATCCCCCCAGGTCAGTCTGTCTTCCAGTATAATCCCTCCTTTGTCAGTCTATCCCCCAGTACATCCCCCCCCAGGTCCATCTGTCCCCCAGTATAATCCCCCCAGGCCAGTCTGTACCCCAGTTAAAGCACCCCCCCCCCCCCCCACCAATATAATTAAAAACACCAGAAGCCGATGGAAGGGCAGAGGGGGATAGGAGGACTGGTGCTGCAGGGCTGCCACTGATGTGTCCGGGTTTCAGGTGGACACAGGACCTAAAACCTGGATCTAAAACCTGGACTGTCTGGGCGAATCCCGGACAGGTGGCAACCCTATTCAGGGCTCCCACATTGTCTTTCCTGATTGGATGCTTTCTGAGACCACTGGATCTGCACTAGTTGGGGACCCCACAATCTGTAAGTCACCTTCTTGATACATTTGGAAGGTGCTGAGGGCGAAGAGTCTCTTGGAGTCACGATCTATAAGACTGCATGGCACGGGTTTATGTTCCCTTTAAAAAAACTGCTGTTTGCATTAAGAGTGGATATTACATCAT
The DNA here is from genome assembly GCA_028564925.1 of Lithobates sylvaticus. NCBI lineage: Eukaryota > Metazoa > Chordata > Amphibia > Anura > Ranidae > Lithobates > Lithobates sylvaticus. Next base: position 56,285,965 of record CM053038.1, read on the forward strand.
CTTCCTTCACTGTGTCCTCATTCTGCGCCTCATTCATCTGTGTTTGCAATAAGATGTGCTTGGATTACCACATAACAGTCAACCAAGTTATACAACTTCAAATGTTAACTGTCATTTCCTGGGCTTCCTGGTGGCGGTGTGTACTTCATTATAGATATAAACCTAATCACTAAAAACGTCAACAACAAAAATCTGTAACATGTTACTGTCATTTCACACTTTATTTTCAATCTTTTCATTCCTCTCCTATATGTAAAAATCATTATTTTGTTGCTAGAAAATTACTCAGAACCCCCCAAAATCTTTATATATTTATATAGCAAAGACCCTAGAGATTAAAATGGCAGATGTTGCAATTTGTTATGTTACACGCTATTTGCGCAGTAATTTTTCAAACACAATTTTTTGGGACAAAATACACTTTAATGAAAAAAAAAAAAACACAATATTTACCCCAATTCTTTTGTAGAATGTGAAAGAGTATGTTACGCCGAGCAAATGGATACCTAACATGTCACGCTATAAAATTTTGCACACTGGTATGGCGCCAAACTTCGGTACTTAAAAATCTCTATAGACTACGCTTTAAAAATGTTTACAGGTTACCAGCTTAGCGTTACAGAGGAGTTCTAGTGCTAGAATTATTGCTCTCGCTCTAATGTTTGCGGCGATACCTGACATAGGTGGTTCGAACGCCGTTTACATATGAGGGTGCAGTTTACTTATGCGTTCCCTTCTGCGTGCTAACACGAGGGGACGGGGGGCGCTTAAAGTAAATAATAATAAAAAATATTTAATTTTATTTATTCATTTTTTTACACTGTCCCTTTTTTTTGTTTTTATTATCACTTTTATTCCTATTACAAGAAATGTAAACATTGCAGATGAGGCATTTTTCAGGTGCTTTACAGGCCCTATTTTTAGCGCTAAAGGGCCTGAAAAACGCCTCCAATGTGAAAAGGGTCTTAAAGCGGTATTAAACACAAAATTAAAGAAAACATTTATTACATTGTAGCTTACCAATTCTTAAAGGTGATGGCTGCATTCGTTTTCTTTCTCCACCTGGTGATCTGTCCAGTAAGTCTGCTGGTTTTCAACAAAACAAGCTGTTCTGCAGATGTATCAGTTAGAGGGTTGAGACAAACTATTTACCACTGGCTTGGGGGGGGGGGGAGGGGCAAACACACCAAGAACCTGGCCTTAACCCTTTCGCTGCCAGAGCGATTTTTGCGTTTTTTGCGCACGTTTTAAAAAATCATTTTAGGCATGAAAAAAAAAAAAAACATATTTTTGGAAAGCAGACACCCTAGAGAATAAAATAGTGGTAGTTCCATGTCACTTGACATTCCCACAAAGGTCTATGAAAGGCAAAACGTCAGTAAAAAACACACTAAAGGGAATTTTAGGGCAAACAAACGCTATAAACTACCCACATATTTGGTAAAATATAAAAGTAGAGGTTTCACCGAGTAAATAGATACCCAACATGTCAAACCTTAAATTTGCATGCGCCCGTGAACTTCAGTAACCTATATTTTCTATAGGCGACGCTTCTAAAGCTCCCTATAGGTCATCAGTTTAGGATTACGGGGGAGGCCTTGTGCTCAAATTTTTGGTCTCGGGCAAGTTCACACCATAGAAAAGTAATCCGGATGCGTTCCAGATGCTTTTCTGAATGTGCGTTCCAGATGCATTTTTGATGCGTTTTTGGTGCGTTCCAGATGCAGTCCAGTGCATTTTTCCCCTTAATTTTTTCTTAACCTTAAATAGGGACATATGTGTTCCAGCGCGTTTTTGATGCGTTTTACATCGTTCCAGTGCAGGAAAAATGCAGCATGTTCTACTTTTTTTCTGGAACACACTGGAACTGCAAGCACTGGTGTGAACTATGCCATTGAAATTCATATTCCCAGACCCACAGATGGGCAAGCGGAGCCCAGGAAGGCGCTGGTCCCAGGCCCACAGATGGCCTAGCGTAGCCCGGAATGTGCCGCTCCCAGGCCTGCAGATGGGCAATCGGAGCACGGAATGGGCTGGTCCCAGGCCCACAGATGGGCAAGCGTAGCCCAGAATGTGCCGCTCCCAGGCCTGCAGATGGGCAATCGGAGCACGGAATGGGCTGGTCCCAGGCCCACAGATGGGCAAACGGAGCCCTAGATGTGCTGGTCCTGGGCCCATGGATTGGAAAGTGGAGCATGGAATGCGCTGGTCCTGGGCACGCAGATGGGCAAGCGGAGCCCGGAATGCGCCGGTTCCCGGGGGTGTGTGTAAACAATTGGGCAGCAGCATTGCCACCCGAATGCAACCATCTTTACATACAATCCTGTGGCTGCAGCCACTGGATTCGGACTGTGTCTGAAACCCCCCCACTGTCAGGACCGTACGACATAAAGACCTGGCAGCAAAAGCGTTAAAGAGGGAGTCCGGCGAAAATTTTTTTTTTTAAAGTCAGCAGCTACAAATACTGCAGCTGCTGACTTTTAAAATAAAGACACTCACCTGTCACAGGGTCCAGCGATGTCGGCACCCGAGGCCGAACCGTCCCTCGGTCCTCGGATGCTGCCGCCGCCATCTTGGGTATGGGAATCAGGAAATGAAGCCTTGCTGGCAAAAAAAAATTGTGAAACAAACAGCCTTGTGTCTAGTATAGATTCAGAGGGGACACTCCCCTCCCCCACACCAAGATTTTAAAAACAAATGGCGTGGGGTCCCCCCCAAAATCCATACCAGACCCTTATCCGATCATGCCGCCCGGTAGGTCAGGAAAAGGAAGGGGACGAGCAAACCCCTCCCCCCTCTTGAACCATACCAGGCTGCATGCCCTTAACATGGGGGGGGGGGGTCTGCAGGTGGGGGGCTTATCGGAATCTGGAAGTCTCCATTAACAAGGGGCCCCCAGATCCCACCCACCCCCCATGTGAATGGGTATCGGTACATCGTACCCCTACCCATTCACCAAAAGAAAATGTAAAATGTTAACAAACTGCAAGAGCCGTTTTAAGAAAAAATAACAAGCCAGGAACCATCTTCTCCCGGAGCCCTCATCTCCCGGTGCTGTCATCTCCTGGTTCTGTCATCTTCTTCTTCCTCAGCGCCGCCGTCTTCTTCTTCCTCTCCGCTTCCTTCTTCTTCTTGCTTGCCACCGCCGTCATCTTCTTCTTCTTCCTCACCGCAGCCGTCTTCTTCTTCCTCTCCGCTTCCTTCTTCTTCTTGCTTGCCACCGCCGCCATCTTCTTCTTCTTCCTCACCGCAGCCGTCTTCTTCTTCCTCTCCGCTTCCTTCTTCTTCTTGCTTGCCACCGCCGCCATCTTCTTCTTCTTCCTCTCCGCTTCCTTCTTCTTCTTCCTCTCTGCTTCCTTCTTCTTCTTGCTTTCCACCGCCATCATCTTCTTCTTCTTCCTCAGCGTCGCCGTCTTCTTCTTCCTCACCGCTTCCTTCTTCTTCTTACTTGCCACCGCCATCATCTTCTTCCTCACCGCAGCCGTCTTCTTCTTCCTCTCCGCTTCCTTCTTCTTCTTGCTTGCCACCGCCGTCATCTTCTTCTTCTTCCTCACCGCAGCCGTCTTCTTCTTCCTCTCCGCTTCCTCCTTCTTCTTGCTTGCCACCGCCGTCATCTTCTTCTTCTTCCTCACCACAGCCGTCTTCTTCTTCCTCTCCGCTTCCTTCTTCTTCTTCCTCTCCGCTTCCTTCTTCTTCTTGCTTTCCACCGCCATCATCTTCTTCTTCACCGCAGCCGTCTTCTTCTTCCTCTCCGCTTCCTTCTTCTTCTTGCTTGCCACCGCCGCCATCTTCTTCTTCCTCACCGCAGCCGTCTTCTTCTTCCTCTCCGCTTCCTTCTTCTTCTTGCTTTCCACCGCCATCATCTTCTTCTTCTTCCTCACCGCAGCCGTCTTCTTCTTCCTCTCCGCTTCCTTCTTCTTCTTACTTGCCACCGCCATCATCTTCTTCTTCTTTTTCACCGCAGCCGTCTTCTTCTTCCTCTCCGCTTCCTTCTTCTTCTTGCTTGCCACCGCCGTCATCTTCTTCTTCTTCCTCACCGCAGCCGTCTTCTTCTTCCTCTCCGCTTCCTTCTTCTTCTTGCTTGCCACCGCCGTCATCTTCTTCTTCTTCCTCACCGCAGCCGTCTTCTTCTTCCTCTCCGCTTCCTTCTTCTTCTTACTTGCCACCGCCATCATCTTCTTCTTCTTTTTCACCGCAGCCGTCTTCTTCTTCCTCTACGCTTCCTTCTTCTTCTTGCTTGCCACCGCCGTCATCTTCTTCTTCCTCACCGCCTCCGTCTTCTTCTTCCTCTCCGCTTCCTCCTTCTTCTTACTTGCCGCCGCCGTCTTCTTCATCGCCGCTGGTTACCCGCTAAAAAAAAAAGAAGCTGGTCTTGTCCTGTTGCTGTCTTTCCCTGTTGTGATGTTCCTGCAGTCCGGCACCGCTTATATAGGCATGGGGCGTGGCCATCCAATGACGTCATCCAGAGAGCCCGTCCCTTGTGATGTCATGTTGTGGGCATGCGGCCCCGCTCGTCCCCTCCCTTTCCTGACCTACCGGGCGGCATGCTCGGATAAGGGTCTGGTGTGGATTTTGGGGGGGACCCCACACCATTTTTTTTCCCCTCTGAATCCATACTAGATCCAAGAGCCTAGTATGGACCTAGGGGGGAACCCCACGCCGTTTTTGTTTGCAAATTTTTATACCGGCAATTTTTTTTTTTACATTCAGCTTTCAGCGGGGAAGCCTCTGAAAAAACTTAAAATGCAAAATGCATGAAAACTGCATGCAAAAATGCATAAAAAACACAGGTTTAAAAACGCAAAATGCACTGCAAAACGTGCCTGAAAAACAGCCTCAAAGATGTGAAGCTAGACTAAAGATGTCCCCTGTGCTCATTCATCCAGAGTACGGGGCACTCTAATACATGTGTTACTGGCCAGATTACCAGGTGAAAACAGAGGGGGAAAAAATACTAAAAAAGAAAAAGAATGCAGCCCCCACAATATATTACATTTTTGGTTTTCGGTTTATTACCACTTTCTCATTCAGGTAAGATTTAAATCTACTTTAAAGTGGTTGCAAAGCCTCAAGGTTTTTGCATTAAGGTGAAAAACCTTCTGTGCTCCCCCCAGACTCCCCTTTTTCTTACCTGAGGCCGTTCTGGAGCCACTGTCTCTCTCCTCACTGGACGGATCGATAGCAGCGGGAGCCATTGGCTCCCGCTGCTGTCAATCAAAACCAGCGACACAGGAGCTGGGGGCAGGGCCAAGTCCCGCTGTCTGTGTCAATGGATGCAGCAGCGGGACTCAGGAGCAAGCACACGCGGGTGCCTCCAGGTAAAGCAGCTTTCCGTGGGGGGCACCTGATGAAGAGGAGGGGCCTGGAGTACCAACGGGGCACCCCAGAAGTAGATAAGGCAGCTCTGTGCAAAACGATTGCACAGAGCAGGTAAGTATAGGATTGTTTGTTATTTTTATAAAAAACTAAAACAAAAAAACAACCCCCTTTAACCAATGCAATCAGCACCTATGCTGAGCGAATTCAGCAATTAAAAAGTATGGGTCTGAGCTGAGAGAAAGCAGACCACCTACAGGAAATAGAGGAGGTGTAGCTGCCCCCACCCCCAGCATATAGTTACAGATTATAGGCAGAAGGATTATAAAGCATAATTTACCAAAATGTATTTCATGAATATGATTTCATTCATTTAATTCTTCGTTCGTTTTTTTTTTTTTTTTTTCAGCACGCCAGTTAGCTTACTGCCAAACTGTCTGTGCCTAACCAATTAGACGGGGCATGCACAGCTCACATGATGGTCGGGGTAATCAGGGGTTAACACGTCTCCAGTCACAGCTGGAAAACAATTCCAGAACTGGATAATCCCTCCCCCCCCCCCCCCCCTTCTCTATTCCTGACGTGCCTACGCCAACCACCAGCCAGGAACAGCGGGCACAGAGCCAGGCAGGAGTCTGGTAAACACAAGAAGACACACAAACTCAACAACATCTACCCAAAAATATTTCCTCTTCCCCTGATGAGGCCTCTGGAGCTGGTCAGGTGGGAGAGGGACAGTTGCACAGTCCTGCCGTGCCGCAGAGTTCACATTGCCCGGCCATTTTATCCTCATTTTTAAATTGTAAGAAGCATCGAGCCTCTCAGGCACGCCATAGATAATTCGATTTTCTTACCTACCGCCACGGGTTGAAGGGAAAATAAAACGCTTGATTTCCTCATCAACACAGTGAGTGTTGATGGGGGGGGGGGGGGGATCCCTCTCGTAGCGCTATTGTGTTATGCCGGAGAGGAGCCTTTCCAGCCGGGAGACCACAATGATTACTGCTAGCAGCTATAACCGCTGGCAGTAATCGCATGTAAAAAAAAAATTACAAGCTGGTTGTACCCAAGTTGATCAATGGATCGACTTGGCTACAACTAACCTGCCCATAGATGGATCGAATCTTGGATAGTCTCTGCTGAATCAGCCAAAATTCGATCCATCTATAGTGAGGAAAAAGGTATTTGATCCCCTGCTGATTTTGTACGTTTGCCCACTGACAAAGAAATGATCAGTCTATAATTTTATTGGTCGGTTTATTTTAACAGCGAGAGACAGAATAACAACAAAAATATCCAGAAAAAAAACGCATTTCAAAAAAGTTATAAATTGATTTGCATTTTAATGAGTGAAATAAGTATTTGGCCCCTTCGCAAAAACATGACTTGGTGGCTAAACCCTTGTTGGCAATCAGAGGTCAGACGTTTCTTGTAGTTGGCCCCCAGGTTTGCACAGATCTCAGGAGGGATTTTGTCCCACAGAACCTCTCGAAGTCATTAAGGTTTTGAGGCTGACGTTTGGTAACTCGAACCTTCAGCTCCCTCCACATATTTTTTCTATGGGATTAAGGTCTGGAGACTGACTAGGCCACAACAGGAACCTAATGAGCTTCTTCTGGAGCCACTCCTTTGTTGCCTTGGCCATGTGTTTTGGGTAATTGTTATTCTGGAATACCCATCCACCACCCATTTGCAATGCCCTGGCTGGGGGAAGGAGGTTCTCACCCAAGATTTTAACGGTACATGGCCCCGTCCATCGTCCCTTTGATGCAGCGAAGTCCTGTCCCCTTAGCAGAAAGACACCCCCAAAGCATAACATTTCCACCTCCACATTTTTACGGTGGGGGATGGTGTTCTTGGGGTCATAGGCAACATTCCTCCTCCTCCAAACACGGCGAGTTGAGTTGATACCAAAGAGCTGGGTTTTGGTCTCATCTGACCACAACACTTTCACCCAGTTCTCCTCGGAATCATTCAGATGTTCATTAGCAAACTTCAGACAGTCCTGTACATGAGATTTCTTGAGCAGGGGGACCTTACAGTCTTTCACGTTGTAGTGTTACCAATTGTTTTCTTGGTGACTCTGGTCCCAGCTGCCTTGAGATCATTGACAAGATCCTCCTGTGTAGTTCTGGGCTGATTCCTCACCGTTCTCATGATCATTGAAATTCCACGAGGTGAGATCTTACATGGAGCCCCAGACCGAGAGAGATTGACAGTTATTTTGTGTTTCTTCCATTTGCGAATAATTGCATCAATTGATCTTGACATCCTTGGACAGCTCTTTGGTCTTGGCCATGGTAGAAAGATTGGAATCTGATTGATTGCTTCTGTGGACAGGTGTCTTCTATACAGGTAACAAGCTGAGATTAGGAGCACTGCCTTTAAAAGAGTGCTCCCAATCTCAGCTCCAGCTCCGGGTACCTGTGATCGCTCGTGAAAGAGTGAGAACCGGTGTTCTATCACGAAGAGTCCGGGTATCACCAGGTGTCCGAAGTGTACTGCGCATGCGCAGTACAGAGCATAAAGATTTTCGGAAATTGTCGGAAGATGAACGGCGCCTGCACCGTGAGTGGATGTGTAAGCCCCACCATCTAAGCGGACATAGGGCTACTCAGACTTAGAGGGCCCCTCGCGGGCTCGCTTCGCTCGCCACGCTTCGGGCACGGCCTCGCTGCGCTCGGCTCTTTTATATTCTAACTCTATGTCCACTTGGATGGTGGGGCTTGAAAGTGGACTCACGGCGCAGGCGCCGTTCATCCTCGGCAATTTTCGGAGTATGGGTGTCCTGTGTACTGCGCATGCGCAGTACACAGCGAGCACTTCGTGATGGGGGACGGCTAATGATAGTACACCGGTAGTGTACTAGTGTAGTAAACACACAAATCCCGGTTCTGTCAGGGGAGAGGAGACAGATCATGTGCTCCTACCAAGTAGGAACAACGATCTCTCTCCTCCTCTACTCTAGTCAGCCACATCCCCCCCCCCCCCCCCCAGTAAGAGCACACATAGTGAAAGCATTTAACCTTTGAACGCCCCCTAGTGTTAACCCCTTCCCTGCCAGTGACATTTATACAGTAATCAGTGGCAATTCATAGCACTGATCGCTGTATATATGTCGATGGTCTCAAAACATTTTCAAAAGTGTCCGATTTGTCCGCCGCGATGTCGCAGTCACGATAAAAATTGCAGATCGCTGTCATTACTAGTAAAAAAAAAAAAATAATAAAAATGCCATAAATCTATCCCCTATTTTTTAGACACTATAACTTTTGCGCAAACCAATCAATATACGCTTATTGCAATTTTTTTTACCAAAAATATGTAGACGAATATAAATCAGCCTAAACTGATGAAGACATTTTATTGTTTTTTTTTTGGATATTTATTATAGCAAATAACAACCGCATAGGTGATCAAATACCACCAAAAGAAAGCTCTATTTGTGGGGAAAAAAGAACATACATTTTGTTTGGGTACAACGTCACACGACCGCGCAATTGTCAGTTAAAGCAACGCAGTGCCGTATCTCAAAAAATGGCCTGGTCATTAAGGGGGGGGGGAAATCTCCCGGGGCTAAAGTGGTTAAGCTGCGTAGGGGGTTTTTCACTGTCAGGGTGGTAAGGATGTTGAACTCTCTTCCACAATCGGTGGTGTCGGCAGGAAGTATGGATAGTTTTAAAGGACTCCTGGGTGGGCATCTTAGTGAAAACAATATACAGGGTTATGGGAAATTATTTTTCTACACACACCTACACAGGTTGAACCTTACCTATTATGCAACTATGTAAGTGAGCAGTACTTTCTTATAGGCACCTGTGCTCTAGTCATTTTGCTGTATATTGAATCGTCTAGCTTTACTATGATTTCACACCCCCCCCCCCCATTTCTTCCTAAATCCTTTTAGGCCCCATACACACGAGACGCTGTTAAAAGGGCGTTCAGAGGCAGTTGGACACTTTTTCCAACGGCCCCTGAACGCATGCAATGTTATCCTATGTGTCCATGTACACCAGGGGTCTCAAACTGGTGGCCCTCCAGCTGTTGCAAAACTACAAGTCCCATCATGCCTCTGCCTGTGGAAGTCATGCTTGTAACTGTCAGCCTTGCAATGCCCCATGGGACTTGTAGTTTCGCAACAGCTGGAGGGCCGCCAGTTTGAGACCTCTGATGTACACAGTCTCGTTTTTTCCCGTTTTTATGCAGTTGTGTTTAACCTCGTTTTTCCAGAAGCAAAAAAATGGGTTCAGACACTTTGCTTTTCCATGTTTCAGACGCAAAACGCGGCACCCGCGTTTGCGTTTAAAAGCGTTTTTTAAAGGAACCCAATTTTTTGGACCAGAATACTCATAAATATGATGGTAAACCATAAAAAAATACTAAAGAAATTGGTTTAAAATGTGGTAATTACTTTAGATAGTTCATAGAGCATATATACTCACTGATGCAATGCCAAAAAAAAACTCTATTTTTTTAGGTGGCTTAGACAATGAGGAATGCCTCCACTTCTTTGCCCCAACCCTTCATCCAATTTCTAATCTAATCAGTGACTCCACCTAGTCTGACCAAAGCATAGCAATGTCTTTATTTCACAAAGAAAAACCTGCATACCAATGTCTAGTCAGCCCCCAACCCCCCACCATGTTTGTGAAAGATCCAACGGACATTCGCTGTGCCATCAACGGATGGGTCCAATATTGACGAGCTCTGACTCTGGACCTCTCACGCAATTTGCGACAACGTTGCTGCCTCATCAAGAGCAACACCAGGAGCATTTCCTGACATATATTCAATATGGGATCCATTTCCAAAAAAAAAACACAGAAAGAGGCAAATGCAAGTGTACAACTGATCTCTCTGCTGCTGCTGCTCACTCTGATCAGAAATAGTTAATAATACATGTTTTCTGAGCTTGGGGAGGGTCTATATGATATTTTTAAACCCAGGTTTCTGCTTTTTAAAACATGCGTTCAGCAGAGTTTGCATCGGCGTCTCGTGTGCATGGGGCCTTACTGTTTTCCTTCCCCTCTTTTCTGCGACCACTTTTTACTATTTGTCTTTCCACCATCTCTATTCCTTGCCACTCTTTTATCTGTTTCCTTCTCTCACTCCTCACCTTCTTATTTCCGTCTTCCTCACCTCTCACCGCTCCATTCTCTCCTCTTTCCTTCCACTTTTCCCCCTGCTCTTGTCTCTTATCCATCTCTCTTCACATCTCTCTCTCCTCTCATTGGTTTATCAGCTCCCCGCTTTCTCTTCAGTTATCACCTACTTCTTTCTGCCCTTGTCCTCTCTCCTCACCTCCCTCTCTGCTCTCCTCTCCTTCCTTTCTCTCTCCTCACCTGCTGCATGCCTCACCTCCCTCACTCTCTCTCTCTCTTTTCCTCTCCACCTCTGTCTCTTTCTCTCTCCTTACCCTTTTTGCACTCCTTCACTCTCCTCCTTACCTTCCTCCTTTCTCTCACTTTACCCTCTCTGCACTCCTTTTCTCCCTCTCTTTCTCCTTATCCTCTCTGCACTCCTCTCCTTTTCTCTCACCTTACCCTCTCTGCTCTCCTTTTCTCCCTCTCTTTCTCTCTCCTTATCCTCTCTGCACTCCTCTCCTTTTCTCCCTTCTTACCCTCTCTGCGCTCCTCTCCTTTTCTCTCTCCTTACCCTCTCTGCACTCCTTTCCTCCCTCTCTTTCTCTCTCCTTACCCTCTCTGCGCTCCTCTCCTTTTCTCTCACCTTACCCTCTCTGCACTCCTTTCCTCCCTCTCTTTCTCTCTCCTTATCCTCTCTGCACTCCTCTCCTTTTCTCTCACCTTACCCTCTCTGCTCTCCTTTCCTCCCTCTCTTTCTCTCTCCTTATCCTCTCTGCACTCCTCTCCCTTTCTCTCACCTTACCCTCTCTGCACTCCTTTTCTCCCTCTCTTTCTCTCTCCTTATCCTCTCTGCGCTCCTCTCCTTTTCTCTCTCCTTAACCTTTTTGCACTCCTTCACTCTCCTCCTTACCTTCCTCCTTCCTCTCACCTTACCCTCTCTGCACTCCTTTCCTTCCTCTCTTTCTCTCTCCTTATCCTCTCTGCACTTCTCTTCTCTCATCCCTCCCTCTTTATCTCCTTGCCATCCACTCCTCTCCTCCCTCCCTTTCTCTCTCTCATTACCCTCTCTGTTCTCCCCTCTTCCCTTCCTTTCTCTCCTCTCCTCCATTTGTCCCCCTCCTCTGCACTCTATACCTACCTCTGGCCTTGCCTTCTCACCATACTCTCTGCACTCCTCCCTCTTCCCTCCACCCTCTCTGCACTCCTTGCTATCTCTCCTCTCTCCTCACCCTCTATCTTACTCTCTCCTCACCTTCCTCCCTCTCTCCTCATCTCCCTTCCTCTCTCTCCTCCTTCCTTGCAGTCCTCCATCCCTCTCTCTTGACTCTCTCCCTCTCCTCACCTCCCTCTTCCCTCACCCTCTCTCTCTGCACTCCTCACCTTTCTCTCTCCTTGCCTTCTCTTCTCACTCTCTGCACTTCTCTCCTCCCTCCCAGTCTCTCTCTCTTCACTGTCCGCACTCCTCCCTCTCTCTCTCTTCACCTTCTCCTCTGCACTCCTCACCTCCCTCCCTCTCTCCCTCCTTACCTCCCTCCCTCCTCGCCCTCTTTCACTCCTCACCTCCCTTCCAGGCTTGCAGCCAGCAGTAAGTGGCTAGACAGGAAGGAGATAGAGACAGAATCCTTTCCAGAGTGGAGGGGGAGGGAGAGGGGAGTGCGGATGCTGAATGTCCCTGTATTTCTGCATCTTCTAGTATACACATCAGGGTAGTAAGGGGGTATTCCTCTCTAACTGCTCCGGCCCATCCTAGAGGATTTAATGCTATTTTTTCCCAGAATATTAGGACCAGTATTGCTTTCTGGACTTCTAATGGTTAAATGAAGCAATAACAATTGAATAACATAATAATAAGACGTGCAGAGGAGCTTTGCCACTCCAAACCCATATGACAGCATGCAACCAGCAAGTGCGATGTGTGTGACGCATGACACAAGTGTACACAGCCCCTAGCATGTTACACTGCACCTCCCAAATCATCACACACAAAACACACAGTGACCTCATTGTGGGGCTGGCATGGCTGCTGGGGCCCCTGGTAATTCATGGCTGCTGGGGCCCCTGGTAATTCATGGCTGCTGGGGCCCCTGGTAATTCATGGTTGCTGGGGCCCCTGGCAATTCATGGTTATTGGGCCCCCTGGTAATTCATGGCTGCTGGGGCCCCTGGTAATTCATGGTTGCTGGGGCCCCTGGTAATATCATGGCTGCTGGGGCCCCTGGTAATTCATGGCTGCTGGGGCCCCTGGTAATTCATGGTTGCTGGGGCCCCTGGTAATTCATGGCTGCTGGGGCCCCTGGTAATTCATGGTTGCTGGGGCCCCTGGTAATTCATGGCTGCTGGGGCCCCTGGTAATTCATGGCTGCTGGGGCCCCTAGTAATTCATGGCTGCTGGGGCCCCTGGTAATTCATGGTTGCTGGGGCCCCTGGTAATTCATGGCTGCTGGGGCCCCTGGTAATTCATGGCTGCTGGGGCCCCTGGTAATTCATGGTTGCTGGGGCCCCTGGTAATTCATGGCTACTGGGGCCCCTGGTAATTCATGGTTACTGGGGCCCCTGGTAATTCATGGTTACTGGGGTCCCTGGTAATTCATGGTATCTGGGGCCCCTGTTAATTCATGTTTGCTGGTAATTCATTGTTGCAGGGCCCCCTGGTACAACATGGCTGCTAATTTGCCTGTTATGGTGGTGACATGGCTGCTGGTTCCCCTGATACGGTGATGGAATGGTTGCTGGTGCCCCTGGGATGGCTGGCAGCAGTCCTGGGATAACTGCTGCTGCATGGTGTCTTATTGGCTCTGTACTTCGTGGAGATTGCCAGCTGAATTCTTGATGAATCATTTTACTTTATTTATCTACTAGAGAGTAATCTCAGCTGGTTTCCATGGCAACAGCCAGTCTCTAGTGCGGTTTCCCAGGAAACAGCTGGACCAGTCTCCATCTCAGGATGCTAAGGAGAATTAACTCTCAGAGGGCAGAGAAAGCTTTTACCTAAATCGAAACATTGTGGACTGAAACCCTTTATTGTCCGCACAACAGCCATTCATCTTCACAATGTAGCCTATGCTCTGCATACCACACCTTGTACCCCCACACCTCACCTTGTATTTGGCAATGCACACCCTGTACCCACCACACATTGTATTCCTCAAACCACACCCTGTGCCCTGCACCCCACACATTGTATTCCTCAAACCACACCCTGTGCCCTGCACCCCACACATTGTATTCCTCAAACCACACCCTGTGCCCTGCACCCCACACATTGTATTCCTCAAATTGCACCCTGTGCCCTGCAACCCACACTCAGACCACACCCTGTGCCCTGCACCCCACACATTGTATTCCTCAAATCACACCTTGTACCCCCACACCACACCCTTTATTCCTCAAATCACACCTTGTACTCCACCCCAAACCCTTTGCCCTCCACGCTTTTTTTTTTTTGTATCCCACAAGTCACACCCTATGCCCTACACACTGTTATTTGTATCTCCCATATTACACCCTGGGCCCTGCACTCCACATGTTGTATTTCTCAAATCACACTCTTGTGCCCTACACACCACACCTTGTATCCCGCAATACACACCCTGTGCTCAGCACATGACAACTTGTATTCCTCAAATCACACCATGTACCGCCACATAACACCCTGTGCCCTCCACACCACACCCTTTATTCCTCAATTCACACCCTTTACTCCTCACATCACACCTTGTACTCCACCCCAAACCCTTTGTCCTCTTTTTTTATTTAAGTTACACCCTATGCCCTGCACACTGTAATTTGTATCCCCCAAATCACACCCTGTACCCCCACACCACACCCTGTGTTCTGAATACCACACCTTGTACTTCTCAAGTCACAACCTGTACCCCCACACTACACTCTGTGCCCGCCACGCCACACCACACCTTGTATTCCTCAAGTCACAACCTGTACCCCCACACTACACTCTGTGCCCGCCACACTGCACCTTGTATTCCTCAAGTCACAACCTGTACCCCCACACTACACTCTGTGCCCTCCACACCACACCTTGTATTCCTCAAGTCATAACCTGTACCCCCACACTACACTCTGTGCCTGCCACACTGCACCTTGTATTCCTCAAGTCACAACCTGTACCCCCAAACTACACCCTGTGCCCTCCACACCACATCTTGTACTCCGTAAATCACAACCTGTAACCCCACACTACACCGTGTGCCCACCACACCTTGCACTCCTCAAATCACAACCTGTAACCCCACACTACACCCTGTGCCCTCCACACCACACCACAACCTGTATTCCTCAAATCACAACCTGTACTCCTACATTACACCCTGTGCCCTCCACACCACACCTTGTATTCCTCAAATCACAACCTGTACCCCCACATTACACCCTGTGCCCTCCACACCACACCTTGTATTCCTCAAATCACACCCCGTGCCCTCCACACCCACCTTGTATTCCTCAAATCACAACCTGTACCCCCACACTACACCGTGTGCCCTCCACACCACACCTTGTACTCCTCAAATCACAACCTGTAACCCTAAACTACACCCTGTGCCCTCCACACCACACCACACCCTGTATTCCTCAAATCACAACATGTACTCCTACATTACACCCTGTGCCCTCCACACCACACCTTGTATTCCTCAAATCACAACCTGTACCCCCAAACTACACCCTGTGCCCTCCACACCTTGTACTCCTCAAATCACAACCTGGAACCCCACACTACACCGTGTGCCCTCCACACCGCACCTTGTAGTTCTCAAATCACAACTTGTACCACCACACTACACCCTGTGCCCACCACACCCTGTATTCCTCAAATCACACCCTGTGCCCTCCACACCAAACCATGTATTCATCAAATCACAACCTGTACCCCCCACACTACACCCTGTGCCCCCCTACACAACGGCTTGTATTCCTCACTCCACACCACACTTTGTATCTCTCAAATCACACCCTGTGCCCCCCACACCACACCTTGTATTCTTCAAATCACAACCTGTACCTCCAGACTACACCCTGTGCCCACCACACCTTGTATTCCTCAAATCACACCCTGTGCCCTCCACACCACACCATGTATTCCTCAAATCACAACCTGTACCCCAACACTACACCCTGTGCCCTCCACACCACGCCTTGTATTCCTCAAATCACACCCTCTGCACTCCACACCACACCTTGTATTCCTCAAATCACAACGTGTACCTCTACAATACACCCTGTGCTCTCCATACCACACCCTGTGTTCCTCAAATCACAACTTGTACCACCACACTACACCCTGTGCTCTCCATACCACACCCTGTGTTCCTCAAATCATGACCTGTACCACCACACCACACCCTGTGCTCTCTACACCCCACCATCTGATCCTTAAATCACACTGTGTACCCCCACACCACACCCTATGTGCAAGGTACATGGTACAGAGTGTAGTGTATGGGGTGTAGTGTGGGGAATACTTGGTGCAGAGTGGGGTGTAGTGTGGGGGATACACAGGGCAGAGTGGAGTGTATATAGGGTGTAGTGCAAAGTATACATGATCCATTCTGAAAGGTACGATGTTTAGTGTGGAGAATACATAGGAAGCATGGAGGGTACAGGGTGTAGTGTGCAGAATACATGGTGCAGAGTGGAGTGCACAGGTTGTAACATGGAGGATACATGGTGCAGAGTTGGGTGAATGGGCTGTAATCTGTAATATAGCACAGTGGAGGGTGTGTGGTGTAGTGTGGAGGATACATGGTGCAAAGTTGAGTTTACAGGCTTTAATGTAGCTGAGTGGAGGGTATGGGGTGTAGTGTGGAGATACATGGGGCAGAGTTGAGTGTATGTGTAGTATGGGAAATACACAGGGAAGAGTGGAGGATATGGGGTGTAGTATGGAAAATACACAGGGATGAGTGGAGGGTATGGGGTGTAGTATGGAAAATACACAGGGATGAGTGGAGGGTATGGGGTGTAGTATGGAAAATACACAGGGAAGAGTGGAGGGTATGGGGTGTAGTATGGGAAATACACAGGGAAGAGTGGAGGGTATGGGGTGTAGTATGGGAAATACACAGGGAAGAGTGGAGGGTATGGGGTGTAGTATGGAAAATACACAGGGAAGAGTGGAGAGTATGGGGTGTATTATGGAAAATACACAGGGAAGAGTGGAGGATACGGGGTGTAGTATGGAAAATACAGAGGGAAGAGTCGAAGGTACGGGTGTAGTATGGAAAATACACAGGGATGAGTGGGGGGTTATGGGGTGTAGTATGGAAAATACACAGGGATGAGTGGAGGATATGGGGTGTAGTATGGAAATTACACAGGGAAGAGTGGAGGGTTATGGGTTGTAGTATGGAAAATACACAGGGAAGAGTGGAGGGTATGGGGTGTAGTATGGAAAATACACAGGGAAGAGTGGAGGGTATGGGGTGTAGTATGGAAAATACACAGTGATGAGTGGAGGGTATGGGGTGTAGTATGGAAAATACACAGGGATGAGTGGAGGGTATGGGGTGTAGTATGGAAAATACACAGGGAAGAGTGGAGGGTATGGGGTGTAGTATGGGAAATACACAGGGAAGAGTAGAGGGTATGGGGTGTAGTATGGAAAATACACAGGGAAGAGTGGAGAGTATGGGGTGTATAATGGAAAATACACAGGGAAGAGTGGAGGATACGGGGTGTAGTATGGAAAATACAGAGGGAAGAGTCGAAGGTACGGGTGTAGTATGGAAAATACACAGGGATGAGTGGGGGGTTATGGGGTGTAGTATGGAAAATACACAGGGATGAGTGGAGGATATGTGGTGTAGTATGGAAATTACACAGGGAAGAGTGGAGGGTTATGGGGTGTAGTATGGAAAATACACAGGGAAGAGTGGAGGGTTATAGGGTGTAGTATGGAAAATACACAGGGAAGAGTGGAGGGTATGGGGTGTAGTATGGAAAATACACAGGGATGAGTGGAGGGTATTGGGAAGGGTATGGGGTGTAGTATGGAAAATACACAGGGAAGAGTGGAGGGTTATGGGGTGTAGTATGGAAAATACACAGGGAAGAGTGGAGGGTATGGGGTGTAGTATGGAAAATACACAGGGAAGAGTGGAGGGTAGGGGGTGTAGTATGGAAAATACACAGGGAAGAGTGGAGGATATGGGGTGTAGTATGGAAAATACACAGGGAAGTGTGGAGGATATGGGGTGTAGTATGGAAAATACACAGGGAAAAGTGGAGGGTTATGGGGTGTAGTATGAAAAATACACAGGGAAGTGTGAAGGGTATGGGGTGTAGTATGGAAAATACACAAGGAAGTGTGAAGGGTATGGGGTGTAGTATGGAAAATACACAGGGAAGAGTGGAGGGTTATGGGGTGTAGTATGGAAAATACACAGGGAAGAGTGGAGGGTTATGGGGTGTAGTATGGAAAATACACAGGGAAGAGTGGAGGGTTATGGGGTGTAGTATGGAAAATACACAGGGAAGAGTGGAGGGTTATGGGGTGTAGTATGGGAAATATGCAGTGAAGAGTGGAGGATATGGGGTGTAGTATGAAAAATACACAGGGAAGTGTGAAGGGTATGGGGTGTAGTATGGAAAATACACAGGGAAGTGTGAAGGGTATGGGGTGTAGTATGGAAAATACACAGGGAAGAGTGGAGGGTTATGGGGTGTAGTATGGAAAATACACAGGGAAGAGTGGAGGATATGGGGGTGTAGTATGAAAAATACACAGGGAAGTGTGAAGGGTATGGGGTGTAGTATGGAAAATACACAGGGAAGTGTGAAGGGTATGGGGTGTAGTATGGGAAATACACAGGGAAGAGTGGAGGATATGGGGTGTAGTATAGAAAATACACAGGGAAGAGTGGAGGATATGGGGTGTAGTATGGAAAATACACAGGGAAGAGTGGAGGGTATGGGGTGTAGTATGGAAAATACACAGGGAAGAGTGGAGGATATGGGGTGTAGTATGGAAAATACACGGGGAAGAGTGGAGGGTATGGGGTGTGGTATGGAAAATACACAGGGAAGAGTGGAGGATATGGGGTGTAGTATGGAAAATACACAGGGAAGAGTGGAGGGTATGGGGTGTAGTATGAAAAATACACAGGGAAGAGTGGAGGATATGGGGTGTAGTATGGAAAATACACAGGGAAGAGTGGAGGATATGGGGTGTAGTATGGAAAATACACAGGGAAGAGTGGAGGGTTATGGGGTGTAGTATGAAAAATACACAGGGAAGTGTGAAGGGTATGGGGTGTAGTATGGAAAATACACAAGGAAGTGTGAAGGGTATGGGGTGTAGTATGGAAAATACACAGGGAAGAGTGGAGGGTTATGGGGTGTAGTATGGAAAATACACAGGGAAGAGTGGAGGGTTATGGGGTGTAGTATGGAAAATACACAGGGAAGAGTGGAGGGTTATGGGGTGTAGTATGGAAAATACACAGGGAAGAGTGGAGGGTTATGGGGTGTAGTATGGGAAATATGCAGTGAAGAGTGGAGGATATGGGGGTGTAGTATGAAAAATACACAGGGAAGTGTGAAGGGTATGGGGTGTAGTATGGAAAATACACAGGGAAGTGTGAAGGGTATGGGGTGTAGTATGAAAAATACACAGGGAAGAGTGGAGGGTTATGGGGTGTAGTATGGAAAATACACAGGGAAGAGTGGAGGGTATGGGGTGTAGTATGGAAAATACACAGGGAAGAGCGGAGGGTATGGGGGTGTAGTATGGAAAATACACAGGGAAGTGTGAAGGGTATGGGGTGTAGTGTGGAAAATACACAGGGAAGTGTGAAGGGTATGGGGTGTAGTATGGAAAATACACAGGGAAGTGTGAAGGGTATGGGGTGTAGTATGGAAAATACACAGGGAAGAGTGGAGGATATGGGGTGTAGTATGGAAAATACACAGGGAAGAGTGGAGGATATGGGGGTGTAGTATGAAAAATACACAGGGAAGTGTGAAGGGTATGGGGTGTAGTATGGAAAATACACAGGGAAGTGTGAAGGGTATGGGGTGTAGTATGGAAAATACACAGGGAAGTGTGAAGGGTATGGGGTGTAGTATGGAAAATACACAGGGCAGAGTGGAGGGTTATGGGGTGTAGTATGGAAAATACACAGGGAAGAGTGCAGGGTATGGGGTGTAGTATGGAAAATACACGGGGAAGAATGGAGGGTATGGGGTGTAGTATGGAAAATACACAGGGAGGAGTGGAGGGTTATGGGGTGTAGTATGGAAAATACACAGGGAAGTGTGAAGGGTATGGGGTGTAGTATGGAAAATACACAGGGAAGAGTGGAGGATATGGGGGTGTAGTATGAAAAATACACAGGGAAGAGTGAAGGGTATGGGGTGTAGTATGGAAAATACACAGGGAAGTGTGAAGGGTATGGGGTGTAGTATGGAAAATACACAGGGAAGAGTGGAGGGTATGGGGTGTAGTATGGAAAATACACAGGGAAGAGTGGAGGATATGGGGGTGTAGTATGGAAAATACACAGGGAAGTGTGAAGGGTATGGGGTGTAGTATGGAAAATACACAGGGAAGTGTGAAGGGTATGGGGTGTAGTATGGAAAATACACAGGGAAGTGTGAAGGGTATGGGGTGTAGTATGGGAAATACACAGGGAAGTGTGAAGGGTATGGGGTGTAGTATGGAAAATACACAGGGAAGAGTGGAGGGTATGGGGTGTAGTGTGGAAAATACACAGGGAAGAGTGGAGGGTATGGGGTGTAGTATGAAAAATACACAGGGAAGAGTGGAGGATATGGGGTGTAGTATGAAAAATACACAGGGAAGAGTGGAGGGTATGGGGTGTAGTATGAAAAGGGGTACACAGAGTGAAGTGGGGGGTATGAGGTAGAGTGTGGAGGGTATGCAGTGTAATGCAGAGTAAAGCCTCATACACAATTTATTCACAATACGAACATTTTCGTACGACAGAATACAACGTCAGAAGTGATGTAATGTATTTATTTTGTATGTATTCTTGTTTCTGAGCCTGCGTAGCCTCGCTCTTATGATGTTTTTCATCTGAAAACCGTACTAATGAAACGAAAATCGGACGTTGAGTTCACATCCAAATATTTTTTTATAGTCTGCAATCCAGCTTTTGTCTGACGAAAAAGCAAAATCAGCTGTCAAAAGCACCGTACTGACGATCTGAAAATCGGCAGACGGCTCGTCGTGCGAAATTTTTCCATCCGATTTTTGTATCGTGTAGAGTAGTGGCATAATATATAACTAGTGATGATAAGTGGTGAGACTGAATAATGGGTATCCTTCAGTCCCCTGCTTTCCATTCAGGACATGTCACTGGAAATCAACAGTGATTGTTGGAGTTGCCATGGAAACTAGAGAAATCCCTGGCTATTGTGCAGTATATATATTAACCCCATAACCACACTTACCTGGGGTAGGCAGCCATGGTATATGATAATAAGAGCAGGGTGGGTAGCTACCTGGAGCCCCAGGCTTGGTGGTGGGGGTTTAGGGGGGGGGGGGTGCTTGACGTGATAAAGAGGTTCCTCCTCTCTTTCGCATTCTCAGAAGGAGGTCAGTATTGCAGTCTTCATAGTCCTCCAAGTGCAGGTCACCTGTACAGATATTGAATTATTCATACGCATTCCCTGTATCAGGAAGCAGTGTTGCTGTATTATCTACCATAAATGTCAGAAGATAAAGACTAATGCCTACATGTCATTCTAATACCCTATGTAGGATCTTAGTAAACCAACCTGGGGCCCACAGTACAATTACTGTATATACTCGAGTATAAGCCGAGTTTTTCAGCACATTTTTTTGTGCTGAAAGTGCCCCCCCATCGGCTTATACTCGAGTCAAGCACTTTTCTGCAGCAGAGAATGATATTTTCCGACCCGACTTTGGGAAATTTCTAGTTCCTAGCACCAAGTGGCCCCGAGATACGGGGCCCCAAAGTCGGTTCGGAAAATGTCATTCTCTGCTGCAGAAAAGTGCTTGACATTTTCCGACCCGACTTTGGGGCCCCCGTATCTCGGGGCCACTTGGTGCTAGGAACCCCAAATTTGGTATGCAAACCCAGTGGAACTAGCACTACAACATATCCAAATCCCTAGCACCAAGTGGCCCCGAGATACAGCGGCCCCAAAGTCGGTCAACTGTGTCCATCTGCAGCAATGTCATTTTGGGACCCTTTGGGTCCAGAGACCCCAAATTTTGTCTGCAGCTAGGGGCATCTAGGAACACTTAACTACCAAGTTTGAAGTTCGGGGGACCTATGGCTGCAAATGGGCACAGTGAGGCTGCAAATGGGCATTGTTGACCCTCTTTTACACTTACAGTAGCTGTGCATTTCTCACCCTAGGCTTATACTCGAGTTAATACGTTTTCCCAGTTTTTTGTGGTAAAATTAGGTGCCTCCGCTTATATTTGGGTCGGCTTATACACGAGTATATACGGTAAGTCCTGTTCGCATTGTGATTTTTATTTTCTATTTTAGAAAATAAACTTGCCTAAATTATGACCTGGAAAAAAAAAAGTGTTTCTGTTGTGTTTTCTTGTGTGTAGATTATAACCTGATCTTATCTTTACAACTCTACCCTCGAGCAAGTCTGATTCTGAAGTGCAAATTTTGTTCTGCTAGCCAGCCATCCTTTACGGACTCCTGATCAGTTAATTGGCAAGCAACCACCCCCACCCCTTACAGTATAAAACAAAACCATCTTTATGGGGGAGGCACATTTGCTGCTGGGGTTCTTTCTAGAAGTGGGGGTTATTTATTTAAGCGGGAGCACTTCCGACTCTGCACTTCCGACTCTGCACAAAGCGAAAATACTTTGAAAACACACCAAACAATAGAAGGTGACCTTGTTTCAGCTCTCCATCCACTCTGTAACATGTGCTCTCTACCACTCCCTCTGACAGTTGTTTCCTCTCTCCTTAAACTTCTCTCTCCTTTACCCCTCTTCTCCACCCCACAGCTTATATATAACTCCCTCACTTCTGTCCTCTCCTTATTACTGCACTCACCAATTCCGCAAATTCTATCCACACGCTAATAAAACTCTGAGACACTGGGGCATGTCCCTTCATATAAATCGCACTCCCATATTACCTCTCTCACCCTTCTGCTTCTCCTAACCTTTGGAAATATATCCCCAAACCCTGGGCCTCCATCATTTAACTGTGTTCAATGCACCCATCACCCTGCACCCTGTCAGCAGCCGCAATCTATACAATTTATTTTCCATTCCTCTTCTTATCAAGACCAAACTCCCCTTCTCTTGCAACATTTGGAATGCCTGCTCTGTCTGTAACAAACTCCCCTCTCTCCATGACTTCTTTATTGCCATTACTGAAACCTGGCTACATGAATCCAACACTGCTTCTCCCGCTACCCTCTCCCATGGTGGCCTTCTCTGGACTCACTCCCCCGGACCCAGTGGACGCAAGGGAAGGGGTGTGGGAATTCTTCTAGCCCCACATATCACCTTTCAAGTGCTTCATCCACCTCCTTCTCTATCACTCTCCTCATTGGAGGCACATTGCATTTGTCTTTTCTCTAAGGATAGCTGTGATCTACCAGCCCCCTTGACCAGTATCAGCCTTTTTTGATAACTTCTCTGCCTGGCTTTCCTACTTTCTCTCTTCTGAAATTCCCACAATCATTCTCGGTGACTTCAACATCCCTGCTAATACTAAGTGCCGGTTAACACAGGGGCGACTTCAAAGTCGTCCCACTCTGAAGCTGCCCCGTACAGCGCAGCTTGCAAAACAAGTTCTGTATAGAAATGCAAGCCGCTCCGCAGTCGCCCCAAAGTAGTACAGGAACCTTATTCTAAGTCGGACAACGTGAGTCGCTCCTGTTAGAATGGTTCCATTGCAATGCAT
Organism: Lithobates sylvaticus; assembly: GCA_028564925.1. Taxonomy (NCBI): domain Eukaryota; kingdom Metazoa; phylum Chordata; class Amphibia; order Anura; family Ranidae; genus Lithobates; species Lithobates sylvaticus. The sequence continues at coordinate 56,309,257 of CM053038.1, forward strand.
GACAGGTCGCCCTTGTGTGAACCGGCACTAACATTCCTGCTACTTCTAAACTTAGTCTAACCTCCTCCTTTGACCTGAAGCAATGGATACATGCTTCTAATCACTCTGACTGCAACACCCTCGACCTTGATTTCTCCCACCTATGCTCTCAGTGCAACCTCCCCAACTATCCTTTCCCTCTCTCTGATCACTACCTTAATAGTTTCACTCTCCCCCCCTCTTCCACCTTCTCTCCCTTCAACCACCTAACAATTACCCATAGAGATCTTCGCCCCCCTCCACCCTTCTCTTCTCTGCCACTAACCGCCTCTATGACAAAATCTCAAAACTGTCCTGCCCCAACCTACCCACTCCTGTCTAAAAACGCTTCACTGTCATCCTTCCTAGACACACTGGCCCCACCCACTCTACTTGGAATCAGACCCCGACCCCTACAACCTTGGCAAACAGATGACACCAGAAGTCTGAAAAAAAAAAATAGCTGTGCTCTTGAGCGTCTAGGTCTCGGAAAGATTTCAACCAGTATAAATCTGCCCTTCAAAAATACACTTGCTGCCTCCTCACTGCCAAGCAGACCTATTTTATGGGGAGTGTTGTTGAGTATTAGTGCAGATCCAGGGATGGGGAGTGCTTGTAGGTGTTGGGTATCAGTGCGGATCTAGGGATTTCGAGTATTTGCTGGGTATCAGCTTGGATCAAGGGATTGTATAGGATAATAAAAAAAAAAAAAATAACAAACATGTCATACTTACCTCCACTGTGCAGTTCGTTTTTCACAGAGTGTCCCCCGGCGGCTCTCGCGGCTCCTCCCCTGCATCAGATAACCCCCTAGGAGAAGTGCTCTCCCCGGTGGTTACCTTGCGGGCACGCTCCCAAGTCCAGCATTTGCATCCACAGACACGAATGCCGGCGCCCGTATCATTGGATTTGATTGACCACAGCGGGAGCCAATGGCTGCGCTGCTATCAATCTATCCAATCAAGAGCCGGGACCCTGTGGAGAGAGGGACAGCGCGTCCCTGCCGAAGCGATGAAGGGCTCAGGTAAGTAAAACGAGGGGGGGGGGGCTGGGGCTCCGGTGACTGCCATGTTTTTTTACAACCCCTTTAAGCCTCGTACACACGATTAGATTTTCAGACGGCCGTTCATTCGTTTTTGGTTGCATGCTAGTCTCATGTCGAAAGTGAAGAGGTTACTCAATAATACGAAAATTCTCTTACGACAGAATTCAACTTCAGAAGTGTCGTAATGTGTTGAATCATTTTGTATGTATTCTTTAGTTTCTTTTTTTTTCAACAATAGATTTTTATTGAAATTTTATAGAAACATTTAAACAATGTAAACATTGTTAGCGTTATACAAGCTAGTGTATCATTCCATTTGTAGGAAAGTTTCTTACATACGTTGTGTTAACATAAAACATAGCAGATATTTAACTAATAATAATAATTGCTTAAAATTATATAACAGGTGTGAATCAATGGTTACTATGAGATGTTGTTACTTATCACTCCTCTAAGGGAGGAAATTGTGTAACCACTGTATTTTATTTAACAAAGTATTGGTATATTTAATACTGATAACTGATCAAATTTTCTTTGATGACTTAGTGCTATTCTTTAGTTTCTGAGCATGTGTAGTCTTGCTCTTACGATTTTTTTCGGACAAAAAAACGTACTAATTAAACAAAAATTAGACGTGTTAACATCCAACAAAAATGTTATAGTCTGCACATCCAGTTTTTGTAGTACTAGAAATCGGAATCGGCTGTCGAAAGCACCATACTAACGATTAGAAAATTCGGCAGATCGTTCGTTATACAAAGTTTTACTTCTGATTTTCGTATCTTGTGTACGGGGCTTAAAGCGGCTGTAAACCCTCGTGGTTTTTCAAAAGTTTAGTTATACTTTAAGTGTCAGGTATCAGTGTGGATCCATGGACAGGGAGTGTTTGTATTGGGAATTAGTGCGAATCCAGGAACAGGGAGTGTGCGTTGTATAATCAGTGTGGATCTGGGAACAGAAAGTGTGTTGTTTTAAGGGTTTTTGCATGTCCCAGGGTCTCATTTATGGTTTTACAATGGTCACCAGAGATCCCACACCAGGCCCCAACAGAGCTCTTCTATCAAGACCTACTGGTGTTACCACACCAGGCCCTACCAGAGCTGCATCAGGCCCACTAGAGCTCCCACACCAGGTTTTCTGCATCACATAAATCCTATAATGAAAAAGCTGGTTGCTTAGGGCCACTAGTGTGCTGGACATTGTTTGCACCTCATCGTTGATAGTACCACCTGACTACTTATCAGCACCAGGGCTATGTGTGCGGGGTGTAGAACCAATGGCAACATAACATGGAAATAGATCAGTTGTAACATGGCTGCCTCAGTTACATATGGGTGACAGGTTTACTATTATAGCACATGTAGCTATTCTGGATGAGTGGAGAGCCGTGTCCGTTGCAATCTGTGTGTGAGCAGAGTCCAGGGTCAGGTGTTGGCGCACGCGCGGGGAAGGGTTGGGGAAGGAGCGCAGGTGTGTTTGCGATGATAACAAAAAGGTCCAAAGTTCATTACCGGATCGAAGGGGCGGGACTTTCCCTGCGGAGTGCACAGAGCCGCCATCACACACCAACTAATGGGGAGGGGTGCACAACATTTGTTCTGGGGAAGCTCCGCAGCCTACTGCTCCCCAGTGCCATCGGCTCTGACCACACACATTATTATTATTATTATTATTATAATACAGGATTTATATAGCGCCTACAGTTTTTCCGCAGAGCTTTACAACATGGGGGCAGACAGTACACTTACAATACAAATCAATACAGAGGGTTTAGAGCAGGGGTCTCAAACTGGTGGCCCTCCAGCTGTTGCGGAAATACAATTCCCATGAGGCATTGCAAGGCTGACAGTAACAGGCATGACTCCCATAGGCAGAGGCATGATGGGACTTGTAGTTCCGCAACATCTGGAGGGCCGCTAGTTTGAGACCCCTGGTTTAGAGGGCCCTGCTCGGTAGAGCTTACAATCTAGAAGGGAGGGTCCAGTAGAACAAAAGGTAATAACTGTGGGGGGTGAGCTGATAGAAAAAATGAAAATACGGTTGTTAGGTGTGGGTAGGATAGGCTTCTCTGAGGAGAAGGGTTTTCAGGGATCGACTAAAAGCTAATAGAATAGGAGATAATCGGACAGATTGGGGTAAGGAGTTCCATAGGATTGGAGAGGCTCTGTAAAAGTCCTGGAGGCGAGCATGGGAGGAGGTGACGAGGGAGCTAGAGAGCAGGAGGTCTTAAGAGGAACAAGTAGGTTGGTATTTAGAGACTAGGCTCGTGATGTAGCTGGGGGCTAAGTTGTGGGTGGCTTTGTATTTAGTATTTTGAATGTAATTTGTTGGGTGAGCGGAAGCCAGTGGAGGGACTGACAGAGAGGAGTGGCAGACACAGAGCGGTTGGTAAGGTGGATGAGTCTGGCAGCAGCATTCATAATGGATTGAAGGGGTGATAGTCTGTGAGAAGGGATTTGCAGTAGTCGAGGCGAGAGATGACCAGGGAGTGAATTGAGAGCTTTGTTGTGTCATTGGTTAGAAAGGGGCGTCTTTTGGAGATGTTACGGAGGTTGAGGCAACAGGATTTGGACAGTGATTGGACGTGGGGCTTAAAGGAGAGTTCAGAGTCCAGGACTACACCTAAAACCTTGGCATGTGGTTATCAAGTCGGGCTGGCTCCAACAGTTCCTGTTTTTGGTTATTAAAGTGGAGTGCCAACAAAAAAAAAAAAATTAAAAGTCAGCAGCTACAAATACTGCAGCTGCTGACTTTTTATAATCGGACACTTATCTGTCCCGGGGTCCAGCGATGCGGGGGAACGAGACCCCCCCCCTCGTTCCCCGCTCCGCTCGCGGCGACGGCATTCTTAATTTGGGAACCCGGCTGTGGCTTCACAGCCGGGCACCCACTGCGCATGCGCGAGCGGCGCCGTGCGCCGTGATTCGACGCTCACTCATCTGGGACACATGACAGGTCCCAGATGACTGTGCGGCGCCTACAGGAAGTGACGTTTAGCCCGGGCAATGAAGGTGGCAGACTACGAGGGATCCCCTAGCAACAGGCATTTAGAGGTGAGTAAAAAAAAAATTTCCAATTATTTTTTTTTTTTTTTATTATGATTTTTAAGCCACATTTTTTTTTTTGGCCGCAACCCCACTTTAATATTGCTGATCTAACAGATCTACAGGGAATCTAACTGGTGTGAGGCCTTTCCGATGACCTGCAAGTGGAACCACCAGTGTAATCATGTGTGCCATTGTTATCTCCCCAGGGATACCACCCACGGCGCTAGTTATTACATTCTAAGATTGCCCAGCATGCTGGAGAATCTCTGCGATCATTTTTCCACTGTCCAATGATCTTCATTTACACATTTAGCAGCCATGTGCATCACCCCAAAGTTGTAGAGAATAAGGAAAAATAATATTTTGGGTCCTGAGGTGTGTGTCTAATCTGTCTGTACGCCTCCTTCCTTTTCTGTCTAACCACCCAATATGTCACTACAGCTCATCACCCACCTCACACAGTCTGTTTTCCACAATGGTTTTGTTCCAGCTGCAATCATTTATCAGCACGCTGGACAATTTATTTGGTGCCCCCCCCCCCCCTAACGTTTCCATATATCTGCTGTAAGCAGTGCTGCACCAAATGGCAGTTCTGTGTTGTGTTGCCTGTCTTTGGCCTGCTGCATGTACTTTGTGTGCCGTCTCCCCCCTGCAGGAATAAGAAGCAGAGATTGCATCTGTGTGCTGCTTGAGGGATCCAATCCAATCTATTTCTGGTGGGGGGGGGGGGAGAGATGTTATCTGCTGCTGTTCCAGTAACAGGAATGTAGAAGGTCACAAATCGTGTCCTGGGGGGAGGGGGGTTTAAAGGGACAGCTCTTGTTGCTGGGTGGAGTGATGTCAGCACAAAGCTAGCAGCTCAGATAGGCTGCTGTGTAAATGGGAAGGAGAATGCTGAGTCTTCTCACTGCAAGATTGCAGATCCGCCATTACACGGCTGTTCCGTATTTCACAATCGTGATGCCATCTGTCTACTCTTGGCGAGCATTATGACTCATACATCGCCATTTCCTGTAAATATAGAAAACCAACATATTTTACAGCAGGAAGGTCAAACTTCCATGAAACGGTGGACCGAAAAATCTTAACTAAATCTTCAAGGGGGCCATAATACGTGTTCTGATGGCGGCACTTATTTAATTCCAGAAAAAAAGATTATTGCATTTAGAAATTTTTTTCAACAATAGATTTTTATTGTAGATTTATAGAAAACATTTAAACAATGTATACATTGTTAGCGTTGTACAAAGTTTGTGTACAATTCCATGTGTAGGAAATTTTGTTATATACCTTGTGGTAACATAAAACAAAGCAAATAATTAACGATTATTAAATGCTGAAACTTATAGAGATTTTGAAAAATTCCAATTTACCATTAGGAGGTGCCAGAAAATATTTCCTAAAGTGTTTAGCTGCAAAACTGTGTAAGGAAATGTAACTTGTCAACTGGAGAACAGCTGGGGCTGCAATCATTTTGTAATATTTATAAACCATTGAAGGCCGCATAAAGGAATGAGAGGGCCGCATGTGGCCCATAAACAAACTGAGGGCTGCAGAGAAGAAATGAGAGGGCCACATGTGGTCCATAAACCACTGAGGGCTGCAGAGAAGTAGTGAGAGGCCCGCATCTGGCCCATGAACCACTGAGGGCCACAGAGAAGGAATTAGAGGGCCACATCTGGCCCATGAACCACTAAGGGCCACAGAGAAGAAGTGAGAGGGCCGCATGTGACCCATAAAACACTGAGGGCTGCAGAGGAGTAGTGAGAGGGTCACACGTTGCCCATCAACCACTGAGGGCCACAGAGAAGGAGTGAGAGGGCCGCATCTGGCCCATGAACCACTGAGGGCCACAGAGGAGTGAGAGGGCCGCATCTGGCCCATGAACCACTGAGGGCAACAGAGAAGGAGTGAGAGGGCTGCACGTGGCTCATAGACCACTGAGGGCTGCAGAGAAGCAGTGAGAGGGCCGCATGTGACCCATAAACCACTAAAGTGTTTAGCTGCAAAATGGTGTAAAGAAATGTATGTCAACTTGAGAACAGCTGAGGCTGCAATCATTTTGTATTATTTATCTATAAACCATTGAAGGCCGCATAAAGGAATGAGAGTGCCGCATGTGGCCCATAAACCGCTGAGGGCAACACAGAAGGAGTGAAAGGGCTGCATGTGGCTCATTAAAAGAAGAAATGAGAGGGCTGCATGTGGCCTGTAAACCACTGTGGTTAACAGAGAAGAAGTGAGAGGGCAGCATGTGGCCCATAAACCACTGAGGGCCCACAGAGAAGGAGTGGAAGAGACCATAAAAAACTGAGGGCAGCAGTAAAGGAGAGGGCCGCATGTGGCCTATAAACCACTGAGGGCCACAGAGAGGTAGTGAGAGGGTCGCACGTGGCCCATAAACCACTGTGGGCCACAGAGAAGGAGTGAGAGGGCCGAATATAGCCCATAAACCACAGAGGAGTGAGAGGGCCGTAAATGGCCCATAAACCACTGAGGGCCACAGAGAATGAGTGAGAGGGCTGCATATTGCTTATGAACCACTGAGGGCAACAGAGAAGGAGTGAGAGGGCTGTACGTGGTCCATAAACCACTGAGGGCTGCAGAGAAGTGAGAGGGCCGCATGTTGCAAATAAACCACTGAGTGCAACAGAGAATGAGTGAAAGGGCCACATCTAGCCTATGGCCTGAGCAACAGATGAGAAGAAGTGAGAGGGCTGCTTGTGGCCCATAAACCGCAGAGGGCAACAGAAGGAGCGAGAGGGACGCATCTGGCCCATAAACCACTGAGGGCCACAAAGAAAGAGTAAGAGGGCCGCATATGACCCCTGGACCACTGAGGGCAACAAAGGAGAAGGAGTGAGGGCAGCATGTGGCTCATAAAAAACTGAGGATCGCAGAGAAGAAATGAGAGAGCTGTATCTGGCCCATGAACCACTGAGGGCAACAGAGAAGGAGTGAGAGGGCTGCACGTGGTCCATAAACCACTGAGGGCTGCAGAGAAGGAGTGGAAGGGCTACATGTGGCTCATAAACCACTGAGGGCAACAGAGAAGGAGTGAGAGGGCTGCACGTGGTCCATAAACCACTGAGGGCTGCAGAGAAGGAGTGGAAGGGCCGCATGTGACTCATAAAAAACTGAGGGCCACAGAGAAGAAATGAGAGGGCTGCATGTGGCCTATAAACCACTGAGGGCCACAGAAGGAGCGAGAGGGACGCATCTGGCCCATAAACCACTGAGGGCCACAAAGAAAGAGTAAGAGGGCCGCATATGACCCCTGGACCACTGAGGGCAACAAAGGAGAAGGAGTGAGGGCAGCATGTGGCTCATAAAAAACTGAGGATCGCAGAGAAGAAATGAGAGAGCTGTATCTGGCCCATGAACCACTGAGGGCAACAGAGAAGGAGTGAGAGGGCTGCACGTGGTCCATAAACCACTGAGGGCTGCAGAGAAGGAGTGGAAGGGCTACATGTGGCTAATAAACCACTGAGGGCTGCAGAGAAGGAGTGAGAGGGCTGCATGTTGCCAATAAACCACTGAGTGCAACAGAGAACGAGTGAAAGGGCCGCATCTGGCCCCTGGACCACTAAGGGGAACAAAGAAGGAGTGAGAGGGCCGCATCTGGCTCATTAAAAACTGAGGGCTGCAGAGAAAGAGTGGAAGGACTGCATGTGGCCTATAAACCACTGAGGACCCGCAGAGAAGGAGTGGAAAGGCTGCATGTGGACCATAAAAAAACTGAGGGCCGCAGAGAAGGGGTGAGAGGGCTGCACGTGTCCCATAAACCACTGAGGGCTGCAGAGAAGGAGTGAGAGGGCTGCATGTGACCCATAAACCACAGAGGGCTGCAAAGAAGGCGTGAGAGGGCCGCATGTGGCCCATAAACCACTGAGAAAAAAAAAGTATAAATACCTGTGCTATGGTAACTAAATGTAAATAAATAAATTAAATATATTAGAGCAAATATATTACAACCTTTTGTGCCACCTGCCCCTCCCTATTAGATTGTAAGCTCTTCTGAGCAGGGCCCTCTTAATCCTCTTGTATTTTATTGTATTATAACTGTATTGTCTCCCTTTTTTACATTGTAAAGCGCTGCATAAACTGTTGGCGCTATATAAATCCTGTATAATAATATTAGAACTGCTGCTATCGTGTAAGGTAAAAGACCCCAAGAAGATAATAGAAAATGTTTTAAACTTAGCGCTCCTCTTAAGTATCAAATAAACTATAATTAAAGTGCTAGTGCAATAAGAAGCTCTTGAAGACGCCCAGTGGGCGGACGAAACGCGTCAAGCAGGGACGAGATACATGTGGCTGAAAGTACAGTTTTTACTTATATGCCTTTTCTTTGGGGTAAGTGCATTTGTTTTTGATTTTATAATAAACCCAAGCAATATTACGCTATGCATCTCTCTCTTCATTTGGTATATCATACATCTGTACCATTATAATGGAAACCTGACTACCAGAGGAGCAGGAAGGAGATATCCAAGCCATTGATACAGGACAAAGTTCTTACATTTTTAAAGCATTTTGCTGAAGAGTGGGGATCCAGGAGGGGAGCACGGAGTGGCACTGGAATCCTCACAAGCAGAAATTGAACACGTTTAACACTTTATTTGCATGGATGGACTTTCGTTTATGATTGCACTATTAGGAACTTTATTATTGCACTAGCACTTTAATTATAGTTTATTTGATACTTTAACCATATGTTAACCCACCAAAAAAATGGATCCTGCTCCTTTAAAACATGTTATATGATAAGGTGCTTGTCCTGTGTCATTTGGCCGCCTGTAACACCTAAAAAACCTGGCTGATCCTGCCAGTTTCTCCCCACCCCTATTTAAACTGACCACGGTAATCATGGCTGCTGAGCCCTAACACCATGGTCAGTTTGCGTGCCTCCATCATCCGCAGCCCTGCTGTCTCTCCTCTCTGCTCCTGTGTCCTCCTCCCCGCATGTCGGCTACTGTGTTAGGGTCCGCCCCCGCCCCTGCTGTAATAACATCATGTACTTTATATAATCGCTCTGCCTTATAATGATATGTCCCCCATACGTGTGTGTATTGTATAAAAAAAAAAAGGCGTACATACCTTATCTGTGAGCGCCGATCAGTGGTCACGTGACGCGCCGGCTCTCTCCTCCTCCCCTCCAGACTGACGTCAGCGGGGGAATCTCGACCCCTCCCGCTGCATCTGTGAGAAGGGGAGAGGAGAGATGCGGCGTCACATATCCGCTGATCAGCGCTCACAGATATGGTATATACAGCTTTCATTTTTTTTATACAATACACACAGGGGGACATATTACAAGGCAGAGCGGATTATATAAAGTACATGATGTGAGTCAAACCCTTTAAGAGCAGCGCTAAGTTTAAAACATTTTGCATTACATAAACCACTGAGGGCCGCAGAGGAGGAGTGAGGGTGATGCATGTGGCCCATAAAATTCCAGCTTGATCTGTCTGGTTTACAGCAATGCCCAGAAACACCCAGATAAGGCAGAGAGTTACCCCGTATGTATTTTCAACAGACCCCGGTGTCCCCAGCCATAAGCAGTAGCTCAGGAATGAAAGCCATGTGGCAATGTGCCTTTATTCTGGCCATACACTGCTCGAATTTCAACTGATTCCTGCTGGCTCAGCCAGAAGACTCGACAAAAATACCAGTCTTGTGCTCCTATTAATAACATTGGCAACAAATCCCATTTTTATTAGCAAGGTGGCAACCCTAGGCCCCTGGAACGAAGGGACAGCCTGAGTACGGGGCTCCTGGAAGGAAGCGAAAGCCTGTATTTAGGGCCACTGGAAGGTAGTGATGGCCTGCATATGGGGCCCCTGTCAGGAAATGGCTTTTTGCTGCCTCCTGTAAATCTCTCTGAAATTCTTCCAGCATGTCGGTGAACGATTCATCCATCTATGGTGAGCTGCACCATTCACACCATGCGGTCATGCCTTGTGTACAGGATGAGCTGAAGGGGTTAAGGAGCTGAGCAGCCACATGGGGAGCAGGGGGGCGGAGTCAGCCTGGGGCCACCTCATCTGGGTTACAATGTTCAGAGGAATTCACAGTATTGTGCAACATGTCCCTTGTGTCACACCCTCCCCAGTCCCAGCCAGTTTATCCACTCACTGAGTGTGAGAAAACAAGCAACAGGGCCTGAAATGGCGTGCACGAGCACAACTGACTGCGCTACCCATGTTTACACTGATATATTACTATGTATTGTGTACTTTCAAATAATACGTAACTATGCAGTGTGTTCTCATTGATATGGGAAAGCTCTCTATACATCAACATAGCTTGGGTTTACCCTCATACTCACCCGCATCCTTCTACGCACTCATATTTCCTGTGAACACTGTGCATCTACTTATGACTGTGCAAACAGAGGTTAGGGGCCCCACACTGAAACTGTGCACCAATATTAATTTCTGGGTCGTGCGTACCACATGAATTGCAGCGCCCGTGCTGCAGGGCCTAGCGGTGTCTAAGGGGTTGCAGGCTACGTTGGAGACACCACGTAGATTATAATTGGGGTCATTCAGCCTATTATGAGAAATATCTGCTGCAGTCGAAGCTCTTTGTTGATGGATTTTTTTTTTCCAAGTTAGATTGAGAAAGAAGCATTTTGGTCTATTGCACGTTTGTATATTTTCATTAGTCATTCTGGATAAAATATTATAGTAAACTCATCGAGAATCCATAAATTCAAACTGAGTGAATGATGGATAGTGCATGGGCAGAGGTTCCCTGGGAGGAGCCCCCAATCTCTTTATGTACTATGCTGGTAGGAGCCCCCAATACCTGTTTATCAGCCTGAGAGGAGCTCCCAAACTCTATGTTGGAAGAAGCCCCAAATCTTTGTATAAGGAGCTCTCAGTCTCTGTCTACCAGACTGGGAGGAGCTCTCAATCTCTGTATACCAGGCCAAAAGGTGCCCCCGATCTCTGTTTACCAAGCTGGCAAAAGCCCCCAACCTCAGTTTACTAGTCTAAAAGAGAGGAACTGGGTACAGGAAAGAGTCCCCGATCTATGCTTACCAGGCTGCAAAGGAAAAACTCAGAAGGGGCACCCAATCTTTATTTACTGGTCTGACAGGGAGGGATTGTATGTTGGATGGAGTCCCCAACCTCTGTTTACCAGGCTGGCAGGGAAGGGTCAGGCATTGGAAGGAGCCTCCAAACTTGGTACCAGACTGGAAGGGAAGAGTCAAGTGTTGGGAGGCCCAAATCCCTGTTTACCAGGCTGGCAGAGAAGGACTAGGTTTTGGAAGGGGCCACCAAATACTGTTTACTAGTCTGGTAGAGAAGAGCTGGGCATCTCCAAACTCCATTTACCAGGCTGGAAATAAAAAACTAGTTGTCGGCCCATGGTCTCAGTGTACTAGTCTGGAGGAAGGTGTCTTCAATCTCTGTTTACCAGGTTGGCAGGAAAGGGCTAGGTTTTGGAAGGGGCCCCCAAATACTGTTTACTAGTCTGACAGAGAAGAGCTGGGCATGTCCAAACTCCATTTACCAGGCTGGAAAGGAAAAACTAGTTGTCGGCCCATGGTCTCAGTGTACTAGTCTGGAGGAAGGTGTCTTCAATCTCTGTTTACCAGGTTGGCAGGGAAGGACCATATGTTGGAAAAGAGCCCTCAGTCTGTTTACCAGACTAGAAGGTATAGGCCTGGTGTCAGAAAGAGTCCCCAGTCGTTTCTTACCAGACTAAGAGGGCAAAGAGGTGGAAGGTGCCCTTAATCTCTCTTTACCAGGCTGGAAGGGCCAAGTGTTTGAAGAGGCCCCCAATCTCTGTTTACCAGACTGGTGGGGAAAATCCAGATGTGGGATAATAGCCCCAATCTCTCTTTACTAGATTGGACGGAAAGAGCTGAGTGTGGAAATGAGCCCTCAATCTCTCTTTACTGGGATGAAAGAGAAGGGCCAAGTACTGAAGGAGCCCCGGATCTCCAGGTTTACCAGGCTGGAACACAAGGACCCAGCAGTTGTAAGAAGCCCCAATCACGGTTTACTTGTCTGGCAGGGAAGGACTGGGTGTCAGAAGGAACCCCCAATCAGTTTAAAAGGTTGGAAATAAAAGACATTGCCAGAAGGAGCATCCGATCTGTTTACCAGCTTGAAAAGAAAGGGCCAAGTAGCACATAATCTCCGTTTACCTGGCTGGCAGGGAGGAGCCGGATGTTACCAGGAATCCCTGATCTCTGTATACCAGGCTGCAAGGAAAGGCCATGTGTCAGAACCAGCCCCTATCCCTGTTTACCAGGGTGGCAGTGAAGGGCTAAATAAAGTAAGAAGCCAATCCAATCTCTCTGTACCATGAGCGAGTGTTGGGGAGCCTGTGCAATGCAGCACCTATGAGGCGGTAACTTTGCTGTGTGCAAGGTTTGGATGTACTGCGTGTGGCTTCCTGTGAACAGCCTACTACAGAAGGGAACGAACACAGATTATGGGACAGGTTCAGTTGATCATAGACATAGTCCTTCCTTCAGTCATACATGTTATTGCCATGGAGTAGCACAGCAACTCCCCTCCCCCACCAGCCTTATCTCAGAAGCAAGTTACTGGCAAAGCAAACCTAATCTGCCAGTTCTAGAATGGATTGCTGACCTCCTTCTGGGAATACCAATTGCCCAGATGTTTCTGGCTTTAAAAATTTGTGTCACTGACCTAAAAGAAGCATGCAGCCAGAATTCATAACGCCAAACTCAGCAGTGCATTGACAAGCAGCTTGTCATGGCACGCGTAGACATTAGCCTGCTCTCTATTTGGCAGCTCACACAGAAGTGCCGTCCTACGCGTTTCTATCCTGTAACCTGCTCTGACAGGACTTATGGATATAAATGTTCCACTGTGGTAAATGCATCTTCATGTAGGAAGTCTCCAACTACGCAGTCGAGAAAATTGGCAGTACTTCCAAAACAAAGATTGAGCTGTCCTCAGGGTGCATTAAGGGCACAGGATTGACACCAGAGCCAAGCATTTTCAAAAGAGGCCAGCAATTTAAAGCAAGCCTTTCAGATCTGTGTGATACTGTTTGCCAAAATCTAAAGTGTAAGTCCACCTTTAGAATTTTTTTTTCTTTTTTTTACAAAAATCTCTTATTCAATTCCGTATTAGAGTTGGACAAATGGTTCAGGCCACACTCGAATTTGCAGGGTATTTGCCCCGTCAAACGCTCTACAATGCACTGCATGCTGCTATTGCATTCTAAGCCCTGATTGGGCAAAGCTTTGCCCAATCAGGGCAGAGTGAATAACTGATTAAGGAGCGGGGCCGGGAAGCCAGCCGCGGCATCCTTAACAACTGATGAGTCATCAGCTGTCAATGGGCTTCCCTGCTGACAGCTGAATAAAAAAGAAATTTCCGGCAATAGAAAAAAAAAAAAAGGCATGGGGGTCCCCGCCCCCCCCAATCCATACCAGACCTGAAGGAGGGAAACCCCATGCCAAAATTAAAAACAAAAATAAAAAACCCAGCCTGGGTGCCCCCCAAAATCTGCACCAGACCCTTATCCGAGGATGTAGCCTGGCAGGCCAGGAAGGGGGGGGCAAGCAGGCCCCCCCTTCTGAACCATACCAGTCCACATGTCCTCAACTTGGGGGGGGGGGTGCTTTGGGCACCTTGACCCATGTTGACAGGGACAAGGGCCTCATCCCCACAACTCTGGGCTGTGGGGGTCTGCGGGCAGGGGGCTTATCAATATATTTTTTTCTTTTTTTCGAGTCCGTTGGCGTATTTGTGATTCTACATCGGGGGACACTGTTTTTTTATATTTTGAATGAAGGAATTGTCAAAAACTGTGTTTTTATTACTTTTTGATGAACAGGTAGGAGTACTATACCCCATACTCATTCAAATGGAGGCTTCCAGTTTCCAATAAGCCCCCTGCCTGCATAACCCCACAGCCCAGGGTTGTGGGGATGAGGCCCTTGTCCCTATCAAGGTGCCTTAAGGGGGTGGGCAGAGCTCCTCCTGCCCAAAACACCCACTTCCCCATGTTGAGGGCATGTGGCCTGGTATGGTTCAGGAGGGAGGCATTTAATTTTGGCGTGAGGTTCCCCTTAAAATCCATACCAAACCTGAAGGGCCTGGTATGGACTGGGGGAGCACCCCACACCGTTTTTAATATTTTTCTATTGCCAGCAGTTTAAATGTCATTTCATTCATTTTTTTTTTTTTAGAAATGTCAGTTTTGCTGCAGCATGTTCTATACATGGTACGGATGTGCCACTTTACAGGCAAGCTAAGGGGACCCCCCCAGGCACTATATTTAAAATAATTTTTATGGTTGCACATCAAGCATCATTAAAATCACTGCTCCTGTAAAAACTATTTTTGGATTGTTGGCAGTACCTGGACCCTTATACACTTTTTATGGCCAATTACTTGCATATAAGCCTTCAAAATGGGGACTTTCAAGTTCAGGTCCCGTAGACCTTAAAGTGGAAGTAAACCCCCCTATCGTTTTCAGCCAAGGAAGCTGCCATCTTTGCCTCTGTTTAATCTTCAACTGCCACAGTGCTGCACATGTGAACTTTTTCTCTGGGAGTTCTGGTGCAAACCTAACGGGGGGGGGGGGGGGGTTTTAGACCCATCTCTATTCCAGATCTCAAATAGTACATCCCAGCAGTCTTCATTTTAAAAGGCTGCTCCTGCATTCCCTTACATATGCAGCCTTGGGGGGCCTCTCCACAGAAACTGCTGGCTGCTTGAGCCCCCCTCCATCCTGCCGTTTGCTGGACACTCTGGTGCATTAAAACTGTGCAATCTCCCTCTCCAAAGGGCAGCAGTTGAGCTCAGCCACTGCAGGAAAAAGTGTACTGTGCATGCACTCAGTTTGAATGGGCTGATGTGGCCAGTAGGGGACATACACTTGTGTCCAGCAAACAGTAGGATGGAGGGGGGGGGGGGGGGGGGCAAATGGCCAGTAGTTCTATATAGAGGTCTCCAATGGCTGTATATATTTTAAAATGAGGAATATTGGTATGTATAATTTACAGGATCTGGAATTGCATTGGAAAATTTGGGAAAAAAGTTACTAAAAGGTGAACTACACTTTAAAGCTGATCGCTAGTTTTTGTCACTTTAAATAGTTTGTTTGGACCAAGCTGGTCCAAAGGAACTACGGTATTCCCTTCACTAAGTGCTGCTGAGGCAGGCTGATGACGGCACGATCTCTGACTTGACCAATCAGAGGTAACTTTGTATTCATTCACAGAATACAAAGCTGCCTCTGAATGGCAGAGCGCTGCTCAGACCGAACGTTTTGTCCCAGGTGTGAGACTGATTCTGTCTCATAGCCAGAACCCAGCACCGTGTACTGGATGTAGCTGAAGCTACACGCACTTCATGCAACACTTAGTGAATTGTTTGGACCAAGTTGGTCCAAACAAACTATTTAAGGTGACAGAAAACCTGGAGATAAGCTTTAAAACTAGCGGCAGCATGTTGCGAGTTCCTAGTAGTCCACATATGGACTTTCAGCTCTGATGTTTCATGAAGCTCAGCATGCCAAGGGGTTAGGGCATCTCGGGTTTGGGAGCCCCTGAGGAACATAATTGTTATTTTGGGCACCTCTTGCAGTTAGGAGAATACACTGGGACATGAACGGTATTACGATGGTTATTATTCTGCTATACAGACATTGTTGGATTAGGATTTCATCCATCTTGTCCAGGCCAGACTTGAACATGCACGTCATTTGTTGGCCGATATGTCTATCCAATGGGAATAATCATGGATAATGTGTCAGCTGTCTCCAGGCAGATGGAGGAGCACTCAGTGCTGCAGTGCTCTGTCAGGTGGGGAGGATGTTGTGCAATGGGACCTTTCGTCCTGTTATTGTCCAGCTTAGTACACAATAAAAAAAACAAAAAATCCAGTTTGCTGTGAAATGTGAGCTTTGATCCTTTTAGTCCTTTAATATGGAGGCACAGCATACAGCCGTGAGGAATGAACGTAATAAAATCGGAGACTTCAACTATGTCAGTGTATAGGGAGATGTAAACAAAGATTACCTGTAATGTGTCATACTTTGCAGCAGATAAAAGTAAACACTGACTGCAATAGCTTTTATTAGCGAACTAAGCATAATTGAGAAAAAGATTTTCTGAAATCTGTGCTTTTGAGGCAGCCATGGTCTCCGTACACCAAGCAGAAGGTGGAATTGTCACTTGAGGGCACAAATAGAAGCTTTTCACACAATCTGTCACCAGCACTGTGCGCAAAACTGTGAAATACGTCACCAATTTGTGTCCTCCCCGAGACTCCCGTCTCATGCTTTGCACTCACATAATGCAGTCAACACATCTTCTACCCCAACACTCAAGAACACCCATCAGGTCACAGCTTTGGGATTTCACTCAGTGACGTTAAATCCCCTGTGCAGGATTACCAAGATCCTGGAAATACGGCCTGGCGGAGGGACCGGAGGTCTAGAGTCTATCCCTCAGGTCATATTTTCCATCTTTTTTTCCCCAAACCATTATCCAGTAGTTACTTATAGGCCATGTTTTCTTTATCTCCTCCTAAGTAACAGGTGAAATTGTATCCTTCAGTCCAGCCTACCTTAAAGGTGTTGTAAAGCTTCACTTTTTAATTTTTTAAATAACAAACATATCATACTTACCTCTGCTGTGCAGCTTGTTTTACACACAGTGGCCCTGATCCACGTCTTCTGGGGTCCCTCGGCGGCTGTCTCGGCTCCTCCTTGCATCAGCTAACCCCCTCTGGGAAGCACTCTCCTAAGGGGGTTAGCTTGCGGGCGCGCTCCGGAGTCCTGAATCCGGCGTCCATAAGCTGCTGACTACAGGACTCGGCCCAGCCCCCCCCCCCATTGGAGTTGATTGACAGCAGCACGAGCCAATGGCAGCACTGCTATCAATCTATCCAATGAAGAGCCGAGGCGACATCAAGCGCATTCTCGACGTGGGACTTTCGAGGGCTCAGGTAAACGGGTGGGGGGGGCCTGCAATCGCTGAATGTTTTTTCGCCTTAACGCATAAGAGGCATTAAGGTGATAAAACATGAATCTTTACAACCCCTTTAAGGCTGGTTTCACATTGTTGTGCTGAGCGGCTCACAGCAGAGGTCCGGTGCATTCCTGTTTTCTATTTCAGGGATGAATCAGGCCCAAATTTTTGCTGAATTCGGCCCTGAAACCAACCAGAAGACACACAGGACTTTTCTGCAAACAGCTCTGCAGCCATCCCGAGCTGTGTAAACTGGCTCCATTGAGAGTCAGTCAGTCTCCTGACATGCGAATTGGATATACGGGGAAACCCACATCCAATTTCCACCAGTGTGAACCCAGCCTTACAGCTACCTGGAACAAGACTCAATTGTCATAATTAGGGGCTGAAGTGAGGAAAAAAAAAACAGGAAATTCTTTCAGCTGTGATGTTGCTGGAAAAATCGGGAAAGCAAGACCTTTAGGTCCCTTTCACACGAGAAGTCTGAGCTAGTCCACATGTCCATTTTTCAGGCGTACCCGATCGGACCCTCCATTACCCTCTATTGGAGCAGCAGATGTAAACAGACATGTCCGTTTACCACCGCCAACATACAATCCGCTAAAAACAGACGGATGGGGATCTGTTCCCCATCCATCTAGCTGATCAGATGGCAGTTGGTGTAAATGGACTGGCGGTTACATTCGGCATCCCATAGAGGAGAGGAGAGGAGAGAGGGCTGTATCCTCTCTGCATAAGCAGAGCGACTACAGATCAGTTATCTGCCTGCTCAGCAGGGAACAGCAAACGGGTTCCCCCGCTGAGCAGGCGGAGTCCGCCGCGGGTGAAAGGGGCCTAATGCAGGCCATATATGGGTCGAATTAAAAAAAAAAATTATTTCGAAAATCTAAAAATGTTGTGCATTTTATAATCCAACGATGCCACCATTGATTTCAGAATTCGACCAACCAAGCCCTCAATTTAACCTCATGTTGCTACAGAAAAGAAATCTCATGGATGGGAATCTTTTCTTTCCAGGTCACAGCTAATGCGTGTTTTTTTCCGATCAGATTTCTCGCACGATTCTCCCATCATTGTTTGGAAATGTGTTAGTTTTTCAAAAAATTTCCAACATGCTGATCACTCAAATTCGATGGCCACATGAAAATCCGGCCGTTGTTGCAGCCCATTATTGGTGCGAAATCTAAACGAAAGAAAATGAGTTCGGAATTCAATCCATGTATGGCCGGACTTTCCAGGGAGATTTACTAAAACTGGTGCACTCACAGACTCTGGTGCAGCTGTGCATCGTAGGCAAGCGGCTTCTAACGTCAGCTTGTTCAATTAAAGTGGTTGTAAAGGCTGAGGCCAGGTTCACATATGTGCGGGTTCGTGCCTGGGGTCTGGTGAACAGACACCTGAATTCACACCTGATTACACCCCGTTTCAATCTGGACTGCGGCCGTCCTGGACATGTGTGAACTGGCTTCATTGAGAGCTGGTCACACTTGCCTGTCATGCTAAATGGATGCGGGGAGAAACCTGCATCCAATTTGCATATGTGTGAACCCGGCCTGAAGGTTTTTTTTACCTCCATGCACGAAGGTAAAAAAAACCTGTGTGCTACTCCCCCCCCCACAGCCCCCTCAGTACTTACCTGAGCTCCCTCTCGCTCCAGCAATGTGCACGAGAGCCTCGGCAGTCCTGGGACTACCTTTCCTCATTGGCAGAGACAGCAGCAGGAGTCATTGGCTCCCACTGCTGTCAATCACAGCCAGTGAGCCAATAAAGAGAGAGTGGAAGGTGGGCTGAGCTCAGTGCGTCTTATGGATGCATAGAACAGAGCTCGCATGCACCAATGCCCCCATAGTGGCTTGCTATTGGGGGGCACTGGTAAGGAGGAGGAGCGCCAGTGGGGGACCCAAGAAGAGGGAGGATCGGGGCTGCTCTGTGCAAAACCACTGAGCAGGCAAGTATAAAAATTTTTTTTTTTTTTTAATAACAAAACAAGCTACCTTTACTACCCTGTTAAGCTTTAATTATAAAACCTAGAAGCCGATTGCTTTCTATGCAGATCTGCACCAGATTTTGCATGCTCCAGTTTTAGTAAATAACTCCCATAGTGTAAAGGACATGTGTCCAGGAACCCAAGGCGGCATGATGAAACCAGTGCAGTTTTCGCTCAGAATTTCACTTTCGATACCCTAATCTCATCTTAAAGCGTGATTGTCATAGTGTACCCTCCTCCATTTGAGGTTGCGTATAACCTGAACCTCACGCACAGGCCTGCAGATTTGCTAAGGTCTGTTCACAGATGGATGCAGTCAAGGCAGAGATCTGATCCTTCATTACAGCCAGTCCATGGCTCAGACAAGGCCCCCCCCCCCCCCCCGTACTAGGGTGTGGATAGGGTCTCAGACTTTAAAATGCAGCCCCACCCACATCAACGTGCGCCTTTAAATGAAAAGCACTGGCAGAAAAGATGCACGCTGTCTAGGCCCTCCGACAAAGCGGCAATACGGGGGAAACACAAAGTATAAAAAGACAAATCCATTTATAAATAAATTGCATCATCGAGGATTGCTCATGTATGCTGGAATGGCTCCTCACATTGCACAAGCTCCCTCCCCCCCCCTCCCCCATCTGTCTCTGAAAATATTGTTTACCGAGCCATGTTACTTACTAAATTTATACAGCAGAGGGCGCTGCCAACTAACCCACCCCCCCCTCCCCCAGGATGGTAAAGAAATAATTTCCATCCTCGATATTGAAAAATACACCATTTATAATCCCAGGACTTCCCAGGAGGTCCAGCGTGCACCTCCCTGCACTCTACAATTCACACAAACATTTGTAAGGTCAGCAAATATTCCGGGAGATTGCACCACCTCCAGCGACTGCTCGCTACACATGCGCCCCCCCCCCTCCTCAGAAGAATGAGTCATCACACTACCTGCCTGGTAACAATGTATACACTGTGTACACTCATGATGTCACAGGCAGCCATTGCAGCAAAGCGTGGTGGCCAGGAGGGGGGTTACCATTCATATACAGTCAGCCGTGGGGGGGGGGGGGGGATGGGGATGTTAGAAGAGACAGACGGAAACAGCTTAGTCAGCGTCTGCTGCCAGAAATCACCCACATTATATATCAGTACAATAGAGCCTCCAGCACGTATGAAAAGGGGGAGGGTTCCTGCATGCATGTGTGGAGAGTATAACATATACATGCAGCCATGAGCCCCCACAAATGTGTACACTTCATGTCAAACACTGTAATCCTGTGTGCCTACAGAGAACCACATGGGGCGACCACTGCGCAGACCCCCACGGTACACAATCTGTACGTGGAACATTCAAACTTCTAGATGTTTCTGTGGGATCCAGCACAAGGCCTGAAATATATCCCGTTATAAAACAGCCGCCGTTTCCCGGGGTGGCCGAATGCAGCCCAGGATCGGCTGCCCTCCACCCCCTCTTCCTGGCCTATAGGTTACATAAGTCACTGTTGTCTAGCCACGTTAACACCACGGAGATGCATTTCAGCACGTGTGGTTTTAGACTTGTGTTACGTGCATGGCCAAGGACGCCACCGACTACGAAACTGCAGCAAAATGGAGTCCTCAATGCACATGACTGCACAGGCATGGTGTGAACATGACTAGAGTAAAAACACCCAACGAGTACAAACATTGGGCCTGTGCTGGAGAATGCTGCAACATGTACGAGGGCGGCTTATAGTAGAGGATTGCGGCCCTCGATGACTGGAGCTGCGCGCCGACTGTAATAACATCTGAGCACGTGACACTTTTACAAAACAGCAGCAGTAATGGAGTTTATATAGAGGACACGTCGTGTGCATGTTAGGGAGGCGAGTGGGCTGCACACAGACACGGCAGGAGCAATGTCCAGGCATGTTAGAGGCCCCGCATATACAGCAAGGAGGGGAATCACACTCATATTTGGGGAGGGGGTGGGGGGGGGGGGGGTGGAGAAGCAGCACCAGAAGCGAAAACATAACATGCTGCAAGAAGAAAGAACGCAATACAAAGTATTAAATATCCCAAACACAAACCAGAGAAGATAGCACTGCAAGAGGAGACGACTCAGGGTACAGCAAGCTGAAATCCTAAATGAAACAGCAGAGAGTGCACAAAGCAAACAGGCAGCTCAGTGAGACAGCAGAGAAGGGCACAGCAGGCAGAGAGCTCAGAGAGATAGCAGAGATGGGCACAACAGGCAAAGACTGCTCAGAGTAGACAGCAGAGGGGGAGCACAGCAGGCAGAGAGCTCAGAGAGACAGCAGAGATAGGCACAACAGGCAGAGACTTCTCAGTGAGACAGCAGAGGGGGGCACAGCAGGCAGAGGGCTCAGAGAGACAGCAGAGATGGGCACAGCAGGCAGAGACTGCTCAGTAAGACAGCAGGCAGAGACTGTTCAGAGAGAGACAGAGATGAGCACAGCAGGCAGAGACTGCTCAGTGAGTCAGCAGAGATGGGCACAGCAGGCAGAGACTGCTCAGTAAGACAGCAGGCAGAGACTGTTCAGAGAGACAGAGATGAGCACAGCAGGCAGAGACTGCTCAGTGAGTCAGCAGAGAAGGGCAGAGACAGCAGAGGAGGGCACAACAGGCAGAGACTGCTCAGTAAGACAGCAGGCAGAGACTGTTCAGAGAGACAGGCACAGCAGGAAGAGACTGCTCAGTGAGACAGCAGAGACTGCTCAGTGAGGCAGCAGAAAAGGGCAGAGACAGCAGAGGGCACAGCAAGCAGACTGTTCAGTGAGACAGCAGAGAGGGGCACAGCAAGCAGAGACTGTTTAGTGAAATAGCGGGGGGGGGGGGGGGCATAACAGGCGAGGCTGCTCAGTGAGACAGCAGAGATGGAAGCACAGCATCCAGGGTGCACAGAGAGCAAGGTGGGGGTGGCACAGCAGAGATTTCCTAAGTGAGGCAGAGACTTTTTTAGTGCGACAGCAAAGGGGTAGCACAGCAGGCAGAGTGCTCAGTGACACAGCAGAAGGGAAGCACAGCAGGCAGACACTGCTCAGTAAAAACAGCCGAGGGGGGTGCAAAGCAGAGAATGCTGAGTGAGACAGCAGAGGGGAGACACATCAGTGAAACAGCCAAAAGGGGTGCACAGCAGAGGGGATGCTCAGCAGGCAGAGATTGCTCAGTAAGAAAACAGAGGGGGGATGTATAGCAGAAAGAGTGTTCAGTGAGACAGCAGAGGGGTTGCAGAGTGGCAGATCACACAGCAGAGGAGGAGGCACAGCAGGCAGAGTACTCCATGAGACAGCAGAGCAAGCCAGAAATAGCAGCACATTAGAACAAGCTAGGATTAGAAAGCACAGAGACAGCACAACGCTCCGAGAGCGCACAATCACAGGGAAGGCTAGAGAGCGCCCAGCGAGGCAATCTCCTACATCTAACTCTCCATAAAAAAAAATCACAATAAAACAGTGACCGCAGCAGCAACAGTGGTTATATGAATCAAATTTATTACAATGTAATCAGCTCCAAGGCACATAACAGTGGTCTGTTATACTACAGAAATGTGTTCTGGACAAAAGAAAAAAGGTTCTGCCCACCCTAAATGTACAGACGGCAATTTGCTCTACAGTTTAAAAGCATTCGTGCAAAAAGAAAAAAAAAAAAAATATATATATATAATTTTCTTATATAAAGAAATATGTAACCCTCTACTGGCCCAAAGACAGCATGTACTGCCAGCACTCGATGGGTTAAACCAATTATAATTGCATTGTGTAGACCTGCAGAAACCTGCAAACTAATAATTACACTGGGATTATACACCCTCCGAGTATCAGAGTAAAGGAGGGGGGGGGGGGGAATACAACATTGTCTTATGTGTCACACCCACCTCAAAGGAACAGGGGGATATGGGCATATATAGCAGTTTTATTTTTTTTTTTTTACAGATTTAATAGTTTCACTGTCCACCCCTCCCCCCACCCCCAACCTTGAGAGAAGTGCGTACATTACAAAAATGACACACTAGCAGCATCGCTAAGTGCTAGAAACCATTACCTAGTGGACACACTTGCAACAAAACGTTGGTTAAAAAAAAAAAAGTAAAGGGGGGGGGGGGGGGGGGGGGGGGGGGGGGGGGGGAATATAAGGAGCGATAATAATCCCACAACACCCAAAACATGAGCTCTGTCACCCTTCAAATGAAGTGTACATAACAAGTGTCTCAAATTATTGAAACACCACAAAAATAAGATCTGTACATAAGACTAAGTTTATGTGATGGTCCTGCTTTGCCAGGATCCGGAAAAAAAAAAAAAAAAAAAAAAAAAAAAAAAAAAAAGCTTTATACAGCCTCCGTGTCCTGCCTTGACGAGGGGATTCCACCGTTTGCTGTCCTGCAAGGTCCGCTCCACCGGCAGGCAGATCCTTTTTTTTTTTTACATCAGCTTCATAATAAACTCCGCCATGTTATTCCCAAAAAGATGAAGAGTACAAAGTGTCTGTTTCTCAACCACCAGACCCCCCCCCCCCCCCCCCCCCCCCAAAAAAGAAAAAAAAAATCTTGGATCACATGTCTGGGGGGGGGGGAAATGGGGGGGACATTTCTGGGCTGCATTTGATGTAAAATGTTTGGTGTCCAGGATCCACAGCACCACACCCCGGAGCCTGTCCTTGGTCTGCAAGTTATAGATGAGGAGCTGGATAAAAGGTTTTATGTACACATAACATCCACTCTTACTAAGGGTCTCTCTCCTTTTTAACCTTAACATCCCCGGCAAGAATGGTAGCAATCTCCCCCTGCATGAAAGCCCAAGGTACGTTAGATCCAACCAAGGGGCACTTCTCTCCACTGGGGCAGTAGACCTCACCCGTTGCTCCCTGGGCCTTGATGCTCTCTCTGGAGCATGGGAAGCAGAATTTGTGGCTGGGTACGGATGGGCACTGGACAAAGTGCGTGTCCTCTAGGCGCTCATGGCAGATGGTGCAGCACAGAGGGCCGCTGTTGGCCATGGGCGAGTCGGGAATGTTCTGGGGGTGCACTTGGTCCATTCCTGGATGAGGGGCTCCCCCAGCAGGTGCCACCTGGAGGCTGAGTTCTGCAGAACCCCCTCCATTACGGGAATTCAGACGTCTCTGGCCAGGTACTGATGCTGGCGACACCGGGCTGCTGCTATTCCGCCGTGCGGATGAGGTGGTGGAGTGCACTGGGGGACCCCCACCCGTCTGTCCGTCCTTAGGGGAATGAGCGGTGCCTAAAGTGTCTGTCACTGACTGCAGTGCCGCCATAGGCGATGGCCCATTTGGGGGTGCGCTCTCAGGTGGGGTGGTTCGCTGTGGATGACCAGGGCCGAGAGGCGGCGGAGGTGGTGGTGGAGCAGGGCCGTAGGAAGCCGATGAGGAGGATGAGGATGGAGTTCCCCCAGAAGCTGCCAAACTCAACTGTTTGATACCATCCGGTTGCCCCGTGATCCACATCTGTCCTTCAGCAGAATCTGGTTCGGGTGAGGCCTTGCGTTTCCTCACCCCAGAGCGGGCCTGGCCGCTCGCCCCGGCCGAGGAGGACGCGGCGGCGGCAGCCGCAGCCAGGGCTCGGGGCAGGTTCACCAGAGCGCTCGGCAGCATGGGGCAGCCAGGGTCCAGGTAGGGCTGTGGTAACATATCTGCAACGACCATCTCCTTAAAGAAACGTACTGACTCTGGAAGAAGGTCACCCAGCAGACGCCAGTCCCCAGAGCCATGTTTGCGTTCATACTCCAAATACTTAAAGCCCGAGGACAGACCGCGGCCAAAGTCCTTCATACAGTCCTGGTACATCTGCTTGGCAACACCAGAGGCTGAGCTGAACACGTTGAGGGAGCCGCTGGGATATTCCACAAACAGTTTGAGCTCATAGTCCAGCAGACCTGGCTTGGATGAGGCATCAAAGGCGAACACTCGCCCCAGCAGTGCATGGTCTTTCTTGAAGCGGACATCAAAGGGTGTGCAAGCTGACAAGGTGAGCAGGGTGTCCCGCACTGCCTTGGGTTTCCCTACCCATTCCTCAGCCCGGGAACGCAGGCTCTCCGTCAGTTCAGAGAGGGCTTCGCTGTTCCTCTGCTTCTCCTTGAGCTCTCGTTCCTGGTCGGTGCTGGAGACGGAGCCCGGGCGCTTAGGGTCACCCGAAGAGCTGGATGAGGGGGGTGGTGGCCCGCTGAGGCCGCTGGAGCCGCCAGGGCCCCTTCCAAGCACATGCGGGGCCCCGGATGAAGAGGCTGTAGGGGGGCCATTTAGCAATGTCTGAGGGAGCAGGTTTGGTGGGACGCTCATCTGTCCAGGTCCCAGCTGGGGGATTAATCCATGGCCCGTACGGCCCCTAGAATTCGGGCTCTGTCGGTTCAGTTCAGGGGGGCCATCCTCACCGGGCTTGGGGAACCCGTTAAGGCCGTTGGGAAGACGCGCCGCGGCGGCCAGCGTGTATTCGAATCGGCCGCGGTCGGTCAGTCCATACCTCTCTAGTCCAGAAGCCGCGGCCGCCTTGGACGCCCCGTCTAGGTGATTAAGCTGTGCCGTGTCCTTGGCGGTCAGGGCTGCTTGCACGGCTGGGTGCTGTTTGGCTGCCCCACCGGAGCCGGGACCCTGTGGCCCCGGAGAGCGCCCATCCTGGAAGCCGTGGCTGCGTTTGAGCTGGCGTGCGGTGTCGATGACGAACTCTATGCGGTCAGCGCCCTCGTAGTTGACACAGCCTCGGCACACGGGCTCGGTGAAGTCCCAGATCATGGCCCATGGCATTCGTGGCAGGTCACACAGGTAACACGACTGGCGGCGTGACGAGGACACCTGTGCCGCTGACATGCTGCGCGGGGGAAGGGGCTCACTCACTCACTGGCAGGGGGTCATGCAGCAGTTCCGCCTCCTTACGGCTCTGTGAACGGTGCTATGCTCCGGTCCGTACCGGGCGTGCTCTGCTTCTCTCTCTCCTCCGCTTCTCTGCAAGCCGCAGCCCGCCTGGAGCGCGCAATGCCGGGGCCGCGCAGGGCTGGGATTCCGCGCGTGCGCACTGGGCCGCGCCGCCTCCACCGCCAGCCGAGGAATGCCACCTGGCCGTGACGTCACGCAGCTTGTTGCGTTGCTGGAAATGAGGGGCGCGTGCGCGCTACCGGTCCCCGCCCCGTCTGCGGCCCCTCGACGCACGTGTGTGCTGGGTGACACGTGACCTGCTGCAGCACATGCTTCAAGCGGGGAGGGGGAGGGCCATGCTGGGAGGTGTAGTACTACTGTTAGATATTATTATAGGGCATGCTGGGAGGTGTAGTACTACTGTTAGATATTGCTATAGGGCATGCTGGGAGGTGTAGTACCACCAGATATATTTTTTAAGGCATGCTGGAAGGTGTAGTATAACCGAACATAGTTATAGGGCATGCTGGGCGGTGTAGTACCAGTGCCACCGTCATATATTATTAAAGGGCATGCTGGGAGGTGTAGTACTACCGTTAGATATTATTATAGGGCATGCTGGGAGGTGTACCATCACTAGATACTATAGGGCTTGCTGGTAAGAGTACTACTAGCATCAGACATTGTAGTACATGCTGGGAGGTGTAGTACCACAAGCTGTTATAGGGCATGCTGGGAGCTTTAGTACCACCAGCTGATATTATAGGGCATGCTGGGAGGTGTAGTACTACTGTTAGATATTATAGGGCATGCTGGGAGGTGTAGTACTACTGTTAGATATTATAGGGCATGCTAGGAGGTGTAGTACCACCAGATATATTTTTTTAGGGTATGCTGGGAGGTGTAGTATAACCAAACATAGTTATAGGGCATGCTGGGAGGTGTAGTACAACCATCAGACATTATTAAAGGGCATGCTGGGAGGTGTAGTTCTACCTTTAGATATTATTATAGGGCATGCTTGGAGGTGTAGTACTACCGTTAGATATTACAGGGCATGCTGGGAGGTGTAGTACCACCATATATATTTTTTAGGGCATGCTGGGAGGTGTGGTATAACCAAACGTAGTTATAGGGCATGCTGGGAAATGTAGTACCACCATCAGACATTATTAAAGGGCATGTTGGGAGGTGTAGTACTACCGTTAGATATTATAGGGCATGCTGGGAGGTGTAGTACTACTGTTAGATAATATTATAGGGCATGCTGGGAGGTGTACCATCACTAGATACTATAGGGCTTGCTGGTAAGAGTAGTACTACCATCAAACATGCTGGGAGGTATAGTACCACAAGCTGTTATAGGGCATGCCGGGAGGTGTATTACCACAAGCTGTTATTATAGATCATGCTTGTAGGTGTAGTTGCACCAGCTGTTACTATAGGACATGGTTGGAGGTGTAGTACTACCGGTAAATATTATAGGGCATGTTGGCAGGTTAAGTACTCTCATCTGTTATTGAAGGGCATGTATGTAGGTGTAGTACTACCACCAGATTTTATTATAGGACTTGTTGGGAGGTGTAGTACTACCACTAAATATTATTGTAAGGCATGCTGGGAGGTGCTGTGCCACCAGACATTATAAAAAATGCTGGGACTTGTGGTGCCCCCATCAGGCGGGGCACGCTTGTAGTTCCTTAATCAAGCCTGCTGTTATTAGGGTACGTTGATAGTTGTTGGTCCTCCATCACATCACAATATTATAGGGCATGCTGGGAGATGTAGTCTGACTACCAAACCATTATAGACATGCTGGGAGTTGTGGTTCCTCCCTCACACCATTGTTAGAAGACATGCTGGGAGTTGTGGTGCCTCTTATATAGTAACAGATCGCTCCTAGCCTGGTAATAGTCCCCCCCTCGGCCCTGCCCCTGGCATGTTCTGCGGTACATGTGTCGGCACACATGTGTGTTCTGTTTATTTACATGTAATCAGGACGGCTGTCCTCACAAGTCTCTTCCTGCTCTGACGTTGACGTGACTAATTTCTTAATCATGACCCGGGTGTAAAGTGCAGGTTGGCATCGTGATGAAAGAGGTGGGGGTGGATTTGGAACAGCACATGGTGGAGGGTGACGGGTATTCCTGTATTGGCCCCCGGGTGTGGTGACGGGGAATGTTCCCGGGCGTGGTGACGGAGAACCAGGGTGAGATAAACACACACACCATTCTATTCATGTTGTTTTGTTCCATTTTGTTTTTAGTTGGGCAAATGTCCAGCAGAGGATTCTGGGAGTCCGGGCAGCGCTCAGTCTGGCACTCGGCCAAACCCCTCCCGATGGATGCCTTTCTGTGTTGCTATGGAGACCTTGAGATGAGCGCAAAACTGACTCCACCCCAGGAAACACACTTAACCCCTTCCAAGGACCGGCGTGACAGAGCGATCGTGTCCGCCGCAGTCATTCAAGGCTGAAACATTGGCGGAAAAAGCACAACCAATGCGTTTTGTAGATATGTAGGGTAATCGGACAGAGACGGCTCTGCCCACCATGTACATTATCAATGGAAGACTGAACTCTGCTTTCCAGAGGTTAAACTATAACTTCAATATGGGAGGATCAGCGGTACTACAAAGTGTAAAACAGGAGATCAGATTATAGCCAAGCGCAGAGTACAAGGGGCGGGGGGGCTGGGGGAAAGAGTATGTAACAAGAGACCAGTGAGATGTCAGAGAGGCTGAGGACAAGATGGAGGAGGGAAGAGGACAAGATGGAGGAGGGAAGAGGACAAGATGGAGGAGGGAAGAGGACAAGATGGAGAAGGGAAGAGGACAAGATGGAAGAGTGATAAGGACAGGATGTAGGAGGGAAGAGGACAAGAGGGATAGGACAAGGTGGATAAGGGCATAGGACAAAAAGGAAGAGGACATGATGGAGGAGGGAAGAGGATAAGACAGAGGAGGAATGAAGAAAAGAGATATAATGATTAAATAGAGGAGTGAGGTATAATGATTAGAGGAGTGAAGAGGACAAGATGGAGGAGGAAGAGGACAAGATGGAGAAGGGAAGAGGACAAGATGGAGAAGGGAAGAGGACAAGATGAAGAAGGGAAGAGGACAAGATGGAGAAGGGAAGAGGACAAGATGGAGAAGGGAATAGGACAAGATGGAGAAGGGAAGAGGACAAGATGAAGAAGGGAAAAGGACAAGATGGAAGAGTGATAAGGACAGGATGTAGGAGGGAAGAGGACAAGAGGGACAGGACAAGGTGGATAAGGGCATAGGACAAAAAGGACGAGGACATGATGGAGGAAGGAAGAGGATAAGACAGAGGAGGAATGAAGAAAAGAGATATAATATAGAGTGAGGTATAATGATTAGAGGAGTGATGAGGACAAGATGGAGGAGGGAAGAGGACAAGATGAAGTATGGAAGAGGACAAGATAAAGGAGGGAAACAGACAGGATGAAAGAGGGATAAAAACAAGATGGAGAAGGGAAGAGGATAGGAGGGATGGGACAAGGTGCATAAGGGCATAGGACAAAAAGGAAGAGGGCATGATGGAGGAGGGAAGAGGATAAGACAGAGGAGGAATGAAGAAAAGAGATATAATGATTAAATAGAGGAGTGAGGTATAATGATTAGAGGACTGAAGAGGACAAGATGGAGAAGGGAAGAGGACAAGATGGAGAAGGGAAGAGGACAAGATGAAGAAGGGAAGAGGACAAGATGGAAGAGTGATAAGGACAGGGTTTAGGAGGGAAGAGGACAAGAGGGATAGGACAAGGTGGATAAGAGCATAGGACAAAAAGGAAGAGGACATGATGGAGAAGGGAAGAGGATAAGACAGAGGAGGAATGAAGAAAAGAGAAATAATATAGAGTGAGGTATAATGATTGGAGGAGGGAAGAGGACAAGATAAAGGAGGGAAACGGACAGGATGAAAGAGGGATAAAAACAAGATGGAGAAGGGAAGAGGACAAGAGGGATAGGACAAGGTGTATAAGGGCATAGGACAAAAAGTAAGAGGACATGATGGAGGAGGGAAGAGGATAAGACAGAGGAGGAATGAAGAAAATAGATATAATGATTAACTAGAGGAGTGAGGTATAATGATTAGAGGAGTGAAGAGGACAAGATGGAGGAGGGAAGAGGACAAGATGAAGTATGGAAGATGACAAGATAAAGGAGGGAAACGGACACGATGAAAGAGGGATAAAAACAAGATGGAGAAGGGAAGAGAATAAGAGGGATGGGACAAAAATGGAGGAGAAATGAGGAGAGGCTGAAAGCAATATAGGTGGAAGAAGAGGAGAAGATAGAAAAGAGGTGAGGAGATACTGAGGAAGGATAAAGAGAGACTGAGGATGAAATAGAGCAAGGATAGGAGGACTGAGGAAAACATAGAGGAGGGTAAACCGAAGACTGAGGACAACATGGAAGAAAGATAAGCAACTGAGGACAGTATGGAAGAGGAGTGAGGGGAGACTGAGGACAAAATGAAGGATGGATGAGAGGAGACTGATGACAAAGAGGAAGGATGAGAAGAGACTAGGGGCAATATGGAAGAGGAATACTAGGAGACCGAGCACAACATGGGGGAAAGCTGAGAAGATGCTGAGGATAGCATGGAGCACACATTAGGGAGACTGGGGACAACATTAGAAGAATAGGGAAAAACTCAGGAGGACATTGGAGAGGGTTGAGAAGAAACTGTGGATGACTCAGAGGAGGGATTATGAGTGAATGAGGACTATATAGTGGACCGTTGAGGAGAGACTAGGGACAACATGGAGGAAGAATGACGAGAGACTGATGACGACACAGAAACTAGATGAGGAGAGACTAAGGACAGTATAGAGGAGGGATAGAAGTAGACTGAAAACAGCATGGATATGGGGTGAGAGGACAGTGGGGACAACATGTAGGAGGGATAAGGAGAGAATGAGGACAGTATGAAGAAAGGATTATGAGAGACAACATAAAAAAAGCATGAGGAGATACTGATGATTGGATAAAGAAAAAATAAGGGAGACTGTGGACATTATGAAGGAAGGATGAAGATAGACTAAGGAAGATAAAAAGGCAAGTTACGGTGAGACTGAGGAGAACATGAAGGAGAGACATCAAAGAGGGATGAGGAGAAACTGTGAATGGCATGTTAAGATGTGTACAGAAAGAGGTCCACCTGGAGTAGGGATGAGTAGAGATTGAAGACAACATGAAGTAGGGATGGAGAGGGACTAAGGACAAAATGGAGAAGTGATCAGTGGAAACTGAGGGCAACATGGAGTAGGGATAAGGGCAATGTTAATTCTGTGGACGAAAATATTTTCGTCGATGAAATTAACACTATTTTAGTTGACTAAGATATGACTAATGCTAAAACATTTCAGATGACTAAAATACGACTAATACGACTGGTTGTCGCTTGGCAATTCGAAGTTTCAGCTCCCTCCATAAATTTTCTATAGGTTTAAGGTCTGAAGACTGGCTAGGCCACTCCATGACCTCAATGTGCTTCTTCTTTAACCACACCTTTTTTTGCCATGGCAGTATGTTTTGGGTAATTTTCATGCGGAAAGACCCATCCATGACCCATCTTCAGTGTTCTGGCTGAGGGAAGAAAGTTTTCATCCAAGATTTTACAATACATGTAATCGGATCACATTCAAGACCCTCTGCTTGACCCACAAATGCACACAAGGAGATGCCCCTCAATACTTATGCGAAAAAATACAACACTACACCCCCAATCGCAACCTCCGATCTAACGACCAAAACCTCCTCCTTGTCCCCAAATCCCGGTACAAGTCAAGGGGAGAACGAAGATTTGCAGTCCAAGGACCACGGCTATGGAACGCTCTACCTACGAACATCCGCTTGGAAAAAGACCATCGGGCCTTCAGGAAAAAACTCAAGACCTACCTCTTCTAAGAAGGAATCAACGCAGGTCGGATCAAGCGCCTCGAGGCGATTCAGTTCGCAGTTGCAACGCTATACAAATCATTCATTCATTCATTCATTCACATGGCCCCGTCTATTGGCCCTTCAATGTGGCAAAGTCGGCCTGTACCATTAGCAGAGAAACAGCCCCAAAGCATCATGTTTCCACCTCCGTGCTTGACTGTAGGGATGGTGTTCTTAGGGTCATAGTCAGCATTTTTCTTCCTCCAAACACGGCGAGTCCCCTTTCGCAAGAAGGCACTTGTACAGTCATGCCAATGAACATCTAAATGATTCAGAGAAGGATTGGGAGAAAGTGCTGTGGTCAGATGAGACCAAAAATTAGCTCTTTGAAATTAACTCGACCCGCCGTGTTTGGAGGAAGAAAAAGGCTGACTATGACCCAAAGAACACCATCCCTACAGTCAAGCACGGAGGTGGAAACATGATGCTTTGGGGCTGTTTCTCTGCTAAAGGTACAGGTCGACTTTGCCACATTGAGGAGCCAATGGACGGGGCCAAGTATTGTAAAATCTTGGATGAGAACCTTCTTCCCTCAGCCAGAACACTGAAGATGGGTCATGGATGGGTCTTCCAGCATGACAATGACCCAGAACATACCGCCAAGGCAACAAAAGAGTGGCTCAAGAAAAAGAAGATTAAGGTCATAGAGTGGACTAGCCAGTCTCCAGACCTTAATCCTATAGCAAATATATGGAGGGAGCTGAAACTTCGAGTTGCCAAACGACAGCCAAGAAACCTTAAAGTGGATGTAAACCCACTCTCATCCTTTCTAAACTACTGCAATATTGGTTATCTAGAAGGATATACACGCCTCCTGCATGTATACTCATCTGTCAAATGTCTCCCCTCTGTCTGCTATGAGACCCGAAAAACTGCAGATTTTGTGGGTGGGTCTGTTTTCCAGGGCTCAGTGGGTGGAGTCGTGATGTCAGTAGACACCCCCCCCCACCTCTACACTCCCCTTATCAACATGCATTTTCTCCTGTGTATTTCTTACACTGAACTTCTGCTATGATCACTAACATCCAGTCAAAAACCATAAAAGTCCCCACATGACTTCAGCATGCCAAATCATGCTGAGGTGTGAAACAGCCAATCCTTGCAGAGCAGCAGAAAAAAGGAGTGGGAGGGAATTCACAGCAAGGGGGAGGATTTGACAATGTTTTTCTCTGTTTGTCAAGATTTATCTCACTGAACAATAAAAGAGGATTGCTCAGAGCTGGATTAACTCTTTGTGGCAAGACTGAGCTCAAATGATAGGAAATCTTATTCTCTACATTATGACATCAAAAAAAATGTTTTTTTTTCTGGTTTACATCCACTTTAAGGATTTAGAGAAGATCTGTAAAGAAGAGTGGACCAAAATCCCTCCTGAGATGTGTGCAAACCTGGTCACCAACTACAAGAAACGTCTGACCTCTGTGCTTCCCAACAAGGGTTTCTCCACCAAGTCATGTTTTGCTTGGGGATCAAATACTTATTTTACTCACTGAACTGCAACTTAATTTTAAGTTTTTATTTTTTTTGTGTTTTTTTCTGGTTGATATTCTGTCTCTATCATTTAAAATACACCTATGATAAAAAAAAAATTATAGACCCTTCATTTCTTTGTAAGTGGGTAAACTTGCAAAATCTGCAGGGATCAAATATTTATTTCCCCCCACTGTATACAATGAGTTTGTAAATTCTAGAGGAATGCTTAAAAGTGAAGTTTGGGATTTTTTTTTTTTTTTTTTTAATTGTAGAATCATACCTAGGTGGATGCAGCATTGGTCTAACTCTAAGGCTGAGAACTGAGCGATCAAACACCGCCGATCTCTCATTTCTCAGAGCTCCCTGAGCAGAGAGCTGATGATTGTCAGTCACTGCTGTCTGCTCTGCCCCTCCAGCGCTCACTGGAGCGCCGGTCTGTGGAGGGGGCGGGAGCAGTCGGCTCAGCCTCCTAGCGGCTCACTGAGAGGCTGAGCTGGGTGCCGGTGTACTGTCATTTTCTGTCTCCCTTCAGAAAGTGTCCGCTGTGTACTGCGTATGCGCAGTACACAGGACAACCAGATTGGGAAAATTGCCGCAGATGAACGGCGCCTGCGCCGTGAGTCCACTTTAAAGCCCCACCATCCAAGTGGACATAGAGTTATAATATAAAAGAGCCGAGCGCAGTTAGGCCGTGCCCGAAGCCTGGCGAGCGAAGCGAGCCCGCGAGGGGCCCTCTAAGTTTGTGTAGCCCTATGTCCACTTGGATGGTGGGGCTTACACCTCGACTCACGGCGCAGGCGCCGTTCATCTTCGGAGATTTTCCGAAAATCCTTGTGCTCCGTACTGCACATGCGCAGTACACAGGGACACTTGATGATAGCCGGACTATTCGTGACAGAACACCGATACAGGAATGTGGGTGGATCCCAACCATATGGTCGTGATCTTTCCCATACTTGGACCAGCTCTGTGAAGTCAGCTGACAGCGGGCTTTAGACCTCAAAAAAAAAGTTTTTCTTTGTTTCTGTTAAAATTATTTGTAAATAAGTACGTTTTCTTCTTCAATGACGGGCACTGATAAGGCGGCACTGATGGGCACCAATGAGGTGGCACCAATGAGGTGGTACTGATGAGGTGGCACTGACGTTCACTGATGATGGGCACTTATATGCAGCACTGATGGGCACATATGGGTGGCACTGATGGGTACTTATGGGTGGTACAGATAGGTGGCATGGATGGGCACTGATAGGTGGCACTGCTGGACACTGATGGGTGACACTGATGGGTGGCATTGCTGGGCATCACTGTTTTATATTGGTACATAAAGATGCCAGTCAGTGCCCATTTGTGGGCACTGACTGGCACAGATTTGGCATCATTTGCACATGTGGATGGCCAGGGGGAACATACCTGGCCATCCACATGTTGCCCACTACCCTAGTGGTCCTAGTGGAGTCCCTGGTGGTCCAGAGTGGGCATCTGAGGGGGGCTGCGCTGATAAACAATCAGCGCACACCCCCCCTGTCAGACTGACACACCGCTCCACCAATCGCCGCCATGCGCGCCCCCACGGGCGCGCAGCGGCATGTTATCCTGAAGGAAGTCATATGACGCCCAGTCAGGATAACAGAACCACCGCCCAGCCGTCACTTTGCTATTGACCGGGCGGGAAGTGGTTAATCATTTAACCGATCTGCATATTTGATTCATATTGTTGACTCAGAAAGTATATTATAGTATCAGCAGAATATTTAGGGAAGTCGCATTTTTAAAGGCAGGTCAGCGGGATTCCCCCTGGGGCATCGCCAATATTTTATAACGGAGATGTGATAAGTCAGGATAAGTATTACCTTTTCTGGAGATCTGCTCTCAGTATTTTAAAAAGTAAACGCCCCCGGGCAGCATGTTTGCTGTGTTTTAGCTGGCGGTGTTCTTCAGTTATGACATCAAAGTAGATGTAAACCCCAACTACACGGCAATTAGGCTGCTCTGTGTAATGTGAAAAGTAAACATTTTTTTCACGTTTCCCCTTTTGTTACATCTCAGTGCTGCTGCTCCCTTGCTGTCTCTTTGCAGCCACTTCCCATCTACATGCACTCCTGCAATGGCTGCATGGCATTTCTCTGGGTGTATTTCCTGATGGTAAGAGTGAACCGTGCCTGCATAACATAATAAATAGTAACTTGTTTCCATCAGAGACCCGTGTGACAAAGCAGGGGGCATACAGTGCCTTGAAAAAGTATTCATACCCCTTGAAATTTTCCGCATTTTGTCATATTACTACCAAAAACGTAAATGTATTTTATTGGGATTTTATGTGATAGACCAACACAAAGTGGCACATAATTGTGAAGTGGAAGGAAAATGATAAATGGTTTTCCAATTTTTGTTTTACAAATAATTATGTGAAAAGTGTGGGGGGTACATTTGTATGGCGCCCCCCGGAGTCAATACTTTGTAGAACCCCTTTCACTGCAATTACAGCTTCAAGTCTTTTTGGGGATGTCTCTACCAGCTTTGTACATCTAGAGAGGACATTTTTGCACATTCTTCTTTGAAAAATAGCCCAAGCTCTGTCAGATTGGATGGAGAGCGTCTGTGAACAGCAATTTTCAAGTCTTGCCACAGATTCGCAATTGGATTTAGGTCTGGACTGTGACTGGACCATTCTAACACATGAATATGCTTTGATCTAAACCATTCCATTGTAGCTCTGGCTGTATGTTTAGAGTCGTTGTCCTGCTGGAAGGTGAACCTCCGCCTTAGTGTAAAGGATTTTGCAGACTTTAACAGGATTTCTTCTAAGATTGTCCTGTATTTGACTCCATCCATCTTTCCATCAACTCTGACCAGCTTCCCTGTCCCTACTGAAGAAAAGCATTCCCACAACATGATGCTGCCACCACCATGTTTCACAGTGGGGATGGTGTGTTCAGGGTGATGTGCAGTGTTAGTTTTCCCCCACACATAGCGTTTTGCTTTTAAGATAAAAAGTTCAATTTTGGTCTCATCTGACCAGAGCACCTTCTTCCACATGTTTGCTGTGTCCCCCACATGGCTTCTCACAAACTGTAAACAGGACTTCTTATGACTTTCTTTCAACAATGTCTTTCTTCTTGTCACTCCTCCATAAAGGTCAGATTTGTGGAGAACACGACTAATAGTTGTCCTGTGGACAGATTCTCCCCCCTGAGCTGTGGATCTCTGCAGCTCCTCCAGAGTTACCATGGACCTCTTGGCTGCTTCTCTGATGAATGTTCTCCTTGCCCGGCCGGTCAGTTTAGGTGGACGGCCATGTCTTGGTAGGTTTGCAGTTGTGCCATACTCTTTCCATTTTCAGATGATGGATTGAACAGAGCTCCGTGAGATGTTCAAAGCTTGGGATATTTTTTTTTATAACCTAACCCTGCTTTATACTTCTCTACAACTTTATCCCTGACCTGTCTGGTGTGATCCTTGGCCTTCATGATGCTGTTTGTTCACTAAGGTTCTCTAACAAACCCCTGAGGGCTTCACAGAACAGCTGTATTTATACTGAGATTAAATTACACACAGGTGGACTCTATTTACTAATTCGGTGACTTCTGAAGACAATTGGTTTCACTAGATTTTAGTTAGGGGTATCAGAGTAAAGGGGGCTGAATACAAATGCACGACACACTTTTCACATATTTATGTATAAAAACATTTGAAAACCATTTATCATTTTCCTTCCACTTCACAATTATGTGCCACTTTGTGTTGGTTTATCACATAAAATCCCAATAAAATACATTTACGTTTTTTTTGGTTGTAACATGAGAAAATTTGGAAAATGTCAAGGGGTATGAATACTTTTTCAAGGCACTGTAGCGCTGAGACAGTGACAAAGTCTTGATAGGAAGCGCCTGAACTAAGGAGCTATTTGGCAGGATCACCGGGGCTTATTTTAATAAAAGCTGCAGATTTAAAATAACTTTTGAAATGACGTTGATCGTGAGATTGTTGGGATTTACGTAACGAATACATTTTAGTTGTGGTGGAAGGCACATATGAGGATGGATATCGGTGACCTGTGGAGGGACTAATCTCTGGTGTTCTGTCACTTTGTCACTGTCACTATTGATAGAAATATAAATGTAATCATTTATATTCTGTGACTGCCCCCCCTCTTTGTCAATCCCTTCACTGGCTTCCCCTTCCCCACCGTGTAAAATTCAAAATGCTAATCATAACATACAAAGCCATCCACAACATCTCCCCCATCTACATCACCAACCTCATCTGCAGATATCGCCCAAATCGTCCCCTCCGCTCCTCCCAGGACCTCCTGCTTTCTAGCTCCCTTGTTACCTCCTCTCAGGACCTCCTGCTTTCTAGCTCCCTTGTTACCTCCTCTCAGGACCTCCTGCTTTCTAGCGCCCTTGTTACCTCCTCTCAGGACCTCCTGCTTTCTAGCTCCCTTGTTACCTCCTCTCAGGACCTCCTGCTTTCTAGCTCCCTTGTTACCTCCTCTCAGGACCTCCTGCTTTCTAGCTCCCTTGTTACCTCCTCTCAGGACCTCCTGCTTTCTAGCTCCCTTGTTACCTCCTTTTAGGACCTCCTGCTTTCTAGCTCCCTTGTTACCTCCTTTTAGGACCTCCTGCTTTCTAGCTCCCCTGTTACCTCCTCTCAGGACCTCCTGCTTTCTAGCTCCCCTGTTACCTCCTCTCAGGACCTCCTGCTTTCTAGCTCCCTTGTTACCTCCTCTCAGGACCTCCTGCTTTCTAGCTCCCTTGTTACCTCCTCTCAGGACCTCCTGCTTTCTAGCTCCCTTGTTACCTCCTCTCAGGACCTCCTGCTTTCTAGCGCCCTTGTTACCTCCTCTCAGGACCTCCTGCTTTCTAGCTCCCTTGTTACCTCCTCTCAGGACCTCCTGCTTTCTAGCTCCCTTGTTACCTCCTCGCAGGACCTCCTGTTTTCTAGCTCCCTTGTTACCTCCTCTCAGGACCTCCTGCTTTCTAGCTCCCTTGTTACCTCCTCTTAGGACCTCCTGCTTTCTAGCTCCCTTGTTACCTCCTTTTAGGACCTCCTGCTTTCTAGCTCCCCTGTTACCTCCTCTCAGGACCTCCTGCTTTCTAGCTCCCTTGTTACCTCCTCCCAGGACCTCCTGCTTTCTAGCTCCCTTGTTACCTCCTCTCAGGACCTCCTGCTTTCTAGCTCCCTTGTTACCTCCTCTCAGGACCTCCTGCTTTCTAGCGCCCTTGTTACCTCCTCTCAGGACCTCCTGCTTTCTAGCTCCCTTGTTACCTCCTCCCAGGACCTCCTGCTTTCTAGCTCCCTTGTTACCTCCTCCCAGGACCTCCTGCTTTCTAGCTCCCTTGTTACCTCCTCTCAGGACCTCCTGCTTTCTAGCTCCCTTGTTACCTCCTCCCATGCTCGCCTTCAAGACTTCTCCAGAGCCTCTCCCATCCTCTGGAACTCCCTGCCCCAGTCTGTCCGATCAGCCCCTACCCTGTCCACCTTTAGGAGATCCCTGAAAACTAATTTATTCAGGGAAGCCTATCCCACAAACACCTAACAACAATTGTCCCTGAGCCACCCCCATCAAATCATTCTCTGCAGCTATTACCTTTTATACCACCACCCCTCCCTTTAGAATGTAAGCTCTACGAGCCGGGCCCTCCTGTACCTTTTGTATTGAACTGTACTGTAATTGTGTTGTTCCCCCTATACATTGTAAAGCTGTTGGCGCTATATAAATCGTATCTAATAATAATAATAATAATAATAATAAATAATTTCTCTTGGGATTAATAAAGTATTCTGAATCTGAATACTTGTATTATCAGTATTGTTTGGTGAATTGTGGGTGGTTAATGGAAGGATAGTACTGTGATTTGTATAGTTTGCCTCCACAGTTCTCTGGGTACAGTCGTGCCCCCCCCCCCTGTCCTGGAGATGGCACACAGGGTGGTGCTGGTAGTGAGGCCAGCATCAGGCAGGGTGAGATCTTCGCCGTCAGGCTGCTGCCTGCACACGGCACCGGAGCTCCGAGCAGACGATGAGTCTCCAGAGCCCCGCGCCTGAACAGCAGTTCGGAGAACAGGGGCCGTGGCTCTGGCTTGTACAAGTCGGCGGCTCCATAGCTGGCTCCCTCAAAGCTGCTTTTACATAT
Source organism: Lithobates sylvaticus (assembly GCA_028564925.1). Classification (NCBI taxonomy): domain Eukaryota; kingdom Metazoa; phylum Chordata; class Amphibia; order Anura; family Ranidae; genus Lithobates; species Lithobates sylvaticus. Next base: position 56,348,776 of record CM053038.1, read on the forward strand.
TTGGCAGAGGCTATGGAACTCGTGACATGTCTGACCCCATGTGAACTGCGTTGGCTCCGGGAACAGCCCCTTCTCCTGGCTGACTCCACACGAGTACAGAGCAACCATTTGTGGAGCTGATGGCAGGCGGTATCGGGTGCCTCTGGCACAGCAGTGAGCTGCGATTGTTTTCCTGGAACTTCACAGTCTGACAGATCACCATGATGTGCTCCTGCGTCTGTCAATAAACACGCTGCGCCCACCCTCCCACCTGCTGCGGCGGCCATTTTCTCTCCTGCTGCCTGCGAGTGCAAAATGATGTCAGCTCATCTCCGAGGAGGAACAGAGTGCAGTAAACACGCCGCACTGCCAAACTGATATAAACCCCCATTATCAACGCAGAATTACGCCGCACAGTGCCAAGATGAGACGCTCTCTTAGGATTTAGCAGCCATGATGGCGTTGTAAAAAGGCAGTGGTAGAGGTCACTTCTTCGCAACAGTGGCATCTCATTATGAGCTCTGTTAACTCTGCGGTGAGGCGACAAACAAAATTACTGTTGCATTCACTCTCACTGTGTATAAATAAATATCTGTATGATAAATCACGTATTGGACCCAATATGTAAAGAATATATCCCATAAAATGTCATATGAATTGTTAGATCATACCTCCCTTTCCCTATTAGATGTAGGCTGTAAGGAGCAGGACCCTCATATTTCCTGTTCCCTATTAGATGTAAGCTGCAGTGTTGGTCATCTTACTTAGTTAAGTTACAAATTACTTTTTCCAAAAAGTAATTGCGTTAGTAACTCAGTTACTACACTGGAAAAGTAATTAGTTACACAGCAAAGTAACTGTGATTTTTTTTTTAATATTCTATACGTGTAACTAAGGGGCCGGGTCTAGTATTACTGTAAGCAAGGGGCGCATTTATTATTATTGTTATATATCGTGTAACCAAGGGGCTGCTCTATTATTACTCTAACCAAGGGGCAGATCTGTTATAGCGTGTAAGCAAGGGGCGGGTCTATTATTATTATATCCTGTAAAATATATATATATATTATATGGCTACAGAAGAGGGCGAATGTTAAATTTATGGGCAGAGCTCGATATATAACAATAATGGTAAATTAGATGTAAGCTGTAATGATCAGGACCCTCATACCTTCCGTTCCATATTAGATGTAGGCTACAATGAGCAGGACCCTAATACCTCCTGTTCCCTATTAGATGTAGGCTGTAATGATCCGAACCCTCATATTTCCTGTTCCCTATTAGATGTAGGCTACAATGATCAGGACCCTCATACCTCCTGTTCCCTATTAGATGTAAGCTGTAATGAGCATTGTGCGCCCCTTGGTTACATAAATACTAGACCCCCCCCTTAGTTACACGATAGACGCCCCTTGCAGAGTAGCACGAGAATCGGGGGCGTGCGGCATTGCCTCGTACAATTACATGTTAACTGCGCCTGCGCGGTGTAAAGTTCACTCAGAGCTGTTTAGGTTTTGGCAATTTTCGTAAGCTCCTTAGTCATTCGTACTGTGCAAGCGCTGCGCCTGCGCAGTACAGGGGGTCCTTATCCAGCGGAGGAACTTTTTCGGCAGGACACCAGAATTACACTACTGCCATCTAGTGGCGGTAGATGTAATTGCAGTAACTCCGCCCAAGTAATGGGAACTGCATTACCATGAGGGGAAAAGTAATCAGTTAGATTACTAGTTACCCTTTAAAGTAACTGCGTTAAGTAACTCTGTTTATTTTAACTCAGTTACTTACATCACTGGTAAGCTGTAATGATCAGGACCCTCATACCTCCCGTTCCTTATTAGATGTAAGCTGTAATGATCAGGACCCTCATACCTCCCGTTCCTTATTAGATGTAAGCTGTAATGAGCAGGACCCTCATACCTCCCGTTCCTTATTAGATGTAAGCTGTAATGAGCAGGACCCTCATACCTCCCGTTCCCTATTAGATGTAAGCTGTAATGATCAGGACCCTCATACCTCCCGTTCCCTATTAGATGTAAGCTGTAATGAGCAGGACCCTCATACCTCCTGTTCCCTATTAGATGTAGGCTGTAATGATCCGGACCCTCATACCTCCCGTTCCATATTAGATGTAAGCTGTAATGATCAGGACCCTCATACCTCCCGTTCCCTATTAGATGTAAGCTGTAATGAGCAGGACCCTCATACCTCCTGTTCCCTATTAGATGTAGGCTGTAATGATCCGGACCCTCATACCTCCTGTTCCCTATTAGATGTAGGCTGTAATGATCCGGACCCTCGTACCTCCTGTTCCCTATTAGATGTAAGCTTAATGATCCGGACTCTCATACCTCCCGTTCCCTATTAGATGTAAGCTGTAATGAGCAGGACCCTCATACCTCCGTTCCCTATTAGATGTAAGCTGTAATGATCAGGACCCTCATACCTCCCGTTCCCTATTAGATGTAAGCTGTAAGGAGCAGGACCCTCATACCCCCTATTCTCTATTAGATGCAAGCTGTAATGAGCAGGACACTCATACCTCCTGTTCCCTATTAGATGTAAGCTGTAATGATCGGGACCCTCATACCTCCTGTTCTCTATTAGATGCAAGCTTTAAGGAGCAGGACCCTCGTATTTCCTGTTCCCTATTAGATGTAAGCTGTAATGATCAGAACCCTCATACCTCCCGTTCCCTATTGGATGTAAGCTGTAATGATCAGAACCCTCATACCTCCGTTCCCTATTAGATGTAGGCTGTAATGATCGGGACCCTCATACCTCCTGTTCCCTATTAGATGCAAGCTGTAAGGAGCAGGACCCTCATATTTCCTGTTCCCTATTAGATGTAAGCTGTAATGAGCAGGACCCTCATATTTCCTGTTCCCTATCAGATGTAGGCGGTAATGAGCAAGACCCTCATACCTCCCGTTCCCTATCAGATGTATGCTGTAATGATCAGGACCCTCATACCTCCTGTTCCCTATTAGATGTAAGCTGTAAGGAGCAGGACCCTCATACCTTCCGTTCCCTATTAGATGTAAGCTGTAGTGATCCGGACCCTCATACCTCCCATTCCCTATTAGATGTAAGCTGTAATGATCAGGACCCTCATACCTTCCGTTCCATATTAGATGTAGGCTACAATGAGCAGGACCCTAATACCTCCTGTTCCCTATTAGATGTAGGCTGTAATGATCCGAACCCTCATATTTCCTGTTCCCTATTAGATGTAGGCTACAATGATCAGGACCCTCATACCTCCTGTTCCCTATTAGATGTAAGCTGTAATGAGCAGGACCCTCATATTTCCTGTTCCCTATTAGATGTAAGCTGTAATGAGAAAGACTCTCCTACTTCCTATTCCCTGTTACATATAAGCTGTTTTAATCAGGACACCCATATCTCTTGTTCTCTATTAGGTGTCAACAGGATCCTCGTACTTCCTGTTCCCTATTTAATGTAAACTGCATTGAACAAGGTGCTCATACCTCTTTTTTCCTGTTTGATGTAAGGTGTGATAATGATCACCCTCAAACCACCTGGTCTCCACAGACCTATAAGCTGCAATGCTCAGGGCCCTCATATCCTAAACACCTTTTGTTCCCTATTAGACTGTAAGCTTTTAATGATCAGGGCCCTCATACCCTCTGCTCCCTATTAGATGTAAGCTGCATTCATTAGGACCCTCATGTTCCAAATTACATGTAAGCTATATAGTCAACTTCCTGTTGCCTATTACACTGCAAACCCTAATGCCGCATACACACGATCAGAAATTCGGCCAGCAAAAGTCCGATGAGAGCTTTTGGTCGGAAAATGCGACTGTGTGTATGCTCCATCGGACTTTTGCTGGTCGAATTTCCACCAGCAAACGATTGAGAGCAGGTTCTCAATTTTTTTTTTGGTCGGAAAAAGTTCTGATCAGAAATTCCGATTGTTTGTAGCAATTCCGCCGCGCAAAATTCCTACACATGCTCGGAAACAATGAACTTATCTCGGCTCGTCGTAGTGTTGTACGTCACCGCGTTCTTGGCGGTCGAAAGTTCAGCGAACTTTTGTGTGACCGTGTGTATGCAAGCCAAGCTTGAGCGGAATTCCGTCGGAAAAACCATCCAAGTTTCTTCCGACGGAAAATCCGCTCGTGTGTACGCGGCATAAGGCCTCATGCACACTAGACGTTTTTACAGCTGCTGTTTGGGCTTCAGATGTTTCTACAGTCATTCAACTCCCCATCATGTTATCCTATGTGTCCATGCACACATAGGCTGTTATCAGCAGTTTTTGTCTGGGGCGTATTTTCTGCTCCCTATTAGAATGTAAGTTGTAATGATCAGTACCCTCATATCACTTGTTCCCTATTAGATGTAAACTGAAATTTATCAGGACCCTCATACCTCCTGTTCTCTGTTAGATTGTAAGTTGTAATGAGCAGGACCCTCATACCTCTTGTTCCTCATTAGATGTAGGCTCCAGTGAGAAGAACCCTCATACCTCTTGTTCTCTGTTAAAATTGTAAGCCATAATGATCAGGACCCTCATACCTCTTGTTCCTCATTAGATGTAGGCTCCAGTGAGAAGAACCCTCATACCTCCTGTTCTCTTTTAGGTATGAGGGTCCTGATCATTATGGCTTACAATTTATAAGGAACAGGAGGTATGAGGGTTCTTCTCACTGGAGCCTACATCTAATGAGGAACAATAGGTATGAGGGTCCTAATCATTATGGCTTACAATCTATTGTTCCTCATTAGATGTAGGCTCCAGTGATAAGAACCCTCATACCTCCTGTTCTCTGTTAGATTGTAAGCCATAATGATCAGGACCCTCATACCTATTGTTCCTTATTAGACGTAGGCTCCAGTGAGAAGAACCCTCATACCTCCTGTACCTTATAAATTGTAAGCCATAATGATTAGGACCCTCATACCTCTCGTTCCTCATTAGATGTAGGCTCCAGTGAGAAGAACCCTCATACCTCCTGTTCTCTGTTAGATTGTAAGCCATAATGATCAGGACCCTCATACCACTTGTTCCCTATTAGATGTAAACTGAAATTGATCAGGACCCTCATACCTCCTGTTCTCTGTTAGATTGTAAGTTGTAATGAGCAGGACCCTCATACCTATTGTTCCTCATTAGATGTAGGCTCCAGTGAGAAGAACCCTCATACCTCCTGTTCCTTATAAATTGTAAGCCATAATGATTAGGACCCTCATACCTATTGTTCCTCATTAGATGTAGGCTCCAGTGAGAAGAACCCTCATACCTCCTGTTCTCTGTTAGATTTTAAGCCATAATGATCAGGACCCTCATACTTATTGTTCCTCATTAGATGTAGGCTCCAGTGAGAAGAACCCTCATACCTCCTGTTCCTTATAAATTGTAAGCCATAATGATTAGGACCCTCATACCTCCTGTTCCCTCTCAGATGTAGGCCAGGGGTGCTCAACCCTTTGAAGAATGTGTACCATAGCTGCCGGAATTATGGAGGATCGGCAATCATTCAGTAGAGCGGCATGCACCCAAAGGAGGGATGTGCGGGTTGCCATAGGTTTGAGGTTGCGAGCTACATCAGACGGCTCCGCAGGCGACGGGTTAAGCAAACCTGATGTGAGCTGTTATGATGAGAACTCTAATATCTCTTGTCCCTTTTAGATGTAAACTGTAATGAGCAGGGCCCTCATACCTCTTGCTCCCTATTACACATAAGCTGTAATGACAAGCATCCTCATGTTTCTGTATTACACTGTAAACTGGTAAAATAGCAAGCTCTCTGTGTTTATAATTATGGAGTATTCCTATTTTCAAACCCAGCAGCTGAACACTAAACTATATTCCACACATGGACAATAGTAATATAATGAAGAAAAGGGAAAATAGTGCAGCGCTCTAGGACCAGCAGTCCTTTTTTTGGAAGAAATACACTTACATGAATAAGAAAAAAAAAAAAAACCCCTGTAAAGTTAGCCCAATATTTTTGTATAATGTGAAAGATGATGTTACGCCGAGTAAATAGATATCTAAGATGTCATGCTTTAAAATTGCGCACACAAATCTCTATAGGCGACACTGTAAAAATGTCTACAGGTTTCCAGGTTTGAACACTGTTTTTGCGGACGTGATTTATGTATGTGTTTGCTTCTGCGCGCGAGCACAGAGGGATGGGTCGATTTAAATCTTTTTTTTTTTCTTATTTATTTCATTTTAATAATTTTTTTTTTTTACACTGTCCATTTAAAAAAAAAAAAATTCTGATCACTTTTATTGCTGTCACAAGGAATGTAAACATCCCTTGTGACAGTAAATGGCAGTGACAGGTACTCTTTATGGAGGGATCTGGTGGAGGAGGATGCTGGGAATGTGACATCATATGGGGGTGGGGTCACCATGTGACATGAGCCATTTACACTTTTTCCTTAGGTGAATGGGTAGGGGTACATCGTACCCCATACTCATTCACATAGGGTGGGGGCCGGTATCTGGGGGCCCCCTTATTAAAGGGGGCTCCCGGATTCCGATAAGCCCCCCACCCGCAGACCCCGACAACCAAAGGCCAGGGTTGTCGGGAAGAGGCCCTTGTCCTCATCAACATGGGGACAAGGTGCTTTGAGGTGGGGGAGCCGCAGGGCCCCCCTTTCCCCAGGGCACCCCCCATGTTGAGGGCATGTGGCCTGGTACGGCTCAGGAGGGGGGGGGGCGCTTGCTCGTCCCCACCCCCTTTCCTGACCTGCTGGGCTGCGTGCTCGGATAAGGGTCTGATATGGATTTTTTCGGCGTAGGGATTCCCTTTAAATCCATACCAGGTGACGGGGCTAGCGGCGGCATTCACTTCCTTCGCTAATCCTGTCTACCTGGAGTCACGTTCTAAATGAATGGACTTTCCTCCGTGTGTGGGCAAGTCCGTTCATTTCAAAACTTCAAAACTCCGCCGGAAAAGTCTGGGCGTGTGTGGGCATGTCCACACGTTCGGAAAGTCCGGCGGACCTCCGCTGGAAAGTCCGGTGGATTGTCCGGCCGAAAAGTCAGATCGTGTGTATGGGGCTTTAAAGATTCAGCATGCAGGACTTTTCAATATGGACCGCACCTGTAACGCAGGGGTGTGATAAGTCCCATAGGATTTAAAGGGAAACATTTTTCTTACGTTTTTCTTGCAAGGAAAAAATGCAGAAAAAAATGTATCAGTGTGAAAGGGCCCTTATAGCTGTAAGTTATAATCAGTAGGACCCTCATACCTCCAGTATTGATCAGGACCCTCATACCCCCTGTTCTCTGTATTGATCAGGATCCTCAGTCTTCCGGTTCTCTGTATTGATCAGGACCCTCATACCTCCAGTATTGATCAGGGCCCTCATACCTCCTGTTCTCTGTATTGATCAGGACCCTCATACCCCCTGTTCTCTGTATTGATCAGGACCCTCATACCTCCTGTTCTCTGTATTGATCAGGACCCTCATACCTCCTGTTCTCTGTATTGATCAGGACCCTCATACCCCCTGTTCTCTGTATTGATCAGTACCCTCATACCCCCTGTTCTCTGTATTGATCAGGACCCTCATACCCCCTGTTCTCTGTATTGATCAGGACCCTCATACCCCCTGTTCTCTGTATTGATCAGGACCCTCATACCTCCTGTTCTCTGTATTGATCAGGACCCTCATACCCCCTGTTCTCTGTATTGATCAGGACCCTCATACCCCCTGTTCTCTGTATTGATCAGGACCCTCATACCCCCTGTTCTCTGTATTGATCAGGACCCTCATACCCCCTGTTCTCTGTATTGATCAGGATCCTCATTCCTCCTATTCTTTAAAACCTGAATTCTATCCACCCGTGTGAAAGGGGCCTAAGGGATTGGACATTAAGGCTTTCACACGGGTGGATAGAATTCAGCTTTTAGCTGCAGATAGATCAAGTTATCTACCACAGCTAAACTCACACAATGCTTTCCTTTGGCCCCATTCACACACTGCATTTAGCAACGGTTTTGTTACATGGGGTTTTGTGCTGTTAGAAACAATAAAGTTGACTGCGTCCAGGACCGATTTATTGCAGCTATCTGCACATAACTGCAGGTAATCGCAGTGTACTATTTCTCCTGCGGATAGCAGCAGCAGCAACAAGGAAAGAAAAACAACAGGAAGCACATCAGAAGTGGCAAGAATGTTCCAACGCAACTGCATGTAAACGCAAGTAAACACAGCTAATAGCAATGTACAACTGCAAGTGATCACTATGCCTGCAGTCTTGGAATTTCAAAATAACAAAACGTAGAACAGCCTCCTGTGTGAAAGAGACCTAAAGCGTTTGTTACCCCAACACTTTTTATTCCTGATATGTGCCGGCTGTATTATGTACTTGTATCTCCTGTTCTCTTTGTAGTGCTTCCTTTGTGTGAGATCCCTGGTAATCCTGCCAGTCCCTCTGCTTTCCTATTAAAAACTGACCACACCAAGCAGGAGAACACAGCGTGGTCAGTTCTCTAGCTGTGCTGGGAACTCAGCCTGCTCTCCTCCAATGATAAAACTTGTCCTGGCTTGTCCTGACTGACCGCCCCCCCCCCCCCCACTGCACAGCCATTTGCTGGGAAGCTCAGTGCACTACAGTTTTTCTTCCCCCCAGCTCTTATGCAGCTGAGAACAAAAATAAAAACTGCAGAGGTGATCAACAGAAAGCTCTATTTGTGGGAAAAAAGGACATCAATTTTATTTGTGTACAGCGTCACACGATGGCGCAATTGTCAGTTAAAGTAACGCAGTGCCATATCGCAAAAAATGGCCTGGTCATGAAGGGGGGTAAATCTTCTGGAGGTGAAGTGGTTAAACTGAATGGGTTGTTTTACAAGGTGATCGTTCGCAATCCCTTTAAGCCCCGTTTTCTGCTGATGATTTTGTTTAGACGACTCACACGTGTCACGCATAGGGCAGCCTATTCACTTGAATGGGCTTCCCTGTTTGTTGCCCAAAAGAAGCTCAGGGAACAAATCTTGTCCTTAGCCAGGCGCGATTTGACTCGCACCTTTTGCCATGACAATTGTGCCAAAATCACACCGTGTTTGGGGTGCCATTCAGGATGACCATCATCAAAATGCACTTCGCATGTTTTAGCCATGATTTGAAATCGCAACGATTTTGCCCCCCAATTCCTTATCAATCGAGCGTGAACAGAGCCCTCTTATGACTCATCCCCCCCTCCCTTCCTGGCAAACTCTCACGAGAAAGAGAGAGAGAGAGAGAGCTGTGAATGATGTCATAAGCCTAGGCTAATGACCAGACAAGAAACAGGAAGTGGGCTGTATAAGGTATTTACTGGCAGAAAAAATATGTTTTACTATCCAAAGTTAAAACAACAATAAGACCCCTTTCGCACTGGGGCGTTTTTCAGGCGCTTTAGCGGTAAAAAAAGCGTCTGTAAAGCGCTTGATAGAAGCCTCACCTGCAATTCCAATGTGAAAACCAGAGTGCTTTAAGAGTCCTTTCACACTGCCAGCGCCCCGAAAAACGCTTGTAAAGCGCCGCTTAAACTAGCGGGGCTTTACCAGCGTTTTTCGATCGATAGTGGGGTGCTTTTAACCCCTGCTAGTGGCCAAATAAAGGGTTAAACGCGCCCACAAAGAGCCGCTGCTAAAAGCGCTTTGCAGGTGCTTCCCATTGATTTCAATAGGAAGAGGCGCTTTAGGAGCGGTGTATTCACTGCTCCAAAAGCGCTGCAAAGAAGTTGCTTGCAGGACTTTTTTTGATGCCCTGCCAGCGCAGCGCCTCAGTGTGAAAGCACTCGGGCTTTCACATTGGGATTGCAGTTGCGGCTTCTTTCAGGCGCTTTTTTTTTTACGCTAAATCGCATGAAAAACGCCTGAAATACGCCCCAGTGTGAAAGGGGTCTAAAGGGCAGAAGATTTAATAGATGGAAAGTTTAAAAAAAATGACTGAAGGTCCACTTTAAGTAATTAAGCCGAGTCCCCACCCCACTCCCAATCTTGATTGGACAGGTCAGCAACAGACAGATGAAGTAATCCCTCTGCTCTATCCTTTTACTAGCCTGTTCCTTTTCCACGTATGTTAATATAGTATAGCTGATTGGCAATATGGTCTTTTGTCGTGCAACAGAGTACCATTCAAAAATGATTGGCACAGCAACTCATATAACGTGCGCTGCAGAAACGCACACGTTCCTGCCATGCATAGATGGAAATGGACCTGAATTTACATTTTTTTAATAAGTGCATGACTGCATTTACTGGTATTTTTTTTTTTTTTATTATTCTTTTTTACATCTGCCTGGAGTTTGGCTATGAAAGCTATGAACAGCCAATAAAGTGTACAACTGTTGTGATGTCACAATAAGCAAAAGCTTCATTCATATGATGAGACCGAACTATGGAGCATATAGAATTAAAGCCTCATCGTCCTACCAGAACACTGTGCTCACACTGACACCTTGTGGCCACAAGAGGAAACTACAACAGTCATGAAGGGCCTCTGAGCATATGACATTTCCTTCTGGCACACATAGCAAATGCCGGGTTAAATACATCATCATTAATAAGATAATAAATTGCTGTTTTGGATTTTTATATTCACAGTAATATTTTTTTTTTTTCTTGGAGTCCCTTAAAAGAGAGGTGCGGGTTTACAAGAAAAACAAACACCTGATGCACACTGGACGTTATAAAAATGCCAGTAGCGTTAGCTGTAGAATGAGGTTTGCCGTGTTTTTGCAGTATTGTTTTTCAGGGTTTTTTTATTTTTTTTTAGCAAAACTATACTCCCACAAAAGCTTATGGCTGAAAAACTCTGATAATCGCTGAATATCTGCATTTTTAAGCTTTTATCAGTTAGAGCATTTTTACAGCTGAAAAACTCCTCTTAAAACCCACTAGTTCTGTTTTTTTTTTTCCCAGCCAGAAAATGCTGATTAAAGCCTATGTGTACATGGACACATAGGACAACATGCTGGGGAGTTTACTGGCAGCAGAAAAAAAAAAAAATGCCTGAAGCCAAAAACAGCCACTGTAAAAACATCTTGTGCATGAGGCCAAATACTCACCAAGATGGCTGCAGCATCGATCTAATGCTGCAGCTGTCCACGGGCAGCTCTGCACCGAGAACTAGGCGATCAAAGACTGCTGCTTGCTCAGTTCCCAGTCTTCAAATTTACAAAGACCTGATGACTCAGTCGCTGGCCCCTCCAGCGCTCACTGGAGTGCTGGGCAGTAAAGAGGGCAAGAGAAGCTGGCTGAGGCTCTCATCAGCACACTGAGAGGCTGAGCCAGCTGCCGGTCAGACAGACAGCCCATCTATACATGCTATACGATGGGGCATGATTGCTGCCACTGACACCAATTATGGGTCACGATTCCTGCCACTGACGCCAACGATGAGGCACGATTCCTGCCACTGACACCAACAATGGGGCACGATTCCTGCCACTGACACCAGCGATGGGGCACGATTCCTGCCAATGACACCAATTATGGGGCACGATTCCTGCCACTGATACCAGCGATGGGGCACGATTCCTGCCAATGACACCAATTATGGGGCACGATTCCTGCCACTGACACCAACAATGGGGCACGATTCCTGCCACTGACACCAATTATGGGGCTCGATTCCTGCCACTGACACCAATTACGAGTCACGATTCCTGCCACTGACGCCAACGATGAGGCACGATTCCTGCCACTGACACCAATTATGGGGCACGATTCCTGCCGCTGACACCATTTACGGGTTACGATTCCTGCCACTGACATCAACAATGGGGCACGATTCCTGCCACTGACACCAATTATGGGGCACGATTCCTGCCACTGACACCAATTATGGGGCACAATTCCTGCCACTGACACCAACGATGGGGCACGATTCCTGCCACTGACACCAGCCATAGGGGAACGATTACTGACACCGGCCATAGGGGAACGATTCCAGCCATTAACCCCAATGATGGGGCATGAACCCTGCCACTGGCTCTAGTTCGACCCCCCCTAAAGTCTGAAGGATAGTAAACTGGCCCTTTGTTTAGAAAGTTTGGAGACCCCTGCCCTAGACCGCTGTACACTGTACTATACATTCATACCACTAGGAGGCGGTACTATTTGAGGAATTCTGAATTGTATCTGTTCAACAAATGGGAATGCTTCGGCTTTATAGGTATTATATTAAGAATCCTGAACTAATGTTAGGCCAAATCTGATTTGAGGGATTATTTGCACTCTTGCTGGTGATAGGGACCTTGGATACCTCGCAATCTCCTGATGAAACCCTGTCCAGACTGGAAGAAGACCTGACTGCAATGACACCTGAAGACTCCATTATGACTTCATTGATGCACTATGACCAAACACGAAGATCTGGTCAACCCCTTGACGCCGATGTAACACAAATATATGGCCCCACTGCCCTGGGCTTTTTCCCCACGGGGCCGCATATTTGCATATCTCCGCTGGAAGCGTGCCGCACAACTCGCTCGCAGCACAGAGAGCCCGGGCGCCGTAGTAACCATTGGGACCCGGAAACTCCCGATTCCGGGTCACCTGATTGGCTGCCACAGTAATCAGTCACTGTGAAGCCCACCCCTCTGTTAATAGCGGGGAGAGAAACATTTTTTCTCTCTTTCTGCAAGGAGAGAGAAAGATACAAAGTGTGTGTAAATGTTTTTTTTTTATAACAATTAAAAAAAATAAAGAACAAGTACCTATATCAAGGTTTGATCTAAGTCAGTGCCAGGATTAGTGTTTGGGTCAAGTAAGGGTCAGTATATTTTGGGCAGGCTTTTTTTTTTTTTATTAGTATCAGTGTCAGTGTGTTTTAGGTAGGACAAAACCCCAAAAAAGCAAAATGAACACTATTGTTTCTGGGCTGTAATAGGGGTACAAATAACATACACATACGTGGTATCAGTTGTTCTTTGATGGAAGGTTATGATAGCAACAAGAAATATACAGCTAGATTATAAAAATCATACATATTTTTTACTATTTTGGGCCAGTTTTGCTTTGATAATAAAAAAATAAATAAAAATCAATCAATCAGGAGGTATCCATTACTATTTACCACCAAAAAACGTGGTATAATCCACCTGGACAAAGTAGTTGTGATGATATGTACGGTTATACTAACACATGTCAAAGTTGCAAAATTGTGCTTAGGCATCAAGATTTGTTTTTCCCTTAGGCGTGAAGGGGTTAAAGATTTTTAAGACCTACTTGAATATTTATCTTCAATACCTGGCCAGTACAATGGAGGATATTCCATATACCGTATTTAATCGGCGTATAACACGCACTTTTTCCCCCTTAAAATCGGGGGAAAGTCGTGGGTGCGTGTTATACACCGATACCCCCCAAAAAAAAAAATGACAAAAATGGCAAGCGCCGCCGAAAAAATAGCGAGCGCTGCCGAAAAAAAAAACGAAGCGCGGCCGAAAAAACCCGAAGCGCGGCCGAAAAAGACCAAAGCGCCCCCGGAAAAAGCCGAGCAGACTGTTCGGTTCTGCTCGTAGTCCCGCCTCCCTGCGCTCGCTCCAGAAACAGCAGGGAGGCGGGACCGCAAGCTTAGCCGAACAGTCGGCTCGGCTTTTTTCGGGGGCGCTTCGGTCTTTTTCGGCCGCGCTGCGGTCTTTTTCGGCGACGCACGCGACAGAGCGTCTCGGCGGCGGGATATTTAAACCCGGAAAACACTGAAAATGACGCTGGCAAGCTACAATGGCTACTGGGCAAGGCTGCAATGACGCTGGGCAAGGCTGCAAATGACGCTGGGCAAGGCTGCAAATGACGCTGGGCAAGGCTGCAAATGACGCTGGGCAAGGCTGCAAATGACGCTGGGCAAGGCTGCAATGACGCTGGGGCAAGGCTGCAATGACGCTGGGCAAGCTGCAAATGACGCTTAAATGTAAGTTGTTTTTTTTTTTTCCTAAACTTCCCTCCTAAAACTTTTTTTCCTTAAAATGCCCTCCTAAACTTGGGGTGCGTGTTATACGCCGATAAATACGGTAACTTAAATGTATATCATAGGCAATATAATGTACTGCAATGCTGCATTTCTTGTCTTCAACATCCTATAAAGTAGACAAACCCATTTTTTTATAAAAGGTTTACTCTGGGTCTACCCTATTCCCTTGTCATTAAATACAACGGGCCTCCCAGTGGAAATTAGTTTTCAGGCAGTGTTCTGAGGGAGCTGGACACAAGGTGCAGCACAAGAGGAGTCCTGGAGGTGAAAATGGAGGACAACTAGAAAGGAACATTTACAGAGCACAATTGGAAACAAAGGATGTGGTATAAGGTTGCCTATGACTTCATGGCTGCTGCTTCAGTTTCCAGGGTCGCTCAAACAAGGGGAGGAGCTTCTTTTGGGGGTTCGAGGCTCGGAGACACACGGAGAGCCCAGACTTCCCTGTGAACTGTAAAAGCAGTCAGCCTCCAAGGTTTCTGAAGCTCCGTTCTGCATCTGTGGAGAATTGGCTTCATCTCTGTTTTCTAGTTCCTGGTACCAAGAACTCAGCGGAGAACTAGAGAAGTGAGCAGAGCTGCGATTGCTCCCCGCAGCCTCCCTGGACGCTGGGGGCGGAGTTAGTGCTCTCACTGCATTGTGAAACGACTTCAGAGCTCTCTGGCTCCGCTGCTTCTCTAGACGTTCTTTTCTTGCTCTACGCTGCTGCTGCTTTCGTTGATCCTTCACCATCTTCTTTCGAGAGTCCACCAGATTCCTAGCAATCAGGGGGTCATAAAACAAGAAGATGGTCTTAGAGAAAAAAAAAAAACGGGTGTGGGGGGGGGGGGGGGATGGGGCAAGAACAGAAGAGAACTTCTAGAAGAAGACGAGTAGACCAGAGAACGGACTCTCACAGTGTGACCTTCTCTTACAGTATTTTGTACCACTTTGTACTTCCAGAATTAAGAGAAAACCTCCATACCTATCTGCTATATCCACTTGCCGATTGCGATATGTACATATACGTTGTGGCTTGCAAGTTTGTTTACCGGAGTTATGGCTGAACCGCAGGAAACAATCCAACGGTTTGTGCAGCTGGCCATAGAGGTGAACAGAGACCAGATCGTCTCTGATCACCTCTATGATCTAGGAGGACCGGAACAACATCATGACGTCACTTCCGGTCTAGGGCAGAAGAAAGATTTTTTTGCTTTTTAAAAAAAATAAAAAATATGTGTGTGTATATATATATATATATTTTTTTTATCGTTTGCTTTAAAAAGGTAGAATCTTTATGGAGAATCTCTCCATAAAGAGGACCTGTCATCCCTTACTTCTATTACAAGGAATGTTTACATTCCTTGTAATAGGAAGAAAAGTGATTACAAAAAAAATAATTAAAGGGACAAAAATAAAGTAAAAAATGTTTGATGCGCCCCCATCCCTATGTATTCACATGCAGAAGCGAACGCATACGCAAGTCGCCCATGCATATGTAAACAGTGTTCACACCACACATGTGCGGTATCGCTGCAAACATTGAAGCAGAGCAAAAATTATAGAGCTAGACCTCTGTGACTCTAAACTGGTAACCTGTAAAAAAATTTAAAGCGTCGCGTATGGAAATTTTTAAGTATCGTAGTTTGTTGCCATTTCATAAGTGTGCGCAATTTTAAAGCGTGACATGTTAGGTATCTATTTACTCATGGTAAACATCATCTTTTATATTTAAAAAGAATATATAAAAATGGGTTATTTGCATTCAAATTCAAGTGTATTTTTTTTTTCCCAAAACAACTGCGATCGAAAACTGCTGTGCATATACTGTGCAACATAAAAAAAATGCAATGATCAGCATTTTATTCTAAAGGGTCTCTGCTAATAAAAATAAAAAAATATCATGTTTTGGTGTTCTATGTAATTTTCAAAACAAAAAAAAATACTGTTTTTTTTTTTTTACTTGTAAACAAAAGGTGCCAGAAAAGGCCTAGTCCTTAAAGTTCCACCCTAAAGTGGAACTTCCGCTTATCGGATTCCTCCCCCCCTCCGGTGCCACAATTGGCACCTTTCAGGGGGGAGGGGGTGCAGATACCTGTATAATACAGGTATCTGCCCCGCCCATATCCGAGGATGCCCGCCCATATCCGAGGGTTCCCGTTGTGTCTTGGGAAACACACAGTTCCCAGGACACAACGGGGACCAAAAAAGATGCGCAGCGTGACTCACACATGCGCAGTAGGGAACCGGGCAGTGAAGCCGAAAGCTTTGCTTCCTGATTCCCTGACAGAGGATGGCGGCGGGGCAGCCGAGAGACGAGCGGTCGCTCGTCATCTTCTGCCTACACCGCTGGAACCTGGAACAGGTAAGTGTCCATTTATTAAAAGTCAGCAGCTGCAGTATTTGTAGCTGCTGACTTTTAATATTTTTGGTGCGGGTGGCACTCCGCTTTAAGGGCATATAGAGGGTCATCGCACACAAGGAATAATGTCTGGAAGAACTGCTGTAGCCTCCAAATCTACAACCCTCCTTCAGAAAAATTACTCCATCGTATTCAAACGCAAAGCTTTCCTTGTATAAGCCAAAGTGGAACACTGGTGTCTACACTGGACACAGAAGAATCTTCTGAATCTGGGTATTATGACTTGGCTACAATGGCGTGTATGGACAAGGAGATAGACAGACAGAATAGAGAAGAATGAGAAGAATGAGAAGATTGTAGGAGGGCCTATGCAATCCTCTCACCTGTAGTCAATGGTTCCAGTCTGGTGTTTGTCCAACCTTTGCACCAGACAGTCTATCTCAGCAGAATCCAGGGGGAGACCGGACAGCTGAGGAAAGGAGATAGTCAGAGCTCACAGGGGGTTATATATAAGGGGAACATGGGCAAGGTGGTGTTACATACAAGTTACAGGTGAACATCCTATGATTGAGATGTGAAAAGACTTTACAGAAAACTGCATCCAATCCTTCCACGCAGGGATTCTGCACATTCTAGGTATTTATAAATACGCCATGGCTTTATATGAATGGCCACCAAACACCTAGACAAATGACAAAGAAAGGCTAAGTTGTATGTTGGACAGCTGTATACAGTCTATGGATACCCACCACAATGAACCGACAAAAGTCGCTGACTGGGACACTCATGCTGCCATCTTTGTCCATGTTCTTGAAGAAGTCCAGCAGGCGCAATTTGCGTTCATCTAGAAAGTCCTGCAGGGGTAAAATAACCAAATGTTAGATAACCAGATCTGAACATCGGGGCAATTTATCAGCATTGGAGCAGCCAATCAGTTTCTTTTAAATTTCAAAAGATTTAACTGAACAAGCTGAGGATAGAAACTGGTTGGTTGCCATGCACAGCTGATCCAGATTCTGTCTGCTCTGGTTTTGATAAATTCCCTTCAGAGTTTTGCCACGGTTATTGGAGACAAGCAATACAGTTAGCGCTTAGGCCGGCCATAGACAGTTCAAATCTGTTTGAGTCGTGTGTGGGCAGACTGAATGTACCAAGTTTAAATCATAGTTTCATAGTTAGTAAGGTTGAATAAAGACATCAGTCCATCCAGTTCAACCTGAGTGAGTGTCTACAATAGTCCCTATCCCTGTACATTGCACACTCACATTGATCCCTACCTTCAAGGAGCCCACAATCCAAGGTCCCCATTCATATACTAGGGCCAATTTTTTAACAGAAGCCAATTAACCTACCTGCATGTCTTTGGATTGTGGGAGGAAACCGGAGTACCCAGAGGAAACCCACGAAGGCACAGGGAGAACATGCAAACTCCAGGCAGGTAGTGTCGTGGTTGGGATTCGAACCAGCGACCCTTCTTTCTGCTAGGTGAGAGTGCTAACCACTACACCACTGTCGATCGACTTGGTTACAACCAGCCTGCCTGATTCACTTGCGATCACCGCCAGCGGCTGCTACAGCCACTAGCAATAATGGCGGTCTTCTCCCGGTTGGGGCGGGTTCCCCTTCCCGGGAGCAAACAATAGTTTGGCAGGAGGGATTCCTCTGTCAGCACTGTCTGTGTTGATGAGAAAATGTACCAATTTCTTTCCTGCAACCTGTGACCGATGAAAAACAATTTGCACCGTCTAGGGCCTGCCTTAGCCTTGCCTAATGATGAAGTCTCCAACACAGAGAAGCCATCAAGACACATACAGAGCGGAAAGACATGGATTACCTGCATATGCTGAGTGCTCTATACATAATTGACATAAAAGGCATCATCACCTGGATGACCTTCATAGGATCGGGGCGAGTTGGGCGTTTCGGTGCGATAAATCCTCGTTTTCCAGCAAACAGAACCCGCAGTCCAGGCCGAGAGATGGATGCTGCTTCCAGGAGGGAGAGAAACTGCGGATTGACCAGAACGTTCTGTAAAGAGGGGAGAGGACCGTTAGGGTAATATTATTCCACATGTAGCGGTGGCTTCATGTGGCCATTTGGGCCCCAGAACAACGCTGGTGCAAAGTCCAAGGTGCTTCACTGTTCTGTTATGGTAATGAAGAGACCATTTGTTTAGGGGGTTCTGGTTCTTTATTTATAATATATACTGTATGTGTATATATAAAGGAGTGACAGTGACCAATAATATTATTTGTTTATATGATCATTTATGAAATCCTAAGTTACTCAATGCCCATTATGGCACAATGCAGTCATCCATCCTCACACTGGTAACTCACAGAGATGTCCAAGTCCTCTAGTCTGTTTTCTGGCTTCCTGGTGATAGAATTCAGCAAAACGATGGCACCCTCTACTGTCAGCGGGTTCCTGGCGAGCTGCAATAAATGAATGGTGGGATTTAAATTTAAATGGCAGCAGAAGAGCAGGATGGAGGGCAGCATACCTGGGAACTCCGGGACACAAATAGAGAAGGGCTGTAGGAAAATCAGCTACTGAGAACAAAGGCCTGATAGTTCGGGATCTGTTGCAGCTTTTATCACCTGTCATCTGTTACCATCTTAGAACGTGGCCAATATACAGGGCACAGTCAGATTTAATAGTAAACGCATAGCTTAATGTATGATCCGTTCATGATGCATTCTGAGTCTGAAAAGAATCCAGAATAACCAATCACATTGCAGCTATCATTTTTTCCATGGTATGAATGATGAAAGGAAGACTCTGACCATGTTAATTTATTTTGCTTTCTGCCAGCCTGTTCCAAATTCGGACCTACCTTCAATGCTGCCTGCGCTGCCCTCAGCTATTCCTTTGCGCTGTCTGTCCTGAGCTCAGCTATTCCTCTGTTCTTTCTGTCCTGAACACTATACCTTTGGCATTATTTGCCCATAACTCAGCTATTCTTCTGTGCTGCCTGTCCGGAGCGCAGCTATTCCACTGCTGCAGCCAATCCTGAACATATCTATTGTCTGTTGTATATCTGTTATCTATTATCTATTCCTCTGTTGTTGCTGGTCCTGAGCTCAGCTATTCGTCTTCGCTGCCTGTCCTGACCACAGCTATACCTGTCCTGCCTGTCCTGACCGCAGCTATACCTGTCCTGCCTGTCCTGACCGCAGCTATACCTGTCCTGCCTGTCCTGAGCACTATACATTTGGCATTGCCTGCTCATAATTCAGCTATTCCTCTAATACCGAGTGTTCCGAGTTCAGATATTCCTCTTGTGTTGCCTCTTCTGAGCACAGCTGTTCCTCTTTGCTGACTATCCTAAGCCCAGCCTGTCTACTGCTGCCACTTGTCCTGAGCTCAGTTTTTTTTTTCCTGTGCTGCCTGTCCTGAATACTATACCTTTGGCATTGTCTGCACAATGACTAAGCAACAAGGATGTTGTGAAACGCGTTAGCTGTTTGTCCTGCTTCTGTTGTCACATGAACGTTGACTATTCATTACAATAAAGGCTTTTATCGGAGTGCGGCTGTTCAGAATCCATTTCTTCAATACTTCCCATGCTGAGCCTGCACCTGGCTTCCACTTTGAGGAGGGCGTTTTCTTCAGTACACCACCTGGAGCGGTTCACCCTTTTGGACTATACCTTTGGCATTGTCTGAACATAACTCGGCTATTGCTCTGGTACTGCCTGTCCTGAGCTCAGCTGTTCCTCTGTGCTGCCTATCCCGAATATATCTATTCCTCTGTTGATGCCTATCCTCAGCTCAGCTATTTGTCTTTGCTGCCTGTCCTAAGCGCCGATATTCCACTATTGCTGCCAGTCATGAGCATATCTATTTCTCTGTTGTTGCCAGTACTGAGCTCAGAAATTGCTCTGTACTACCTGTCCTGTGCAAAGCTGTTCCTCTGGGCCACCTGTCCTGGGTACTATACATCTGACATTGTGTGCCCATAACTCAGGTATTGCTCTGGTGCTACTTGTCATAAGCTCATCTGTTCCTGCCGGTCCTGAACTCAGATATTCCTACGCTACTTCCTGTCTGGAGCTCAGCAGTTCCCTTGGTGTTGCATGTTCTATAGTACTATACCTTTGGCATTGTCTGCCCAAAGCTCAGCTATTCCTCCGACGCTTCCTGTCTGGTGCTTAGCTTTTCCTCTCTGCTGCCTGTCCGGAGCTCAGCTTTTCCTCTGCTGCTTGTCTGAGCTCAGCTATTTCTCTGTGCTCTCTGTCCCGAGTACTATACCTTTGAGATGGTCAGCCCATAACACAGCTATACCTCTGGTGCTGCCTCTCCTGAGCTCAGATTTTCCTCTGTGCTGTCTGTCCTGATTAGTACACCTTTGAGATTGTCAGCCCATAACACAGCTATACCTCTGGTGCTGCCTGTCCTGAGCTCAGCTATTCCTCTTTTGCTGCCTGTTTTTAAGATATCTATTCCTTTGTTGTTTCTTGTCCTGAGCGTAATACATTTGGCATTGTCTGCCCATAACTTAGCAATTCCGCTGGTGCTGCCTTTCCTGAGCTTAGTTATGTATCTGTGCTGCTTGCCCTGAGCTCAGTTATTCTAATGTACTGTTTGTCCAGAGTTCAGCTATTCCTCTGTGCGGACTGTACTTAGTGCTATGCCTTCAGAGCAATCCACCGCTCCTAACTCAGTTATTTCCCCATGCTGCCTGGTCAGTGCTCACATCTCCTTCTGATGCTGCCCGCTCTGAACTCCACTGTACTTTTGATGCTGTCCATACCCGGTTCTTTGGTTTGTTCCGGATGGTAGACATCATGTGAAACACAGTACTTTCTGTGTCCACCCCCACAGGCCCCTGCAATGTGGAATTGTAGGTTTCCCCTCTATTACTGATCTTACCTGGAGCACACGCAGGCTCTCATTGTACTCCAAGCCTTTGCAGAAGAGCTGGACTCCCTCATTGCTGATCCGGTTGCAGCTGATATCAAGGTGAAGAAGGGAACTGTTGACTCTCAGGGATTCTCCCAGTGCCAGAGCACCTTCATTGCCGAATCCATTATATGATAAATTCAGCACCTTCAGCATCCCATTCACCTGTGCCAGAGGGAGAGGAAGTGCTGATAACAGTTGGGTCATCTCATTCAGCAAAGATTAATATAAACAGTGCAGAAACCTATTGCAACCAACCAGAAATTATCTCTGGTAGTTCCACTCTCTCTAAACTGATTGAAGGTGAAATCTGGTTGCTAAGGGTAGCTGAAGTTAGTGTGTACAAATATAGGGGGTACCCGTAGGCCGGCGCTCAAGGCAATGGCTCCCTTCATACGGATGTGATTCCAGCTCAGATTCAGCTCCTGGAGACCCTCATTTGCAGCTGTGAAGGAACAGAAAATAGAGATAGGAAAGGTGAGGGGCCCCAGAATATGACGGCATCTCTCCCTGTACTGAACAATGTCCATCACTCACCCAGCATCTGACCCAGAGACTCTCCTCCTTTCTCGCAGAACTCATTGTGGCTGAGATCCAGGACTGTCACCCGGAAATTGGCCTGTTGGAAAGCAGACAGAACTCATCACCCGCAGGCAGCAAAACGCACATGGAGGAAATGTGTCTAATAGAGGATCCACCAAGAGGAGGGAAGATCCCAATAGTGTGCACAGTACGGCAGAGCACAAATGTCACTTCAATATCCTGCATATGAGCGCTTTACTGCGCCTCCCAGCATGACAAAATATTATTATCATACAGGATTTATATAGCGCCAACAGTTTGCGCAGCGCTTTACAAAATGAGGGCAGACAGTACAGTTACAATACAATACAGGAGGAATCAGAGGACCCTGCTCGTTAGAGCTTAAAATATGATAAATGACGGGAGAAGCAACCTCTGCCTCTTAGCAAAAGTCACACAATTCAAGAAATGAGAACTGAGGCACCATGGACCCTTCATTACCAGGCTACCCTAAATAAGAACTGTCCATAGCATTTCAGCAGCTGGCTATTCCTGAAAAGGAGGCCACTGAAGAGTCCGCTGCATACTGGTGTAGTGCTATGACCCCCATCACCACCAGTGCCACCTCTGTCCCCATAACCTCCTAGCTCTTCATCAGTCTCCTGTGTCTTCTCTGCATACAATAGAATGCGACCTCTGTACACTGCTCAGAATCAGAATACGCCTTATGATGGTCACTTACCGACAGAGCTTCTGCAAAATGTCTAGCAGACTGATCATTGAATCCATTGTCTGGAAAAGAAGAAGATGAACAATGGCAACAAGTATGATCTTTGTTCTGATCAATGGAGAGAACAAGCATGTGCAGCCTTCAAACATGAACAACACTCTGCATTTTTTTTTTTTTACTGAACTGCAACAAGCTTTAATAGCACCAGTCAGACAGACATTCTCTTCCTTACCAGATGTACCTTTGTCCCCTGATGTGCTTCATCTAATGGGCTTAATCATACTGTCATATATTTTAAAGGCACCACAAGGACTGTGGGCCAAATCTGGCCTGCCAGGCCGTTTCACGTGGCCCTCACACCTCTTTTGCAACTGTGGCACCCCCTCATCTCTGCCCCTACCTTGTCTCAGCGGTCGGCAGCAGAGAGGACAGAACTCCCCTGCCAGATCCTTGGCTCCTCTGTGCAGCCATGGAGAGCGGCTCGTCTGTGCCACCCCCCCCACCTCAGCAATTGGCAGCAGAAAGGTGGACAAAACTCCCCTGCCAGATCCTTGGCTCCTCTGTGCAGCCATGGAGAGCGGCTCTTCTGTGCCACCCCCCCCCCCCATCTCAGCAATTGGCAGCAGAAAGGACAGAACTCCTCTTACAGATCCTGCACCTCTCTGTGCAGCCGCAGCACCCCATCTCCGCCTCCCCTGGTCTCAGCATTCAGCAGCTGACTACAGCCCTCCTGAAGACCTTACACTTTCTGCTTCCTATCTCCGCTCCCAGCTTCTTCCGGCAGCAGCACATAGTAAAAGGGGTGTACTGTAATGTAAGGAAGGGTGGGGAACTCTTGACTTCCGATGGTGGGGGGGCTCGACATCTAATGTAAAGGGGAGGGGGGGGGTGCTCTGGACATCTAGTCTTACAGATACAGCTGGCCCTTTGAGGGCGACCATGATGCTGATGTGACCCGTGATTAAATTGGGTTTGACACCCCATGTCGTAATGTTAAAGTGGATCTTAACTCATTAAAACTAACTTTGTGTCTCCTGGTTCCTCCACCCTTCCTATTACAGAACTGAAAAATTTCTCCTAATTTTTAGGAAACATTCTGTACCATTTTTGTGCTGCACCACAGCACTTCCCGCTACCTCGCCTAGGCGAGAATTACATGGGCCCCCCCCCCCCCCCCCCGCTTCCTTCTGGGATGTCCACAACATGTTTCAGGCAGCAAAGCTTTGCTCACGGGTGCATATGTCTTGTGAGAATCCGCACATGTGCAGACCTGACTGTTTTTTCTGGCGGGTATTTGGTAACTGGCATATACCTGCAGCAGGTCTGTGTATGTGCAGAGTATTCCTGCACATGTGATGCAGGGCTCCACAAGGACCCACATACTAGTAGCATGTATGTGCAGGCGCAAGAATACAAAGCACAGGTGCAGACAGTATGTCAGGCCTGTGGCACATCTGCACATGAACAGGGTTTTTGAAGATGGCGGCACAGAAGAGGAGACTTTCCCCCGGTTGAAGTGACACGTTTAATAAGGGAGAGAATAATGTCTGACCAATCTGGTACCGATGTAGCTCGTCACCTTTCAGCAAAAAGCTACAAGTAAATATCGGCGTGTGTCCCGTGTGCTTGTATGCCTGGAGAGGAGAAGGGGCTCCCTGAGAGTCTGTGCACCTGTGGCCACTCACTGCATAGGTTTACCTGGAGCACATTTGCATTTAGGCATGTGCAGCTTCATTCTGCACAGACTGAGATAGGCACTCAGCAGGGAGATGAGGGGGAGGAGCTCTGTTGGGACCCCCCCGGCTGCTGCCACCTGCAGTTCCACGTCAGGATTAGGCCTCACTGGAAGACATGGCAGGTAAGATTTGCTCTGCATTTGTGTCCTATAAATGATCAGTTTTGTTCTCATTATGCAATGCTGTCTGCCCTAAATGGGTTACATGTGACTTTTCCTTACTTCAGAGATGGAGTAAGTACCCCCTTCCCAATTCATCCCAGTACAAATCTTTCTTCCCAGTTCCTTTTTATGCTGGCTGAAGAACTGATCCCAGAAAACTCCCAAAGACCAGCTCCACCCTGAACAGTTGTCTGCTCAGACACGTTGTCATGATTACCCCATCAGCCTGCTAAATTCCACATATACTGTACAGATATTTCTGCAGCTAAACAGCCAACATATAAAGGAAGTGCCAAATCCTCCCAGAGGAATGTGCAATGTCACGTGTTACCTAGAAGGTTCTCTGTACTGGTATGAGGTGGGGATCCGCTGCTGTAAATCTGACCGGACCAAGCTGTCCATGGACAAGATCTTTATATCACACCCCCAATATTCTCACTTACATTATTCAGTTGGGTTTATAAAAAAAAAACTAAACCCAGTGATTTCCTTCTTTGCTTCACATTGATGTCTATAACTTACCCTGACTGCCATCCTCAGCCTCCCCCTGACCACATCCTTTAACCTCTTTGATTGCCATCTATCCTGACCATCATTCTATAACATCCACTGACTGCTGTCTATAACCTCCCCCTACCACGCTTCTATAACCTCCCCAGACCACGCTTCTATAACCTCCCCAGACCACGCTTCTATAACCTCCCCAGACCACGCTTCTATAACCTCCCCAGACCACGCTTCTATAACCTCCCCAGACCACGCTTCTATAACCTCCCCAGACCACGCTTCTATAACCTCCCCAGACCACGCTTCTATAACCTCCCCAGACCACGCTTCTATAACCTCACCAGACCACGCTTCTATAACCTCACCAGACCACGCTTCTATAACCTCACCAGACCACGCTTCTATAACCTCACCAGACCACGCTTCTATAACCTCCCCAGACCACGCTTCTATAACCTCCCCAGACCACGCTTCTATAACCTCCCCAGACCACGCTTCTATAACCTCCCCAGGCCACGCTTCTATAACCTCCCCAGGCCACGCTTCTATAACCTCCCCAGACCACGCTTCTATAACCTCCCCAGACCACACTTCTATAACCTCCCCAGACCACGCTTCTATAACCTCCCCAGACCACGCTTCTATAACCTTCTCCAACCATGGCCTACAAGCACGAGCGGATTTTGCGGGGCGGAAAAATCTTGGATGGTTTTTCTGACGGAATTCCTCTCAAGCTTGGCTTGCATACACAAGGTCACACAAAAGTTTGCTGAACTTTCGACCGTCGAAAACACGATGACGTACAACACTACGGCGAGCCGAGAAAATGAAGTTCAATGTTTCCGAGCATGCGTAGGAATTTTGCGCGTCGGAATTGGTACAGACGATTGGAATTTCCGATGGAAGCTTTTTCCGAACGAAAAATTGAGAACCTGCGCTCAATCTTTTGCTGGCTGGAATTCCGCCAGCAAATGTCCGATGGAGCATACACACGGTCACATTTTCCAACCAAAAGCTCTCATCGGACTTTTGCTGGGGGAATTTCCAATCGTGTGTACGTGGCATTACATGGAAAATCAGTCGGAAAAATCTTTTCCCTTGCAGTGGTAGTCAAATCGCCACCTCTGCAGTCACGCTGATAGCCCTGCCAAGTAGTGTTGGGCCTGGAACTATGTAGACACCATCAAATGGGAGGTCAATTAGCAACAGTTCAAGAAACCCCTAGCAACCTCTTGAGGAACTGAGGGGTTCCACAGAACCCTGGTTGATAATGGCTGGTCTAGAACTGTCCCAGGCCACTTTAACCTACCCTGACTACGATCCATAATTTCCCCCCACCATCTCTAGGACACTTTAGTGTTTAGTGGGGTTCTGTCATGTATGGGACCCCCAGAACAACATCACTGTCATTCCCCAACAGAAGGGATTTAAGATGTACTGTATACCAAGAAATTGCTAAAGCATGGGTGCTGTGGCCTTCCAGCTGTTGCGGAAATACAAGTCCCATGAGGCACTGCAAGGCTGTCAGTTAAACATGCATGACTCTCAAAGGCAGAGACATGATGGGACTTGTAGTTCCGCAACAGCTGGAGGGCCACAGCTTGAGCGCCCATGCTCTAAAGCAGGGGTCTCAAACTAGCGGCCCTCCAGCTGTTTTGCAAAACTACAAGTCCCATCATGCCTCTGCCCTGTGGGAGTCATGCTTGTAACTATCAGCCTTGCAATGCCTCATGGGACTTATAGTTTCGCAAAACAGCTGGGGGGCCGCGAGTTTGAGACCCCTCCTCTAAAGGCTTATATAGTCAACCGCCCACAATAACGTAGCGAAAAATCCTATAAATGTTTTATTCAATCTATGCAACATGGGTAAAAGCTAAGAGCTCCATCAGTAATGACAAAATACTGTACATTACCAATGAATAGTGCAGTGTTATGTCGTCATTACTGGTAGAGCTCTTAGCTTTTTGTTTCATACATGTAATGATAAAAGTGATGAAATGTATGTTGACACAGCAATGGTTTTGAGTTGCCAGTGTAACTTACGTGCCAGCTGGATACGGAGCAGAGACACGTTTTCCAGTATCATCTTGCAGACCAGCTCAGAGCCAACCTCGCTCAGGCTGTTGTTAGAGAGATTCTGGAATGGAGGGGCACGGTGTCAGAGTCAACCTTTATCACCACCCAATACAAATACAAACTTACCAGCTCCTGGATATTGCAGCTCCCTCGCAGCCCCTTCACCAACTTCGCCAACCCCTCAGCCCCGATGGCATTGTCCTCTAGACTCAGGTGGGTGATGCTGCTGCTATTCAACTGCAAGACAGGAGAGGAGCAGCATGTTATGTCCTGCAGGGGACCCAAAAATCCCTCCGCACAGACAAGAACGTAATTGTAAGAGGGGCCCGTTATGTGATGTCCTACAGGGGCCACAATCATCATTCTGCACCGACAGGAAGAAGCCACAATGCAATACGCAGGTTTGGGATTGGCTGCTAAAACCATTTGCTTCTCCTCCTCTTATGAAGATGTCCCTCATCATATGATTTCCTGCATTCAGTGAGGTCACACTTACCATCAATGACTTGGCCAATGCACCAGCTCCCCGGGGCCCCAGTCCATGGTGGTTGAGCTTCAGACATTTATCATTCATATGGCGAAGGTAATATGAGATGGGCACGACACCTGCCTTCTGGCATGCCTGTAGGTACACGTTTATCTGGGGGTCTTCCGGAGAACTCTGCTCTAATTCTGAAGAAGAAGGTGAAAGCTAGAAATGTAGTAAAATGGCCATTTGCAAATCTTTAACCAATCAGATGCAACGTCCCATAGACAGGCAGTTAAAGTGGAGTTCCACCCACTTTTACAACTCTTCAGCATCCCTCACTAAACTGTGCACTGTAAACAAATTGGATATTTTTTTTATTTTTTTTTCAGCACAGATTGTATATCTGCTGTATTCATTTTTTACTTCCTCCTCCCTGGCCGTGGCCCATCGCATCATTTCCTGTTTGCAATGCCTCCTAGGAAGGGGCAGCAACTTCCTCTCAAACTGCCGTTGCTATGGAAACTGACCTGAAACCTATTACACTGCTTATGCTGCACTTAGCATGTACGAGATCTGCAAGGATGAGATCCAGGAAGAAATACAGTCTGGCTTCAGATGCCCACACTTAAGATGGCCACGGCCTGCTGCAAGTTTATAAAATAACAAACTACTGCTAAAAACTAACAAAACAGACCTTAGTTTACAGACTAACTTTACTAGAATACATTAGGCTTGTGTATTATAGGGGTATTTTTATTTAAAAAGTATGATTTCGGCCGGAACACCGCTTTAAGAGCAGATTGGCCGTGTGTGGACACCACTACCATAGTGAGCAGACATATAGAGTATGTGTACATATACCTTACCAAACACAATCATGGCAGAAGGAGGCATCTCTCGTACTCGCCCTCCTCTCCACAACACTACCCTCTCCAGTACTCCCAGTCCTCTCTGCTACTCACCCCCTCCCTGGTACTCATCTCTCTCTCTCCGCTACTCAATCCCCTTTCCTGTACTCGCCTCTCTATTATTCGCCCCCCTATCTGCTGCTCACTTCCTTCTCCAGTCCTCACCAACCTCTCCAGTACCCAGGTACCCCCCTCCAGTATTCACCTCCCTCTTTAACACTCCTCTCTAATACTCTCCCCCCACCCAGTACTCACTCCTCCAATACTCATCTCTCACTTTGCTGCTCATCCCTCTCTCCCTCTCTCCAGTATTCGCCTCCCTCTCCAGTACTCCTCTCCCTCTCAGCTACTTGCTTCCCTTTCCATTATTCACCAACCTCTCTGGTACCCCCCACCAGTATTCGCCTCCATCTTCAAGACTCACTCCTCCCTAGTACTCTCCCCCGACCCAGTACTCACTCCTCCAATACTCATCTCTCACTTTGCTGCTCATCTTTCTCCCCAATATTCACCTCCCTCTCCGCTACTCGCCAACCTGTCTGGTACTCATCTACCTCTCAGCTACATCCCCTTTCCGCTATTCTGCCCCCTCACTGGCACTCACCAACCTCTCCAGCAACCACCACCTACTCTCCTGTACTCACCTCTGTCTCCTTTACTCCCCCCCCCCTCTCCAATGCCCCCCTCCCTTCTTCAGTACTTACCTTCTGGCTCCAGGTCAGTATCATACGGATCTGCCCAACTCTGCACACCGCCAGCACACAATGACAGACTCTGCAGCTCCTCACACAGTTTGGCCATCTTCTTCCCAATGTGTGACAGATGCCAGTCAAATTACATCAGCTTACGAAGCATCGGTACATGATATGTTACTTGACTCCATCATTCAAACCCCCCTCCATCACCCGCACCCCCTGCCTTGGTTTAAAGCTGACACTTGATATGTCACCTGAACCCGCACCACCTGCCTGGTCTCAGAGCCAATACTTAATATATTACCGGATCCCATCACCTGCCTGGGCTCAGTAATCAAGGAAGGAGGAAGCAGAAACTTTCTAGGATTCTACCCCTCCCCCCACCTCATAGTGCCCCAACTTCTCATCCCATCCCCATAGTGTACAAACTGCCCCTCTACCACCACCGGACCTCATGTTGCACTGAATGCCCCTCAGACCAACCATAACCTGACCCAGAGCACCAATGCATGTTCTAATAAGAAAGGGGTAACCCTGGAGATCAGTATGGGAATGGAGGGGGTGGCCAGTGTGGGGGAAGGTGCCCCTGTGGATCAGTGTGAGGGAAGGGGTGTCCCGGAACACCTGTGTGGGGGAGGGGGGTGTACATGGGGATCAGTGGGGTAGAGAGGGGTCACCCAGGAGACCACTGCCGGGGGACAGGGGTGTCCCTGGAAATTAGTTTAGGGAGAGGGTGTGATCCTTGGGGGAGAGTCTCTGGAAATCAGTTGGGGGGAGAGGGGGTAACAGATGATGAGTGTATCAGGGAGAAGAATGTCCCTGGGGATCAGTGCAGGGCAGGGGATGTCCCTTGGGATCAGTGTGGGGGAGGGTGGTCATCCTGGAGATCACTGCTGGGGGAGGGGGTGTCCTTGTGGATCAGTGTGGGGAAAGGGGGTAATCCTGGAAATCATTGCTAGGGGAGAGGGTGTCCCTAGGGATCAGTGTGGGGGAGGGGGCGTCCCTGGGGATCTGTGCGATGGAGCAGGGGGGGTCATCCTGGAGATCACTGCTGGGGGAGGAGGTGTCCTGGGGATCAGTAAGGCAGAAGGGGGGGTCATCCCTGGGAATCAATGGGACAGAAGGTGGGGGTCCTCCCTGGGGATCAGTGTGAAGGAGGGGGGGGCATCCTGGAGATCACTGCTGGGGGGGATCAGTGTAGGAAAAGGAGTAATCCTGGAAATCCCTACTGGGGAGGGGGTGTCCCTGGGGATCAGTGTGGGGGCATCCCTGGGGATCAGTGGGATGGAGCGGGGGGGGGGGTCACCCTGAAAATCACCGCTGGGGGAGGAGGTGTCCTGGGGATCAGTGGAACGTAATGGGGGGGGGTCATCCCTGGGGATCAGTGTGAAGGGGGGGTCATCCCTGGGGATCAGTGTGAAGGGGGGTCATCCTGGAGATCACTGCTGGGGGAGGGGGTGTCCCTGAAAATCAGTTTAGGTGAAGGATGTGACTGTCTCTGGAAATCAGTTGGGGAGGGGGCTTGATGATAAGATCAGGGAGGAGGATGGATGACCCTGGGGTGGGGGGGTGCCCCTGAGAATCAGTGTGAGGGATGGGTTGGGTATAACTTGACTTCAGTGTAGGGGAAGAGACGCATGCGTAGTGGGCAAGACATACACCAGGGGACGTTCCGCTCACCCGGAAATGACGTATATGTATTTTTGTTGTGACCGGAAGCACGTGGTGCGACTCGAGGAAAAGCGGAAGTTTATCGGAGTTGAAGATAATCGGGTGTGTAGGAGGCGGATGAGACACCCCAAAAAATGGGCGGGGCGAGCAATACCCTAAACACAGACACTTCCTGCGGGACCCCCTGTTGTCAGTGTGTTTGTATAGGGAGGACCCCCCGGTGGCGGGCTGTCGGTATAGTGGGGGCCCGTGTTGTCCATATGTCAGTGATGTTTGTTGGGGGGTCACACGTCACTGGGGAAGGTCTTCATTTGTAGAATATAATGACAGTTATTTTACTCACACGGGACAGATGATGGCGCTCTACTAACATGGACAGTGTAGAAGAGAGACCCCGATACTGAGGGAGGAGATGACACCCCAAAAATACCCTAAACACAGACACTTCCGGTGGGGTCACTGTGTTAATATACTCGGGGCCCTTGGTGTCAGTATACTGGGGGCACCTGATGTCAATTATCAGTGTAGTGTGGGTCTCTGCTAGTGTGTCAGTGTAGGGGGCCCCCTGATGTCAATGTGTGTACATCAAGGGCCCTTGTCAGTATAGAGGGGGGGGCTGATGTCATTGTGTGTACATCAAGGGCCCCTGTAGTCAGTATGTCATTTTAGGGCATCCCCCTGATGTAATTGTGTGGCCCTGATATCATTGTATGTACATCAAGGGCCCTTGTAGTCAATGTGTCAGTATGGGGGGGGCTGATGTCATTGTATGTACATGAAGGGCCCCCATAATCAATGTGTCAGTATCCCAGATGCTTGTGTATCAATATTGCAGTGATGTTTGGGATCACACATGTCCGGGGGCGAGGGGTGGGGTTCTTCTTCTTCTGTAGAATATAATGAAGGCAATACTACTCCCACACAGGACAGATGATGGCGCTCTGCTAACATGGAGAGTGTAGAGAGAACCACAGAGACCCCAATATTGAGGGAGGAGAAGACACCCCAAAAGACCCTAAACACAAACTTTTTGTGGGGACACTGTGTCAATATACTCAGGGCCCTTGGCGTCAGTATACTAGAGGACCCCAATGCTTGTGTATCAACTAAGCAGTGATGTTTGGGGGTCACACATGTCCAGGGGGGGACATGATATTTTTCTTTTGCAGAATATAATGAAGGCAATACTACTCCCACACAGGACAGATGATGGCGCTCTGCTAACATGGAGAGTGTAGCGAGAACCACAGAGACCCCGATACTGAGGGAGGAGAAGACACCCCAAGTGGAGGGATCCTGGGAAGAAGACCCGGCTGTGGTTGACTTGAAAATATGCCAAGACAAGAAAGATGGCGATGGAGAGCAGGAAAAGAAATGGGAGATGGGGGACATAGAGCAGACCCTTCCACAGCCCATCGTCTACCACGGTGAGTACAACCTGACATGTATACTCTGTGCAACACACTGCACTTTACTTTGACATGCACACTGCCATATACACTACCAAATAAACACACTGACACACTGCACTATACACTGACACATTGCTATACACACTGCCTCACTCACTGACACACTTCCCTGTATTGCTCAGTCAGCGCTGTGCTCTCTTCTGTTCCGGCAGAGGTCCTGTGGAGGGATTGGCAGGATTTGTACAATCCGGATTTGGTTGAACTGGGTGAGAAGCAGTTTGATTTCACCATCCTGTCCTACAATATTCTGTCTCAGGACCTGATCGAGCAGAACCCCCACCTGTACCAGCACTGCCCCCCCTCCATCCTGCACTGGGACTACCGCTGGCCCAACTTGCTCCAGGAGCTGCAGCACTGGGAGGCCGATGTGAGTCACCTCCTGTGCTGTA
This sequence comes from Lithobates sylvaticus, assembly GCA_028564925.1. Lineage (NCBI taxonomy): Eukaryota > Metazoa > Chordata > Amphibia > Anura > Ranidae > Lithobates > Lithobates sylvaticus. The sequence goes on from CM053038.1 coordinate 56,381,288, forward strand.
CCTGTACCTTCTGTGCCATACCTCTACCCCCTGTGCCATATCTGTACTGCTTGTGCTATACCTGTACCTGCTGTGTCATACCCTATACCCTTTTGATCTTACCTGCACCTCATGTGTCATATCTGTACCCCCTATTTTAGACCTGTGCTCCCTGTGCTATACCTGTACGCCCTGTGTCATCCCTCTGCCCCCTTGTGTCACACACCAATGAATAGCGATTGTGTCTTGCACACCTATTCCCAAGTGACTGTAGAGTATAAGAAAGAACACTGGGGTTCTTAAGCAGACTTTATGGGGGTCACCCCATCAAACCCAGGTGACCACGATATGTATTACATACAGTACATAATAACCTAGGGATAATAAACACGATACACAAAGTATAATCTGTATATATAGTAACAGTGAAAAAAATAGATAAATGGCAGAAAATAATGTTTCAGATGCAAAGAACAGTAATAAGGCAAATCAAAGATGATGGGCCGAAAGGAAGTTAGACAGTGTGAACAAATTGCAGCCCAAACATCCAACATTTTGGAGTTTTTGGGCTATCATTTTTATGATGACTGTACCTTGTATCTGATGTTTTCTGCTGTTTTGTATCTCATGCTTCCCTGTTATGATGTACACACATTATAGTTTGTATATTTTATTTTTATCCCTGACTACTTTTGTACCTAAAGTGGTTGTAAAGCCAAGACCTTTTTTTACCTTAATGTATTCCCTGCATGGAGGTAAAAAAGAAAAAGGTCTCATTATTTGTATCGCCCTCTCACCCCCCTAAATACTTACCTAAGTCCTCACTCGATCCAAATCTGTGCTTGTCTGTAGTGGCACTCCCCCCTTTCTCAGAGGGTTTGATGAGGCAGCCACAGCCATTGGCTCCAGCTGTTACCAATGAAATCCTGTGAGCAAAGAGTAGGGCTGAGCCATGCTGTGTGTGTCTTTGGATACACACAGCCTGGCTTGGAAGTGAGCCTGCACGTGCAACCCCATAGCAAGCAACTTGCTATGGTTGCACACAAAGAGGAGAAGGAGCCTAGAGTGCAAGCGGGGGACCCCCAGAAGAGGAGGTTTTGGATCGCTCTGTGCAATTCAATTGCACAGAGAAGGTAAGTATTACATGTTTGTTATTTTATAAACAATTTAAGCCTTTACAATCACTTTATCTTATTTGGTGCATCTAAATTGTCGTGGATGTGCTTACTTTATATTGGACCCTATGTCAAACCTGCACCCCCAGTATCATGCCCATATCCCCCTGTCCCATACCCGTACTGCCTGTGTCATACCCACCCCCTCTTTGTTATATCCATACCACCTATGCCATATCTGTGCTATACCTGTACTGCCTGTGTCATACCCACCCCCTCTTTGTTATATATCTATATCGGCCTATCGCATATCTGTCCTGCCTGTGTCATACCCACCCTCTGTTATATCTATATCACCTATGCCATATCTGTACTGCCTGTGCTATACCTGTACTCCCTCTTCCATACCTGTACTACCTGTGTTTACCCATCTCACACCCATACTGCTTGTAAAATACATGTACCCTCCTGTGCCATACCCATTACTCCCCCATGTCATATCTGTCTAGCCCATGCAATACCTGTCGTTCAGTTGCCATATACTGCCTTTGTGTGTATGTAAATGTATAATAATAGTGTGTGATTCAGGTGGGACTGTAAATTGTAAGCTCCTCTGGTGCAGAGACTGGCTCAGTGTTCTCTGTACAGCACTGTGGATTATGTCAGAATATATAATATACGATATGTTTGATCTCTCACAGATTCTGTGTCTCCAGGAGGTTCAGGAAAATCACTACAAAGATCAGATCCAGCCCAGCCTTAGTGCTCTGGGTAATGCTCCTCTTTGCACTTTTTTTACGTCTTTGCAGCCACCAGAAGGGGGTGCTGTGTGCTGACCCCTCTGTTTCTCCGTAGGGTATAGCTGTCACTACAAGCGGCGGACGGGTCGGAAGACTGATGGTTGCGCTACTTGCTTCAAGACTCAGCGCTTCACTCTGCTCCTGGAAAGTCATGTGGAGTTTTTCCGGCCGGCTGTTGGGGTCCTGAATCGTGACAATGTGGGACTGGTGCTGTTGCTGCGGCCAGTGCTGTCTGAGGAGGCACCAGATGGGCTCAAGCCCCCCAACCTGTGCGTAGCCAACACGCACCTCCTCTACAACCCCCGCCGAGGGGACATTAAGCTGGCACAGTTGGCACTCCTCCTGGCAGAGGTGGATAAGTTATCCCACACCCCTGAAGGTCAGCGATGCCCAATCATCCTGTGTGGAGATTTAAATGCAACACCCAGTTCTCCCCTTTACCAGCTGCTGTACAATGGCGTCCTGAACTGTCGCAGTCTACCAGCATGGAAGGTAGGGGTTGGTACAGCAGAAGGGAATTGGCCATTTTTTCTATTCCATCTGACCATTGCCTTTTCTCCTAGGTTTCCGGTCAGGATCAGTACTGGGGAGTTCCACAGTCCCGGGTTTTGCCTTTCCCTCTATTGCCGGACTTTCTGGGGGTCAATGACCGCTGTCGGTACGCGGCGACGATGCCACCAAAGGTCGAAGGTGGGATCACTCATCCTTACCCTCTCCCACCTACGAACCAACAGGGAGACTCATATCTATGATTTTTTTTTGTGTCGTTAGATAGGAAGACGTACACCCGCCAGAGCATCTTGGAGCTTCGGTATTGTGAGTGTGCCCTTCAGCGTCCCCAAAACCTTGTGCTGATCAAGGGGGTGACTGACAATAGTCCAGGTGGGTGAATGTTGAAGGAATGTGATCTGGAGATAGAAATGTGTCCTCTCCACCAGTGGTCATCAACCCTGTCCTCAGGGCCCACTAACGGGCCAGGTTTGCAAGATGACTGAAATATAGTTATGGAGAAATATGCAGTATTCTAGTTTGCATCTCCCCAAGGTAATGCATAAAACCTGGCCTGTTAGTGGGCCCTGAGGACAGGGTTGATGACCACTTCTCTACTATGGCTGCTGTAACATCTTCCCCATCTGTGTCTGACAGATCCACAGGCAGCTGCGGCCCAGGGAGGGATCTTCCCCGACCCACCGGATTCACTGCTCAGGTACTCACAGGAAGGCCCGGGATGAAAGGGAGGTGGGCAGCACTTGGCATGTATGTTTTATGTTGCTGGGGACTTGCCAGGCTGCAATTCAGGTGCTGATCTTCTGCCACCATGATGTTCGTGACTGTATGACACTAATTGCTGAGCAATAGATGACGGCTACAGTACTATGGACAATGTATAAATTCTGCTTCAAGATCCTGTCTGCTGTCCCCATCTTAGAATTGGATGGAGCTTACTGAGAACTGCCCTCTGCACTAAGGCTCGATTCACATCTATGCATGTTGCTTTTGAGCGTTTTTGCGGTACTTGCCGTGTTTTTTTTTTTTTTTTTTTTACACTGTGGTTGCTTTAGCAACCAGCTAGATACAGTGTAAAAAATAAAAAAAAAACGCGGTACTTGCATTTTGGATGCGGGTCCATTGATTTCTATTGCATGCAAAACACTGCATTTTGCATGAAAAAAAAGTCCCGACCCTTTCCAAAAACGCAGAGGCACAAAAATGCATTGATGTGAACATGTTCCATAGGAACCCATGTTAAAAAATTTCCCTGCATTTCTGCAAAATGCATCAAAAAACGCATTAGAGTGAATCAAGCCTAAATGTTAAAGCGGAGGTCCGTCCACCGCTGCATAATTTAAAAGCCAGCAGCTTAATAATAGGACACCTGTCCTGGAGTGCAGCGATGTTGGCACAGCATGCTGCCTCCATTGAGAGTAAGGGAACCCGGCAGTGTAGCCTTATGGCTTCACGCTGGGAACCCTACTGCACATGCGCAAGGCTCCACGCCTCTCTCCTACTGGCCTCGTATACCCATGGCTGAGGCTCCAAAAAGTGGGGACAGGATACCTGTGAAAGACAGGTATCCTGTCACCCCTCCACCCCGAAAGGTGCCAAATGTGGCACCGAAGGGGGGGAGAAGCACAATGAGCGGGAGTTCCACTTTTGGGTGGAACTTCTCTTTAACTACATTTACATCTGTGACCCCCCCCCTTTGTGCTGACAGGTAACTGCATTTACTTTTGTGCTCTACCCCCTGACCTGAGAAGCCCCCTTCACCCACGCTACATTTAATTCTGTTTCTCACCTCCTGCGCTGCCTGGTAGCTGCGTTTCACCTCTGGGGCTCAGCCCGCCTCCTGCGCTGACCGGTAGCTGCGTTTACGTCTGTGCTCTGCCCCACTGTCGGGAACCACTTTTACTTCTGCAATCAGCCCTCCTGTCAGGTAACTGTGGCCACCTTTTGGCTCAGTCCCTTGCATAAGAAACACTCCCCCCACAGACAGGTAACTGTGTTCTCCTTGGGGCTCCATCCCCACCCTGAGGACCGCCCCTTGCACAGCCAGATAACTGCATTCACCTCAGGCGCCTGAAAAACACCCCCCCCCCCCCCCTGCGCAGATGGGTAATTGTTTACCTCAGGGCTCGACCCCCACCCTGAGAACCGCTTCCCTTCACTGACAGGTAACTGCGTTTTACAAGGCTCCATCCCCCTACCTGAGAACTGCCCTCTGCACAGGTAACTGTGCACCTTGGGGCTACATTCCCCCACCTGAGAACCGCTCCCTATGCTGACAGGTAACCGCGTTTACTTTGGGGCTCCATCCCTCTACCTGAGAACCACCCTCTGCGCAGACAGTTAACTGTGTTTACCTTGAGGCTCCATCCCGCTACCTGAGAACCACATCCTGCGCTGACAGGGGACTGTGTTTACCTCAGGCCTTCATCCCCCTACCTGAGAACCGTCCTGCACAGACAAAAACTGTGTTAACCTCAAGGCTCCATCCTGCTACCCGAGAACTGCCCTCTGCGCAGACAAGTAACTGTGCTCCATTCCCCTGCCTGAAAACCGACCCCTGCCCTCACACGTAAATACATTCACCTCAGGGCTCCATCTCCACCTGAGAACCGCTCCCTGCTTTGACCAATAACTGCATTCAACTCTGGACTGCCTGAGAACCGCTCCCTACACCAACAGGTAACTGGGTTCAACTTAGGACTCCATTCCCCACCTGAAAACCACCCTCTGCGCTGACAGGTAACTCCACCTTGGGGCTCCATCCCACCCCCCACCTGAGAACCGACCCCTTTGGTGACAGGTAACTGTGTTTACCTCAGGGCGCCATCCCGCTACCCGAGAACCGCCCTGAGCGGACAAGCAACTGTGTTCAACTTGAGGCTCCACCCCGTTACCTGAGAACCGCCTTTCGTGCAGGTACAGGTAGCTATGCAACTTGGGGCTCCATCCTGCTACCTGAGAACAGCTCCCTGCCCTGACAGGTAAATACATTCACCTCAGGGCTCCATCCCCTGCGCTGACTGGTAACTGCATTCAACTTGGGGATCCATCCCCCACCTGAGAACCACTCCCTACGCCAACAGGTAACTGGGTTCACCTTGGGACTCCATCCCCTGCCTAAGAACCACCCCCCGCCTGGCTAAGAACGGCTTCGGCTGTCATGCGTTTGTCCCTGACAGGTGTGCGGTGTATATAGTGCTCTTACAGTTCTGTGTGTGTGTATATATATATATATATATAGTGTATATAATTAGTACATTATTGTGGGATATAGTTCAGTACAGTGTGTAGCATGGTGTGCAGTAACTAATCTGTCCATCTTTCTCAAACCCCCCCCTCCCCCAGGACACCCCATTTATTGCAGCATCACCTTCAGCTGACCTCAGCTTACACCCACTTCCTGCCCACTAAAGATCGTCATGAGGTCACAACGTTCCCGTTGGGAATCGGCAGCACGGTGGATTACATCTTCTATTCTGCAGATCCGGTTCCGATATGTAGCACCAACCAGGGTGAGCAACACGCCAAGAACATGCTATGATCGTATTGCATCTGCTCCCCATCTTACATGTCTTTGTCCCCCCCGCCAGGTCTGCGCTTCTTCCAGGACGGCCAGCTGAAGTTGTTGGGGCGTCTGTGTCTGCTGTCAGAGGACGATCTGTGGGCGGGGCAGGGACTCCCTAACCCCTTCTGCTGCTCCGATCATCTCTGCCTTCTGGCCCGCTTCAGCCTGGACCTCTCAACCCCAGAACCGGAGTAAGGAGCTCCGCCCCAAGTCGGGACATTTTCTCAGTCTCTTTTTTTAATTTCAGCCCCCTCCCCCACCCCTCCAGTAAGGTCCAGGGCCTCCACGTGGCGTTAGTTTCTGTTCCACACGTGCTGCTCCCTTACGGTGTTCATGTATGTAAAATCTGTACATATGAAGAGGTTTTAGATGAGAGCAGAAGTTTGCAACGTGTGAATAGTTGTAATAAATTGTACAATACATTGCCGGATCTTTTATTCCGTCACACAATAAACGCACACACACGGCAGGTCTTTCGCTTTATTAGGATTCAGTGTAAAAGTGTTGGAATAAATAAATAGCTGGAAAATGGGGTGGGCTCTCCGCCAGGCGTGGGTCAGCTGGCGGCAGTGAGGGTGCTTTCCGCCGGACGTGGGTCACTCGGCGGGAATGAGGGCGATAGGCTGGCACATGTGGCATGGTGCTAAGGCAAAAACTTCAGAAGATTATTTCTGACCTGAAGCCCCTCCCACAGTGGTTACTGATTGGTCACAGCCAGGTTGGAGCGAGGGGGGAAGGTGGCGCTGAACCTAGCTATACACATTGCTTGGTTTGTAGTTCCGCCTCCGGCGGTCGTCACTGTTTGATCGTGGGCATCCAGTGCGCCTTCCGTCCTGGGCCTGACACAAATGGGGCAGGGGGGGGTCATCTACATCTAAAGGGCGGAGTTCATATCCAATCCAGATGGGATGAAGGTGGTACAGGGCCCTCACACCCGGATCTGGTACCCACTGAGGTCAGGTAAGGATTTGGGGTCGGAAGGTTTGTCCCCAGACGATCTGGTAAGAGAAAAGAGAAGATCTGTTCTATGATTGTGAGCAGATTTCAAATGTGCGCAACATCAAATAATACTTTCTATAGCATTTTTATCTAGATTTCCTGCTGGGTGATTCTCTATATGCAATGCTGCCAGTACTGCTCTTTCCTTATGCAAACAGTGGGTTGGCTCGTGGGAGACGTTATGCAAATATCACCTTGATGGGTGAATGTCAGTTCTAACCCCTTGCTGACCAGGCCCTTTTTGGGACTTTTTGTTTAAAATAGTATTTTTTTTTTTTTTTCTAGAAAATTTTACTTGGAACCCCCAAACACATTTATATATTTTTTTAGCAGAGACCCTAGAGAATAAAATGGCAAGAGTTACAAAATGTTATGTTACACTGTATTTGCACAGCAAAGTCTTTCAAACCCAATTTTTTGGGGGAGATACACTTTAACCACTTCAGCCCCAGAAGGTTTTACCCCCCTTAATGACCAGGCTGTTTTTTTGGAATACAGCACTACGTGACAATTGTGCAAACATGCGACACTAATAGAACTTTCTTTTGGTGGTTATTGATCACCTCTGCGTTTTTATTTTTTTTACGTTATAAACAAAAAAAAAAAGTGACACTTTTGAAAAAAAAAAAAAACACAATACTATCTGCTATAAAACATAACCAAAATTCATCAATTTAGGCCAAATATGTATTCTGCTACTAACTTTTGGTTAGTCGTGCGCTGGTTGGCAATCGGTTAAGGCGGTCACCAGAACAGGAATAGAGGGGGAAATCTTCCAGTGGGGGACACTAGTTCTCGTGACAGCCAAGGATTCCCTCACGTTGAAGGGATTTCCTCACTTCCTGTTTTGGCTATGGGACAGGAAATAAAAGAGAAATCTCTCCTATGGGACACAGATGGCTGCGGGAAAAAAAAAACCTCCATTACACTGTCCATAATGGACAGTTCCGCTTTACTGTAATGCGCTGCCTCATTAGATCACATCTATTCCTCATGTATAAGGGTGCATGAAGCCGCACAGCGTAAACTGCAGGCGGATTTGAGAGACATCGGGGTTGATTGTCTAAAACTGGAGAGTGCAAAATCTGGTGCAGCTCTGCATAGCAACCAATTAGCTTCCGGGGGTTTATTGGCAAAGCTTAATGGGACAAGCTGAAGTTAGAAGCTGATTGCAAAATCTGGTGCAGCCAATCAGCTTCTAACTTGGGGAAGCACAGTGGTGTAGTGGTTAGCACTCTCACCTAGCAGTAAGAAGGGTCGCTGGTTCAAATCCCAACCACGACACTACCTGCCTGGAGTTTGCATGTTCTCACTGTGCCTGCGTGGGTTTCCTCCGGGTACTCCGGTTTCCTCCCACAATCCAAAGACATGCGGGTAGGTTAATTGGCTTCTGTCCAAAAAAAAAATTGGCCCTAGTATTTGAATGGGGACCTTGTATTGTGGGCTCCTATGTGAGTGGGCAATGTACAGGGATAGGGACAATTGTAGACACTCACTCAGGTTGAACTGGATGGACTGGTGTCTTTATTCAACCTTACTAACTATGAAACTTCAGCTTGTCCCATTAAGCTTTGCCAATAAACCCTGGAAGCTGATTGGCTGCTATGCAGAGCTGCACCAGATTTTGCACTCTCCAGTTTTAGTAAATCAGTCCCATAGCTAAAGTGATACAGCCAGCCGCCCCCATAGTGATGAATGGCTGTGTGCAGGGATAAGGCCGTACTTGTGTAAACTCACACAGAGGTGGCAATCCATGAATGCGGCTTGTGTGCGTGTTGAGTTCACACAAGTATGGCATGTAACTGTCTCCCAGGTGTGGAAATATGCCCGCAGTTTATGTTGTAGGGTCTCATTCGGCCCGTGTGCGTGGGGGGGGGCGTAGCAGACTTCTTCCATTCAGCACAGCTGCACCATATCCCAATAATATTGGCGGTTTAAATCACACACAGAGTAACTCCCATGTTAAGGCCTCGTGCACACTGGTTTATTGTAAATGCTGTTCCTCCTTACAGGAGAAATTTGGCACCTAAGCTGTGGTTTTTATTTTTTTTAACCGCTTCAGCCCCCGAAGATTTTACCCCCTTCCTGACCAGAGCACTTTTTGCGATTCGGCACTGCGTCGCTTTAACTGACAATTGCGCGGTCGTGTGACGTTGCACCCAAACAAATTGACGTCCTCCCCCCCCCACAAATAGAGCTTTCTTTTGGTGGTATTTGATCACCTCTGAGATTTAATTTTTTTTGCGCTATAAACAAAAAAAAAAGCGTAAATTTTGAAAAAATAAACAAATTTTTGCTATAATAAACATCCCCCAAAAATATATATAAAAAAAACCTTTTTTTCCTCCGTTTAGGCCAATATGGTCTCTTCTACATATTTTTGGTAAAGTTTTACGGCATTTTTTATTATGATTTTTTTTTTATTAGTAATGGTGGCGATCTGCGATTTTTATTGTGACTGCGACATGGCGGACACATCGGACACTTGACACTATTTTGGGACCATTGTCATTTATACAGCCATCAGTGATATAAACATGCACCAATTACTGTGTAAATGACACTGGCAGGGAAGGGGTTAACCACTAGGGGGCAATGAAGGGGTTAAGTGTGTCCTAGGGAGTGATTCTAACTGTGGGTGGGGGGGAGGGGCTACAACTCACATGACAGCGATCACTGCTCCGGGTGACGGGGAGCAGCGATCTGTCCTGACACAAGGCAGAACAGGGAAATGCCTTGTTTACATAGGCATCTCCCCGTTCTGCAGCTCCGTGACACGATCGCCGGGAGACCAGCGGACATGGAGTCCTCGGGCACGGTCACGCTGTACGCGGCCAATTAAAGGGGACATACAGGTACGCCCGTTTGCCCACTGCTGCCATTGTGCCGACATATATCGGTGTGCAGCGGTCAGCAAGTGGTTAAATGCGTTTTAGATGCATTTTTGTTTATTTCCTTGGCCAGAATTTTTTATTTATTTATTCTGGCCATTGAAATGAATAAAACACTCAAGCGCTGAACATGCCTCGCACTTAGCCACGTTTGGGCTAGGTTCACACTTGTGCGATTCGGGAACCGGAGAGATTCCAGTGCGGCGGTTCACACTTCCCACTGCGGGTGTCAATACAAAAAGTTAATGGCCCCCACAGGGTGGTTTGCAGATCGCAGTGCAAACTGTGAAATGGTGCAGGAATTGTATCGCATATCACCCATGCCATCCAATTCCAGCTTAATTCGCATCTCATAGACATTGCATGTGATCTGCACAGCAATGCGGTGCGATTCGCACGCGAGGTCCGGCATCGCACAAGTGTGAACCCAGCCTCAGACGGGTTGGGGGTTTTATATGCCCAAAAGCTCCTCTCTTGAACGCAAGCTTTGACTGTCTCTAAACACTGCTGCTCCTAAACGCCTGTGTGTGCGCCTGTGTGTGCCTGGACACATGAGCTTTTATGGAGGTGCGTTCCGGGGCTTAGAGGAAAAACCTCAAATGTCAGTTTAGGAGCATGCATGAGGCCTACAGCTGCTAATCTGTCGGAGAAGATCCTGCCTTGACAGTTGAGCCACCAATGTCCACTCTTGTTTTCAAAGTCCAAAAATGTTGGAAAAAAAAAAAAAATGTCTATGTTCAAATAAAAATGACAGGACGGAACACACACTCCCAAAATTACCATTTATTTTTTTCACCTAGTTCCTGCCCGGCCTACAGCAAAATGACAGCCGGGCGGGACTTTCATCGTTCTGGGTGGACGTCGCATGATGTCCTCCCAGAAGGCACCTTACGGGGGGGCCATGTGATCCGGTGGACACAGCCCATGACTGATCACTATAGCAGCCCACCAGTACCATGTGATCCCTGTGACCAATCACAGCAGATCACATGACAATTGTAAACAATGGATCACTTCCTTTTATGCCATCTATTGTATACAATTGTGTTGCTATCTGTGATTGGTCACAGTGATAAATGTCAACAAAAGGAATTTGCATACTTTAACCACCTGAGTTCCAGGCCAATTCTGACATTTCTCTTACATGTAAAATTCCAAATTTTTTTGGTAGAAAATTACATGGAACCCCCAAACATTATATATGTTTTTTAGCAAAGACCCCAAAGAATACAATGGCGGTCGTTGCAACTTTTTATCTCGCACGGTATTTGCGCAGCAATTTTTCGAACGAGTTTTTTTCAGAAAAAAAAAAGTTTCATGCTTTAAAAAAAAACAAAACAGCAAAGTTAGCCCAATTTTTTTGCATAATATGAAAGATGAAGATACGCCGAGTAAATAGATACCCAACATGTCATGCTTCAAAATTGCACGCGCTTGTGGAATGGCGCCAAACTTTGTTATTTAAAAAATCCCCGTAGGCGACACTTTGACATTTTTTACTGGTTATTTTGAGTTACAGAGGAGGTCTAGGGCGAGAATTATTGCTCTCACTCTAACGTTCGCGGCGATACCTCACATGTGTGGTTTGAACACCGTTTTCATATGTGGGCGGGACTTATGTATGCGTTCGCTTCTGCGTACGAGCTCACAGGGGCGCTTTTAAAAATTTTTTATTTTTTTTTTATTAATTTTACTTTCTTTTTTTAGTTTGACACTTTAAAAAAATAAATAAAAATAACATTTGATTACTTTTATTCCTAATACAAGGAATGTAAACATCCTTTGTAATAGGAATATGGCATGATCGGACCTATTTACAGTGAGATATGGGGGTCAATAAGACCCCACATCTCACCTCTAGGCTGGGAAGCCTAAAAAAAAAAAAAAAAAAAAAAAAAAAAACGATCACCGATTCCCAGCCGCGGCGCCGCCGTTTTTTGAATGCAGAGGCCGAGCGTGACGTCATAACATCGCGCCCGGCCTCCGAACGATTATAGAGACTCCGCCGGAAATCTCTATGATCATCATCCGGGGCCGGCGGATCCTGTGTCCGACTCACCGATGGAAGCAGTAGAGAGCAGCGGGAGGGGGACGTCCCCTCCCGCCGCCCGTAAGAACGATCAAGCAGCAGAACAGCCGCTATGATCGTTCTTATGGTGCAGGGAACCGCCGGCTGAAAACGGCAATATCTGAATGATGTCTGTAGCTACAGGGATCATTCAGATATACCCCCGGAAAATAAAAGATGTATAGTGGGCGCAAGGTGGTTAACCACTTGCCAACCGCTATAGCAGATATACCTACAGGGAGGTGTGTGTGTGTGATTCTATCTATATATAGAGAATATTTATATATTATATATTATATATATATATATATATATAATATATATATATATATATATATATATATATATATATATATATATATATATATATAAATGAGAGAGAGAGAGAGAGAGATTCTCTCTCTCTCTCATACACACATATATATATATATATATATATATATATATAAATGAGAGAGAGAGAGAGAGATTCTCTCTCTCTCTCATACACACATATATATATATATATATATAATATAAATATAAATGAGAGAGAGAGAGAGAGATTCTCTCTCTCTCTCATACACACATATATATATATATATATATATATATATATATATATATATATATATATATATATATATATAATCAAATTTGAGATATTTTATCTTAACAGTCTGGTTAACTCTCACAAAACAAAAGTACGCGCAGTTTTGACTGACGAATAGCTATGCGATTTTTTATTTTATTTTTTTTTCAATTAATTTGTATTGTTATTACTGTCATAATTGAGTCTTCCATGGATACCATCAACGCATAATTAAAGTTTAACTCCAGGTACGAAAAATCTTTAGCACTGCAAGGGTTAACTGCTGCTTTTGGCTCGGGAATGATAAGGCGATATACTTGCATTGTTCCTCGCTCACGCCCGCTTCCTCCTTTCCAGATGGCTGCCCCCTCCCCCCTTTCCTGCCTCACTATCCGCAGCTCTCTGATGTCATCCTGTACAGTGCAGGATGCGGAGGGGCTTGTCCACATTTTGGAGCAGTGGAGGAGAGCGCCAGCTGCTGGAGGAGTGAGGAATATACATTATATAAATTTTATAAATATATAATTTTTTTATTTTTTAAGCAGAGACCCTAGAGAATATAATGGCAGTCATTGCAATATTTTATGTCCCACTGTATCTGTGCAGCGGTCTTTCAAAACTTATTTTTTTTGTTTAAACATTAATTTTAATTAATTAAAAAAAAAAAAAAAACAGTGTTTAGCCACATTTTTTTCTATAATATAGAAAGTAGATACCCAACATGTCATGCTTTAAAATTTGTACCCGCTCGTTGAATGGTGACAAACTTCGGTACTTAAAAATATCCATAGGCGATGCTTTAAACATTTTTACAGGTTACATGTTTAGGAGGTCTAGTGTTTTGGGCGCGACTTACATATGCGTTTGCTTCTGAGCTCGGAGAGACGGGGTGCTTTAAAAAAAAAATATATATATATTTTTACATTGTCCCTTTAATTTTTTTTTTATCACTTTTATTCCTATTACAAGGAATGTAAAAATCCCCTGTAATAGAAACAAGCATGACAGGTCCTCTTTGAGAGATCTGGGGTCAAAAAGAGCTCAGATCTCTCATTTACCGTATATACTTGAGTATAGGCCGTCCCGAATATAAGCCGAGGCCCCTAATTCACCACAAAAAACTGGGAAAAACGTATTGACCCGTGTATAAGCCGAGGGTGAAAAATGTAGCAGCTACTGTAAGTGGAAAAGAGGGTCAGCAATGCCCATCTGCAGCTGCATGTCCCCATTGCAGCCTACCTGTGCCGATCTGCAGGTCCTGTGTCCCCTCCCTGTACGATCTGGCTTCCAACTTTGCAGCCAATGCAGTCCCGCTCTGTCCCCCCACAGCGTGTAAGGCGCCTTTCCAATATTACAAAAACCGCGCCTCCTCCTCGTCCGTGATAGGAGGAACACTTTTTTCCCAGCAGTCAGTGTGCAGTGTTCCGCCTATCACGGACGTCCTCTCATCCTCGTCCATGAGATGAGAATGACAGGACATCCGTGATAGGCGGAACACTGCACACTGACTGCTGGGAAAAAAGTGTTCCTCCTATCACGGACGAGGAGGCGCGGCTTTTGAAAACTGCCGTCTGTCTGCATGACACTCTGTTCATGTAGGCAGACGGCGGTGACTCGAATATAAGCCGAGGGGGGGACTTTCAGCCCTAAAAAAAAAAAAGGGCTGAAAATCTCGGCTTATATTCGAGTATATACGGTACCTAAAAAAGGAAAAAGGGGGAGGATATTTTAACCTTAAGAGTGGGAAAAAAAGACATCAGTTTTCAGCCCCGGACCAATTTGCAGCTAAAGGACCAGGCCCCTTTTTGCGATTCGGCACTGCGTCGCTTTAACTGACAATTGCGCGGTCGTGCGACGTGGCTCCCAAACAAAATTGGCGTCCTTTTTTTTCCCCACAAATAGAGCTTTCTTTTGGTGGCATTTGATCATCTCTGCGTTTTTTTTTGCGCTATAAACAAAAATAGAGGGACAATTTTGAAAAAGAATGCAATATATTTAACTTTTTGCTATAATAAATATCCCAAAAAAAATATATAAAAAAAAAAATTCTCAGTTTTGGCCAATACGAATTTTTCTACATATTTTTGGTAAAAAATAAAATAAAATCGCAATAAGCGTATATTGATTGGTTTGCGCAAAGTTTCTACAAAATAGGGGAAAGTTTTTATGAAATTTTTAATAATTTTTTTTTTTTTTTTTTTACTAGTAATGGCAGCGATCATCGATTTTTATTATGGCGGACAAGTCGGACAATTTTGACACATTTTTGGGACCATTGGCATTAATACAGGGATGCATTATTAAAAATGCATTGATTACTGTAAAAATTACACTGGCAGTGAAGGGGTTAACCACTGAAGGGCAGTGTAGGGGTTAAGTGTGACCTATGTGTTTTTACTTTGGAGGGGCGTGGCTTGGCGTGTGACATCACTGACCATCTTTCCCTATGACAGGGAACAGACGATCAGCGACAGCCTCACTAGGAAGCACGGGGAGAGGTTTGTTTACACATACCTCTCCCCGTTGTTCAGCTCTGTGACCCGATTGCGGGACACCGGCGGCGATCGGGTCCCGCGGCCACGGAGCTCAGGACCGGGTCGCGAACGCGCGCGAGACCCACGGCTGGGCTCTTAAAGGGCAACGTACCTGTACGTTGTTGTGCCCAGCGTGCCATTCTGCCGACGTACATCGATGTGAGGCGGTCCTTAAGTGGTTAAGGCTGAGAGTCGAAAACACTGGCTAGGCACACATTAAAACCCTTTGATTGCCCTAGATGTCGAACCCGTTCCCAGCCAGTGCCATTAGTACAGTGACAGTGCATATTTTTTTGCACTGATCACTGTTAGTGTCACTGGTTCCCACAAAGTGTCAGACTTGCCGCTGTAATATCTCAGTCCTCCTATAAGTCGCTGATCGCTGCCATTACTAGCATAAAAATAAATGAAAACAGGCCTTAAACCCTACTACAGTGTTACTAAACACAGGATCCTGCAGTCACTATATCTGGTCTCCCACGGTACACAGAACATGGAAATACAACAGTTTTAGCAAATATAAACTGCTAAATACCTTTTCTCATCAGCAGTATATAGCAGTCTTGTGACTTCTATCAGTGTCTGGTTAAAGCTTGTAGGAGGAGATTCCACTCCTCCGATTGTCCTATGAGGCTGCAGGACCCCTGACCCTCTGTCTGGACAGTGCTGATCACATGCACCCTCCCAAGAAAAACAAAACTCTCCCCCCACAATACACACCAAACTGAGCATGTGCAGAGTGCCCCCAAGGCTCTGTACCATCAGGAGATGGTTTGGGGACTGTGGAAGAAGGGGAGGATCAGAGGTGACCGGATCAAACAGTCTTTTTACACAATGCAGAGGATTAACCCCTTAGGTTCCACCGTGATTTTAACAAGCATGCTTTACTGCATATACAGAGACTGATTTTACTGTTGAGGGTTTAGTAACACGAAGACTACAATGGACATTTATCTGTAATATGTAGGTCTCCATTTTAAGATCACTTATTGTGCTAAACATTTCTATAACAAATACTATGGTAATCAAAGCCCACTGAAGTTGAATTCCAGGTATGAATATTTTTACATAGTTACATTGGTGCACGGAAGACCAATGTCCTATGTACCTGTGGGGGGTCCTTGTGGAAACTGGTTATCAATGTAGAGTGCCTTGCAAAAGTATTCCCCCCCCCCCCCCCCCTTTTACCTATTTTGTTACATTACAGCCTTTAGTTCAATGTTTTTTTTAATCTGAATTATATGTGATGGATCAGAACACAATAGTCTAAGTTGAAGTAAAATTAGAAAAAATATATACATAAAACTATTTTTCAGAAATAAAAAAAATTATAATTGGCATGTGCGTATGTATTCACCCCCTTTGTTATGTAGCCCATAAAAAGCTCTGGTGCAACCAATTGCCTTCAGAAGTCACATAATTAGGGAAATGATGTCCACCTGTGTGCAATCTAAGTGTCACATGATCTGTCATTACATAGACACACCTTTTTGGAAAGGCCCCAGAGGCTGCAACACCTAAGCAAGAGGCACCACTAACCAAACACTGTCATGAAGACCAAGGAACTCTCCAAACAAGTAAGGGACAATGTTGTCGGGAAGTAGAAGTCAGGGTTAGGTTATAAAAAAAAATAAAAAATATCCAAATCTTTGATGACCCCTAGGAGCACCATCAAATCAATCATAACCAAAGGGAAAGAACATGGCACAACAGCAAACCTGCAGCAAAAGAGACGGCCGCACACCAAAACTTACAGACCGGGTAAGGAGGGCATTAATCAGAGAGGCAACACAGAGACCTAAGGTAACCCTGGAGGAGCTGCAGAGTTCCACAGCAGAGACTGGGAGTATCTGTACATAGGATGACAATAAGCCATACGCTCCATAGAGTTGGGCTTTTTTGAAGAAAGATGGGCTGTAGGGTGGAGCTGCCAGAAGAAAGCCATTACGACGCAAATGCCATAAAGTATCCGCTTACAATACGCCAAACGGCACAGAGACAAGCCTCAAACCTTCTGGCACAAAGTCATTTGGAGTGATGAGACCAAAATTGAGCTTTTTTGGCCACAACCATAAATGCTACATTTGGAGAGGAGTCAACAAGGCCTATGATGAAAGGTACACCATCCCTACTGTGAAACACGGAGGTGGATCGTTGATGTTTTGGGGATGTGTGAGCTACAAAGGCACAGGAAATTTGGTCAGAATTGATGGCAAGATGAATGCAGTATGTTATCAAAAAATACTGGAGGAACATTTGCATTCATCGGCCAGGAAGCTGCGCAAGGAACGTACTTGGACATTCCAACATGACAATGATCCAAAACACAAGGCCCAAGTTGACCTGTCATTGGCTACAGCAGAATAAAGTGAAGGTTCTGGAGTGGCCATCTCAGTCTCCTGACCTCAATATCATGGAGCCACTCTGGGGAGATCTCAAAAACGTGCCGTTCATGCAAGACAGCCCAAGAATTTACAGGAACTGGAGGCTTTTTGTCAAGAGGAATGGGCAGCTTTACCATCTGAGAAGATAAAGAGCCTCATCCACAAATACCACAAAAGACTTCAAGCTGTCATTGATGTTAAAGGGGTTGTAAACCCTCAAGTTTTTTCACCTTAATGCATAGGATACACCTGGCAGGGACCGGCCCCCCAGGCCCCCCTGTTTTACTTACCTGAGCCCCATATTTCTGTTGTTGGAGACATGCTCTCCCTCTCTCCACGGGATCCCGGCTCTTGATTGGATAGATTGATAGCAGCGCATCCATTAGCTCCCACTGCTGTCAATCAAATCCAATGACGCGAGCGCCGGGGCCAAGTCCATAGACACAAATGCTGGATTCGGGTACACGCCCGTAAAGTAACCCCCCCCCCTGGAGAGCACTTCTCCCAGGGGGTTATCCGATGAAGGAAGGAGCCGCGAGAACCGCTGGGGGATCCCCAGTAGACCAGGTTCGGGGCCACTCTGTGCAAAACGAGCTGCACAGTGGAGGTAAGTATGATACGTTTGTTAAATGAAAAAACGAGCCTTTACAACCACTTTAAGAACTGGGGTATGTAAACTTTTGATCAGGGTCATTTGGGTAGTTTCTGTAGTGATTATGATTTATAAAGAGTAAACACAGTTGATTTATAATAAATGACTTCACCCAAACACTAACCATGAGTGAAAGAAATGTTTGTCATCATTCATATTCTCTGAAAAATGGCCAAGAAATCAAATTCTTCCAGAGTATGTAAACTTATGAGCACAACTGTATTCTTTCTATTGACCACCAATGTAGTCAGAATTTTTGTCATTGACCAGGGATGCACCGATACTAGCCATTTTCGCTAGTATCGGTACTCGCGAAAATGCTCCGATACCGGAAGTGATGTCGATTGGAAGCGGACCGCCTCCTCCCCTTCGGACAGTGCCATCCCCACTTCCTCCTCCCAGTGGCATCGCTAGGTGCAGGCCCACCCATCCTAACAGCCTACAAGCCTTTTCTCATCGCTGACCACCTCCCTCCTCTAGCTCCCGGCCACACAGAGCACTGGTTTATGGCTCTCCCTGGCTGGATGCTGAGGCAGAGAACAGGGGCTCTG
This sequence comes from Lithobates sylvaticus, assembly GCA_028564925.1. NCBI lineage: Eukaryota > Metazoa > Chordata > Amphibia > Anura > Ranidae > Lithobates > Lithobates sylvaticus. The sequence goes on from CM053038.1 coordinate 56,399,904, forward strand.
TATGAAGACCCTGTGCGGGCGGTATCCTGTTCTGAGCAGCGGGGCTCTCTCCCTGTACCAGGCCTGCAGTCCCTGACCGTCTCCTGTACCAGGCCTGCAGTCCCTGACCGTCTCCTGTACCAGGCCTGCAGTCCCTGACCGTCTCCTGTACCAGGCCTGCAGTCCCTGACCGTCTCCTGTACCAGGCCTGCAGTCCCTGACCGTCTCCTGTACCAGGCCTGCAGTCCCTGACCGTCTCCTGTACCAGGCCTGCAGTCCCTGACCGTCTCCTGTACCAGGCCTGCAGTCCCTGACCGTCTCCTGTACCAGGCCTGCAGTCCCTGACTCTCCCACCCCACAAACCCCATTTCACCCCACCAAATACCGTGTCCTCACTCACCCCTCCCCTTTCACTCTGCCGTCACCCAACTCCCGAACAACCAACCCCCCGCCACCTCCCTTCCTAGGCGATAGGTATCGGTAATTGGTACCTGCAAAAAAATAATAAAGTATCGGTACTCGTACTCTGTGTTAAAAAAATAAAAATAAAAATGGTATCGGTACATACGTAGCATTGACCCATATGAATTAGCTTTAGCAAAGGATCCCCAAGACCTGAATTATTTTAGGGGTTCCTTGGGGGTAAAATGGTTGAAAAAGTCTGGTTTGTAGGATATTTTGTATTTGATTCTGCAATAGATTACTCTAGTGATAAATATGTATATACTGTTTGTTAGGGTATCACGATGCTTATATGCCTTTAAGAGTGCTTGTTTCTATAGGAATAAACTACCTTTTGGACATTTGTCCTGGGAGCAATAGCTGGTTGGAGTCACCTATAGGAGAGCTATTTTTTTGGGAGACGTGGTTTGGTGAGATTTCAGTGGGTTTGGTTTACCATGGAGGTAAAGTAATCATATTTGCTGCGAGACTACGATAAAAGGTCAGAGGCACAGGGTGACCCTGTCTACAATGCTGGACTATACGTAAGGTCCAGACTTCGACTGTCATGGTGGGCATACCCCAGAAGGGTTCTTTAGGGTCTGGGTTCCATAGAGAGGACCATGGCCCAGGACCTGTTTAGCACCCTGCCACTGACTACAGCAGGTTGCACCAAGTGGCAAGGTGAGCGCAGGCCATCCCCACAGTGTGGGGTCCAGGTATATCTCCCAAGGTTTTACCGAGGTTGCACCGATCCGAAAACACTTCTATTTGTGGTATTAAGAGACAGAAAAGAGTTAATTGAAGAACCCAAAGATAAAATAATCAACTAAGCTAACAGTGATTTCTCTGCAAGAGAGATGAGGTCCATTACCTTAGCTAAGATTTTCCTGCGCACAGCTGACTTCCTATTCCATAATTGAACCCGGCCATTTGTCACTACTGAGCCTCTTTCAGCCTACAAAGGCAGCTGCTATAGACACAACATTCCCCATGCACACTAGTGAACGTCATATGTAGTAAGAGTGTCTGTAAGTTACCGTCTGTCCTGCCGCTCCCTGCGTTGTGGACTGGACTGTCCTCGCTGGGGGGACGAGGTGATGTCCCTCTTTCTCTCCTTAGGAGGTGAAGGGGGTCCCTTGGTAATCTAAGGGAAGAGAAGGTTTGTTGGGGGTCATGTCACACAATAGGGCATCCAGAATTCCATGCCCCCCACCCACCCCGCAGAGACCTGTGCTCCTTACCCTGAGTCTCATCTCCCTGCTGTGTCTCTCCAGCTCCCTGCGGAGCCCCTCTGCGCTCAGCTCCTGCACATCCAGCACTGAATGCTTCCAGTCTATTTGCTCCACGCTGTGGGGGTCATGTGACACAAAGGGGCCAATCTTCACCTTGCGCAGCGTGTGCCAACATCGAGCGTACGCCTCCTGAAAATCCAGCAACAGATCACTGAGAGTCCGATAGTGGAGCGGCTTGTACATCAGGTCCTCCCGGCGGCTGATCCCCACAGCACCAAAATACCCGTTGCAGTATAAACCGAGAACGATGTGGCGGAAACAGCCGCCGGAGAACTGAGTCTTGAAGCTGATGGGGAAACGCTCCAGGGTGGAGATACTGTTGGTCAGATAGCTGCGGAGGGAGGTCAGGAAGGCAACAAAAAGAGTAGAAATATAACACATCTGTGCTGTGCACCCCCATTCCGTATCATGGAGAATACAGTAATTTCAGGTCACACAGGGATCCATCATTATGTCATGGAGAACACCCACATCACACAGAGCACTATCACCCCATGTTATACAGTTCCACCCTCCTCGGAGAACACCCACATCACACAGAGCACTATCACCACACGTTATACAGTTCCACCCTCCTCGGAGAACACCCACATCACACAGAGCACCATCACCCCACGTTATACAGTTCCACCCTCCTCGGAGAACACCCACATCACACAGAGCACTATCACCACACGTTATACAGTTCCACCCTCCTCGGAGAACACCCACATTAGTTAGTCAGGTTGATAAGACACAAGTCTATAAAAAAAAATAAAAAATCATACAATCCCATATACACAATCTTTCATCCACAGTTGATCCAGAAGGCGAAAAACCCCAGCAAAGCATGCTCCAATTTGCTACAGCAGGGGAAAACATTTCTTCCCAATACCCCAAAAGGCAAATCGGATATTCCCCGGATCAACTTTACCTATAAATGTTAGTACCCTCTTATAATAGGTACATTTAGGAAAGAATACAGGCCTTTTCTTAAAGCGGAGCTGCACCCTAAAGTGGAACTTCTGCTCATCAGAACCCTCCCTCCGGTGCCACAATTGGCACCTTTCAGGGGGGTGCAGATACCTGTATAATACAGGTATCTTCACCCACTTCCGGGCATAAATAGCCGCAGAATCTGCGGGTATTTACGCCACTTCCTGTCATCCCCTGCTGTCTGCTGGGAAACACACGGATGCCAGAGACAGCAGGGACCGTCCGTATTGTGCAGCGTGACTCGCGCGTGCACAGTAGGGAACCAGGAAGTGAAGCCGCAAGGCTTCATATCCTGATTTCCATACCGAAGAAAGGCGGCAGCACCTGAGAGCCGAACGACAGATCGGTTTCGGGTGCCGACATCGCAGGAGCGCTGGACAGGTAAGTGTCCATAGTTTATAAGTCAGCAGCTGCAGTATTTGAATGGCGGAACTCTGCTTTAAGCAATCTACTAAGCTCGCCAGAACCACCTCTATTCCACATTTTCACAGCTCTTACTGTGAAGAAACCTTTCCATATTTGAAGATAAAATCCTTTTTTCTCTAGATGTAAAGAGTGCCCCCTTATCCTTATTGATGACCTTAAAGTGAATGCAACTTCACTATATGGACCCCTTATGTATTTGTACATGTTGCTCATATCCCCCCTTAATCTCCTTTTTTCGAGAGAATAAATTAAGTTTCTCTAATCTTTCCTCATAGCTGAGTTCCTCCATGCCTCTTATCAGTTTGGTTGCCCTTCTTTGCACTTTCTCCAGTTCCCAGATATCCTTTTTGAGAACTGGTGCCCAAAACTGAACTGCATATTCCAGATGAGGTCTTACTAATGATTTGTACAGGGGAGCAAAATGATATCTCTCTCTCTGGAGTCCATACCTCTCCTAATACAAGAAAGGACTTTGCTCGCTTTGGAAACCACAGCTTGGCATTGCATGTTATTATTGAGTTTATTATCTACCAAAACCCCCAGATCCTTCTCCACTATGGATCCCCCCAGTTGTACTCCCCCTAGTATGTATGATGCATATTCTTAGCCCCCAAGTGCATAACTTTACATTTATAAACATTAAACCTCATCTGCCACTTAGTTGCCCAATTAGACAGTGCATGGATGTCGGCTTGTAAATTAGAGACCTCCTGTAAGGACGTTATTCCCCTGCATAGCTTGGTGTCATCTACAAAGATGGAAATGTTACTTTTAATCCCAGCACTGAACCTTGGGGTACACCACTGATAACCTTAGACCATTCAGAGTAAGAATCATTAACCACTATTCTCTGAATTCGGTCTTTTAGCCAGTCTATCCATTTACAAACTGACATTTCCAAGCCTGTAGAGTTTACCTTACACATGTGTGGGGAAGTGTGTCAAAACGCTTTGGCAAAATCCAAGTATACCACGTCCACCGCCACCCCTCTGTCCAAGTATACCACGTCCACCGCCACCGCCACCCCTCTGTCCAAGTATACCACGTCCACCGCCACCCCTCTGTCCAAGTCCACCCCTCTGTCCAAGTATACCACGTCCACCGCCACCCCTCTGTCCAAGTATACCACGTCCACCGCCACCCCTCTGTCCAAGTATACCACGTCCACCGCCACCCCTCTGTCCAAGTATACCACGTCCACCGCCACCCCTCTGTCCAAGTATACCATGTCCACCGCCACCCCTCTGTCCAAGTATACCACGTCCACCGCCACCCCTCTGTCCAAGTATACCACGTCCACCGCCACCCCTCTGTCCAAGTATACCACGTCCACCGCCACCCCTCTGTCCAAGTATACCATGTCCACCGCCACCCCTCTGTCCAAGGTTTTACTTACCTCCTCATATATTAAAAAAAAAAAAAAAAAAAAAAAATCAGGTTTGTTTGACAACTTCTGTCTTTCATGAATCCATGCTGTCAGTTGCTTAAAATATTTTTTTCCAGCAAGAACTCGTCTATGTGGTCTTTTATTAAACTCTCCAGTATGTTCCCAACTATAGAAGTTAAACTAACAGGTCTATAGTTACCGTATTTATTGGCGTATAACCCGCACTTTTTTACCCTTAAAATCAGGGGAAAATTGTGGGTGCGTGTTATACGCCGATCCCTGCTGACTGAGGGGGAGAGGAGTGAGCGCCGCCGCAATACACATAGCCGAGTGTACTGTGTACTCCGCTAGGCTCGGCTCGCAGTCATGCCCAGTCCCGCCATTGGACACGTGTTATGTCCAGTCCATCATAGGAGCCGGGCCAAGGGGCGGGACTGCGAGAGGAGCCGAGTACACAGGACATCCGGCTCTGTATCTTGGCGGCGCTCGTTCCCTCAAGGCTGCAGATGGATGGCAAGGTGGCAGATGGATGGCAAGGCTGCACATGGATGGGCAAGGCTGCACATGGATGGGCAAGGCTGCACATGGACACTGATGAGGCTGCATTGATGGACATTTAAAATGTAAGTTTCCTTAAACTTCCCTCCTAAAAGTTTTTTTTTCCTTAAACTTCCCTCTTAAAATTAGGGTGTGTGTTATACGCCGATAAATATGGTACTTGGTAAAGACTTTGATCCCTTTTTAAATCTGGGCACCACATTGGCCCTACGCCAATCCAGTGGTACCATTCCAGTCATTAACGAGTTCATAAAAATTAGAAACAATGGCTTTGAAATGACAGAGCTCAATTCTTTTAGGATCTGTGGGTGGATGCCATCTGGTCCAGGTGCTTTATCCACCTTTATTCTGTCTAAATATTTCTGGACCGTATCACTTTTAAACCATTATGGATCATTTGGGCTGTGTCACTATGACCCCCATGCTCTTTGTATACACAGAGATGAAGAAAGTATTTAATAAATTTGCCTTCTCTTGTCCCCAGTCACCCACTCCAGATTATTTTGTAAAGGACCTAAAAAGCCTCAGACCTGACCTTTTTACTATTAAAAGGGCAAGTTCCCCTTTACAGAAAAATCTGTAAGGTGAACTTACACTGGCCCCCTCCAGTCCCGCTGACCTGCATGGCGGCGATTGCCTGTTCTGAGCCCCAGTATAGCCACCTCATGGCTCCAGGGCTTAGATACCCCTGGAGCTTAATCTCCTAAAACGTACCCAGTCAGGGAGTACATTTAGGAGCATTCTAATCGGTCAGCACCATCACATGGGCGCGCGGACCAATCAGAAGCCATGTGGCCCGTCCTCTCAGCGCGGAGGAAGAAGAGGAGAGAGCTGAGAGGATTTTTAAGCGCCGGAGCCATGAGGTGGGTATACCGGGGCTAAGAACGGGCAATTGCCGCCATTCAGGTCAGGGACTGGGGGGTCCTGTGTAAGTTAACCTTACAGATTTTTCAGTAAAGGTGAACTTCCACTTTAATATGTTTGAAGAATTTTTGGGGGTTTGTCCTACTAATCTTTGCAAACTGCCGTTTGTTTTTAAATTTTGCATCCTTGATTTCCTTTTTACATATTCTGTTATATTCTTTGTAGCATTTAAATGATGATAGTTTTCCTTCATTTTTATATTTAAGTTATTTTCTTATTATTTATAGCCATTTTAACTTTGACTGTGAGCCACATAGGTTTTATTTTTAGCCTTTTAAACGTATTGCCCATGGGAACATACATGGCAGTGAGTTTGCATACAGTCTTTGATGAATTCCCATTTCTGTTCTGTGTCCATTGATGCCAATATTCCCTCCCAGTCCAAGTCCAGGAGAGCAGCCTTCAGGCTTGGAAAATTTGCTCTTAAAGTGTTTTTATCTTTCCCGCATGCGTTCGTTGCTCACAGCTAACATTAAATAAAATCCTGGTATGGTCACCGCTACTCAGATGTTCTTTTATATGAATATTGGTAATAAGCTCTGCATCACACAGATTACTGCTATCCCACAACGCCAGACTGCTACCACCCTCCTGCATCACACAGAGCCGTCATAGAGAATGCCACCATCTCCCCTTTTACAGACCACACCATGCACTGCCATCCCGCATCACACAGTGAATGTAAGTAAATAAAATAATGTTGTGTTCACCTTGAAACCCAATCATGTGCTAATGAACTTCTTTCCCTCCCTTTTTCTCACACAATTGAATATTTGAAATAAACACAGGTTCAACTTATTTACTAACATTTGCAAAATTATTTTGAATTAACCATGTGTGGCCCGATCACAGCACACACTTCAGCTCACAGCACCCCTAGTGGTCAGTGTAAATCCTGGAGGCAGGACACACGAAGAGGGCACTTCTGGCAGATGCTTCAGCATTCCCTGACACAAACCCATGGCGTGCACAGAAGGATACATGGCCAGAATGACGGCCTCCAGACATTTGATTGGCAGAGCTTCTTTGGTCATCTCTTTCGCCAGGTCCATCAATCTGCCGAAGAGAAAGAAGATTAGAACTGGTCACCTCCCCATCATCATTATGCTCCTCCAACATTTCCATCAGTCTGCTGGGGAGAAATACTTTCAAGACTGATGACCTCCACCATCCCCTCCACCTTCATTATCCCTCAACATCTCCATCATCATCCACCCTCCAACAACCTTCTGGAAAGAAACACCATCAGAACTGGTCAACTCTCTAATCGCCAGCCCCTATCATCATCATCATCATCATGCCCTCCCACACATTCATTAATCTGCTGAAGAGAAACACCATCAGAACCGTTCACCTTATCATCACCAATCTCACCAATACCTCCATCAACCCTTCATCAATCTCCCGGAGAGAATCACCATTAGAACCGTTCATCTCACCATCAACGCCACACCAACATGTTAAAACATTTTCTGTCAGAAGGAAACATCAGAACTGGTCACCTTCACATCATCTCCTCTCCAACATGTCCATCAATCTTCCAGAAAGAAACACCTTCAGAACTGGTGAGCCCCATCCTCACCCCCCATCATCCTCCTCTTCTCAACCCATCCATCAGTCTGCAGGAGAGAAACACCATCCAAACTGGTCACCTCCCCATCATCCCCTCCAACACTTCCATCAATCTGTCAGAAAGAAACACTGTCACAACTGGTCACCTTCCCAACATCATCATCCCCCCCACCAACACGTTCCTTGAACACCATCAAAGCTGGTCACCTTCCCATCATCATCCCCCCACCAACACGTTCCTCGAACACCATCAAAGCTGGTCACCTTCCCAACATCATCATCCCCCCACCAACACGTTCCTCGAACACCATCAAAGCTGTTCACCTTCCCAACATCATCATCCCCCCACCAACACGTTCCTCGAACACCATCAAAGCTGGTCACCTTCCCAACATCATCATCCCCCCACCAACGCGTTCCTCGAACACCATCAAAGCTGGTCACCTTCCCAACATCATCATCCCCCCACCAACACGTTCCTCGAACACCATCAAAGCTGGTCACCTTCCCAACATCATCATCCCCCCACCAACACGTTCCTCGAACACCATCAAAGCTGGTCACCTTCCCAACATCATCATCCCCCCACCAACACGTTCCTCGAACACCATCAAAGCTGGTCACCTTCCCAACATCATCATTCCCCCACCAACACGTTCCTCGAACACCATCAAAGCTGGTCACCTTCCCAACATCATCATCATCCCCCCCACCAACGCGTTCCTCGAACACCATCAAAGCTGGTCACCTTCCCAACATCATCATCCCCCCACCAACACGTTCCTCGAACACCATCAAAGCTGGTCACCTTCCCAACATCATCATCCCCCCACCAACACGTTCATCAAACACCAAAGCTGGTCACCTTCCCAACATCATCATCCCCCCACCAACACGTTCCTCGAACGCCATCAAAGCTGGTCACCTTCCCAACATCATCATCCCCCCACCAACGCGTTCCTCGAACACCATCAAAGCTGGTCACCTTCCCAACATCATCATCCCCCCACCAACACGTTCCTCGAACACCATCAAAGCTGGTCACCTTCCCAACATCATCATCCCCCCACCAACACGTTCCTCGAACGCCATCAAAGCTGGTCACCTTCCCAACATCATCATCCCCCCACCAACGCGTTCCTCGAACACCATCAAAGCTGGTCACCTTCCCAACATCATCATCCCCCCACCAACACGTTCCTCGAACGCCATCAAAGCTGGTCACCTTCCCAACATCATCATCCCCCCACCAACACGTTCCTCGAACACCATCAAAGCTGGTCACCTTCCCAACATCATCATCATCCCCCCCACCAACACGTTTCTCGAACGCCATCAAAGCTGGTCACCTTCCCAATATCATCACCCCCCCACCAACACGTTCCTCGAACGCCATCAAAGCTGGTCACCGTCCCAACATCATCATCAGCCCACCAACGCGTTCCTCGAACACCATCAAAGCTGGTCACCTTCCCAACATCATCCCCCCCCCACCAACACGTTCCTCGAACACCATCAAAGCTGGTCACCTTCCCAACATCATCATCCCCCCCCCACCAACACGTTCCTCGAACACCATCAAAGCTGGTCACCGTCCCAACATCATCATCCCCTCACCAACACGTTCATCAAACACCATCAAAGCTGGTCACCGTCCCAACATCATCATCCCCTCACCAACACGTTCATCAAACACCATCAAAGCTGGTCACCTCCCCATCAACTCCACCCCCCTGGAACCTCCGCTATTTCCTCAATCGTCATCCTCATGCCCCCCCCCCCCTTTATTCCCTCTTAAACCTATCCATCAATCTGCAGAAGAGAAACACCATCCAAACTGATCATCCCACTTCCATCATCCCACCAGCAGTGTAAATTTTGACGTCAAAATTTCACATTAGTTTTAGTCATAGTCTTGACTAAAATGCCATTTTAGTTTTAGTCGTATTTCAGTCATCTGCATTATTTTAGTTTTAGTCGTATTTTAGTAAACTAAAATAGTGTTATTTAGTCAACGTAAATATTTTCGTCAACAAAATTAACACGGTCTGCCAGAAAGAAAACACCATCACAACTGGTCACCTTCCCAACATCATCATCCCCCCTCCAACGCGTTCCTCGAACACCATCAAAGCTGGTCACCTTCCCAACATCATCATCCCCCCACCAACACGTTCCTCGAACACCATCAAAGCTGGTCACCTTCCCAACATCATCATCCCCCCACCAACACGTTCCTCGAACACCATCAAAGCTGGTCACCTTCCCAATATCATCATCCCCCCACCAACACGTTCCTCGAACACCATCAACCCATCATCTCCATCCCCCCCCACCAACACGTTCCTCGAACACCATCAAAGCTGGTCACCTCCCCATCATCTCCACCCTCCTGGAACCTCCGCCATCTCCTCAATCGTCATCATGCCCCCCCCCCCCCCCTTTATTCCCTCTTAAACCTATCCATCAATCTACAGAAGAGAAACACTGATCATCCCACTTCCATCATCCCACCAGCAGTGTAAATTTTGACGTCAAAATTTCAATTTAGTTTTAGTCATAGTCTTGACTAAAATGCCATTTTAGTTTTAGTCGTATTTCAGTCATTTGAATTATTTTAGTTTTAGTCGTATTTTAGTAGACTAAAATAGTGTTATTTATTCAACGTAAATATTTTCGTCAACAAAATTAACACGGTCTGCCAGAAAGAAAACACCATCACAACTGGTCACCTTCCCAACATCATCCCCCCACCAACACAATCCTCGAACCCCATCAAAGCTGGTCACCTTCCCAACATCATCATCCCCCCCCACCAACACGTTCCTCGAACCCCATCAAAGCTGGTCACCTTCCCAACATCATCATCCCCCCCCCACCAACACGTTCCTCGAACACCATCAAAGCTGGTCACCTCCAGATCGTTTCCATCACCCCCCCCCCCCCCCCCCCCAGTCATCATTCCCAATACTCTATCACCATCATCCTCTGTCATCCCCATACCCGGTCAGTGGTCGGGTCTTCTTGATCTCAAAGAATTGGGTCCCGGTGTGGTTGTATCTGAATGAAGAGTTAATGGAAAGACAGTGGAGAGTTGTTTCACCTCCCCCAATAATTCGCCCATAAACCCCCCAGGATGGACCCCACCATACAGTCAGTGTATATTTGGACCCCACCCAGGCACAGAACAGAACAGGTCAGAAAGGATACTGCAGCTCTCGGATGTATCGCTGGACACCATCCACCTTCTCTGAGACCGTGGATCCCACACTGAATACCGGGACCACCGGGACTGGCACCTGCCAACAAGAGAAGGAGATGGGGCAGTGAGGGTAGGGAATGCTAAAGTGGAGCCGTGAAAATGGGGGAAGGCATGGGAGATGGTGCCTGGGGGGGCATCTAGAGTTGAGAATTGTAATATGGGGGGGGGGGGGGGTATGGTAATTTTATGAGAGAGGGCAGTGATAATGGGGGATGGTAAATGTAAGGACAGTGAGGATGAGAGATAGTGATGGGGAGGCAGTTACACTAAAGGGACAATAATACAGGGGGTCAGTGATTGGTGGTGGAGGGGGGATATTGAAAATTGGGGGGGTCAGTGATTGGTGGAGGAGGGGGGATGGTGACAATAGGGGGTCAGTGCTTGGCAGTGGAGTGGGATGATGATGATGATAATACTAGGTCAGTGATGGGTGGAGGAAGGGGGAGTGATAATAGGGGGTCAGTGATTGGCGTGGAGGGGGGGGGGGTGATAATAGGGGGTCAGTGATTGGAGGAGGAGGGGGATGGTGATAATAGGGGGGTTAGTGATTGGCGGTGGAGGAGGGAATGGTGATAATAGGGCGGTCAGTGATTGGCAGTGGAGGGGGGATGGTGATAATATGGGGTCAGTGATTGGCAGTGGAGGAGGGGGGATGGTCATAATAGGGGGGTCAGTGATTGGAGGGGGATGATGATAATACAGGGGCAGTGATTGGTGGTGGAAGGGGGGGGGGGGTTTGATAATAGGGTCAGTGATTGGAGGTGGAGGGGGGATGGTGAAAATAGAGGGACAGCAATTGGTGGCGGTGGAGGGGGGATGGTGATAATATGGGGTCAGTGATTGGTGGTGGAGGGGGGATGGTGATAATAGGGGGTCAGTGATTGGTGGTGGAAGGGGGGCGGAGTTAGATAATAGGGTCAGTGATTGGAGGTGGAGGGGGGATGGTGATAATAGGGGGTCAGTGATTGGCGGTGGAGGGGGGGATTATGGTGATAGTAATAAGGAGGTCGGAGATGGGGGAGGGGTGTTGGGAAGAATGATGATATTAGTGATGGGGGGGGGGAGGGGATTATGGTGATAGTAATAAGGAGGTCAGAGATAGGGGAGGGGTGGTAATGACAGTGGGGGGGGGGGGGGGGTGGGTGTTGGGAAGAATGATGATATTAGTGATGGGGGGGGGGGGGGGTGGGGAGGACAGTGATGACAATGGGGGCTCATTGATGGAGGGGGTGGAGATGATGATATCAGTGATGGGGGAGGGTCAGTGAGGGGGATGGAGATGACAATGGGGGGAGAAGGGGGATGGGGAGGACAGTGATGACAATGGGGGATGGAGATGATAGAAAGGTCAGTGATGGGTGGAGGGGGATGGTAAGAACAATAGGATGATGATGATGGGGGGGAGGGGTGTCAGTGATTGGGGATGATGATGATAGTGGGGGGGAGGGGGTGACCCGTTATCGGGCGGTAGGTCTCACCCTCGGCAGGTCGGTGGCCGATCGGATCTCCCTCTCCAGCTCCCCCCCGGTCGGGTGTGTCCGGGCGATGTGCCCCCACATCCTCTCCCAGGTCTCAGCCTGGATGGGGAGGCCCCCCCGGTTTATATAGAATGGGGCCCCTCCGTCCTCCTGGGGCCCCTCCGACATTCCGGGACCCTCAGGAACCGCCCGACCACCTCATCCTCATCCCTCCGGAGCCCGCTGAGGGGCGGAGTTTCCCCGGCAGCACATTATAGAGAAGGCGGGGTCTGGGAGGGGCGAATCTGCGCCGAGCTTTCATCAAGATGAGACCCCGCCCATTCCGTGCAGATCACACCCCCCCGGGCTCCTCCCATCTACAGAGGATGGAGATAACGGTCGGGGTTGGGGGATGGGATCGCACGGATTGAAGATCCTTTGTACATCCGGTGGGCGGGGATGAGGAGGAGGAATCACATTTAAATGTTTAAAATGTATCCAAAATCAGAAGTTTATTGTCAGTGATGAGAGGAGAGAATCTCCCCAGATATGAGGCTTTCTGCAGATTAGAGCCGAGAAAACCCCTCCCCCTCCACCAATCAATCATCTCCACCATAAAAGAACAATCTGACTATAACTCCACCCATATCTATGACTCCGCCCAGATATATGACACCGACTCCACCCAGAGATATGACACCAACTCCACCCAGAGATACAACACTGACTCCGCCCAAATATACAACACCGCCTCTGCCCAGATATACAACACTGACTCCGCCCAGAGATACAACACTGACTCCGCCCAGAGATACAACACCGACTCCGCCCAGAGATACGACACCGACTCCGCCCAAATATACGACTCCGCCCAGAGATACAACACCGACTCCACCCAAATATACGACTCCGCCCAGAGATACAACACCCGACTCCGCCCAGATATACAACACAGACTCCGCCCAGAGATACAGCACGACTCCGCCCAGAGATACAGCACCGACTCCGCCCAGAGATACAACACCGACTCCGCCCAGAGATACGACTCCGCCCAGAGATACAACACCAACTCCGCCCAGAGATACGACACCGACTCCGCCCAGAGATACAACACCGACTCTGCCCAGATATACAACACTGACTCCGCCCAGAGATACAACACTGACTCCGCCCAGAGATACAACACCGACTCCGCCCAGAGATACGACACCGACTCCGCCCAAATATACGACTCCGCCCAGAGATACAACACCGACTCCACCCAAATATACGACTCCGCCCAGAGATACAACACCCGACTCCGCCCAGATATACAACACAGACTCCGCCCAGAGATACAGCACGACTCCGCCCAGAGATACAGCACCGACTCCGCCCAGAGATACAACACCGACTCCGCCCAGAGATACGACTCCGCCCAGAGATACAACACCAACTCCGCCCAGAGATACGACACCGACTCCGCCCAGAGATACAACACCGACTCCGCCCAGAGATACGACTCCGCCCAGAGATACAACACCAACTCCGCCCAGAGATACGACACCGACTCTGCCCAGAGATACGACGCCGACTCCGCCCAGAGATACGACACCGACTCCGCCCAGAGATACGACACCGACTCCGCCCAGAGATACGACACCGACTCCGCCCAGAGATACGACACCGACTCCGCCCAGAGATACGACTCCGCCCAGAGATACAACACCGACTCCGCCCAGAGATACAGCACCGACTCCGCCCAGAGATACAACACCGACTCCGCCCAGAGATACGACTCCGCCCAGAGATACAACACCAACTCCGCCCAGAGATACGACACCGACTCTGCCCAGAGATACGACACCGACTCCGCCCAGAGATACGACACCGACTCCGCCCAGAGATACGACACCGACTCCGCCCAGAGATACGACACCGACTCCGCCCAGAGATACGACACCGACTCCGCCCAGAGATACGACTCCGCCCAGAGATACAACACCGACTCCGCCCAGAGATACAGCACCGACTCCGCCCAGAGATACAGCACCGACTCCGCCCAGAGATACAGCACCGACTCCGCCCAGAGATACAGCACCGACTCCGCCCAGAGATACAGCACCGACTCCGCCCAGAGATACAACACCGACTCCGCCCAGAGATACAACACCGACTCCGCCCAGAGATACAGCACCGACTCCGCCCAGAGATACAGCACCGACTCCGCCCATAGATACAACACCGACTCCGCCCAGAGATACAGCACCGACTCCGCCCAGAGATACCGACTCCGCCCAGAGATACAACACAGACTCCACCTAGAGATACCGACTCCGCCCAGAGATACGACACCGACTCCGCCCAGAGATACAGCACCGACTCCACCTAGAGATACCGACTCCGCCCAGAGATACAACACCGACTCCGCCCAGAGATACAGCACTGACTCCGCCCAGAGATACAGCACCGACTCCGCCCAGAGATAAGACTCCACCTAAACATACAACACCGACTCCGCCCCAAAGATACCAACTCCACCCAGAGATACACCGACTCCACCCAGGGATACAACACCGATTCCACCCAGAGATACGACACCGACTCCGGCCAAAGATACAACACCGACCTCGCTCAGAGATACCGACTCCGCCCAAAGATACAACGCTGACTCCACCCAGAGATACAACACCGATTTCGCCCAAAGATACAGACTCCGCCCAAAGATACCGACTCCGCCCAAAGATACGACACCGACTCAGCTCAGAGATACCGACTCCGCCCAAAGATACAACGCTGACTCTGCCCAGAGATACCAACTAAGCCCAAAGATACAACACCGTCCTCACTCAGAGATACCAACTCCGCCCAAAGATAAAACACTGACGCCACCCAGAGATACAACACCAACACCGCCTAAAGATACCGACTCCGCCCAGAGATACGACAACGCCTCCGCCCAGAGATACGACACCGCCTCCGCCCAGAGATACGACACCGCCTCCGCCCAGAGATACGACACCGCCTCCGCCCAGAGATACGACACCGACTCAGCCCAAAGATAACAACTCCGCCCAGAGATACGAAATGACTCCGCCCAGAGATACGACACCGACTCCGCCCAGAGATACGACACAGACTCCGCCCAGAGATACGACACAGACTCCGCCCAAAGATACTGACTCCGCCCAAAGATACAACGCCGACTCCGCCCAGAGATACCAACTCCGCCCAAAGATACGACACCAACCTCACTCAGAGATAAACTCCGCCCAAAGATAAAACGCTGATGCCACCCAGAGATACAACGCCAACACCGCCCAAAGATACAACACTGACTTCGCCCAGAGATACGACACCGTCTCCGCCCAGAGATACGACACGTCTCCGCCCAGAGATACGACACCGTCTCCGCCCAGAGATACAGCACCGACTCCGCCCAGAGATACCAACTCCGCCCAGAGATACAACACTGACTCTGCCCAGAGATACAACACTGACTCTGCCCAGAGATACAACACTGACTCCGCCCAGAGATAGATACGACACTGACTCCGCCCAGAGATACGACACTGACTCCGCCCAAAGAGATACCGACGCTGACTCCGCCCAAAGAGATACCGATGCTGACTCCGCCCATATCTACAATGCCGGCTGATATTTCTGCAGTGTGAGATCATCTAAGACATTGCTGGCTCTGACTACTAGTCTCCACAGATTAGGAGTGAGATTTCGGTGATGTTGTTACTGCACTGATCGCTGTTCTTTTTACTGGATCGGAAGCTGTACCTGAGGACCCGTGGTGCAAGAATCTTCCTGCTTCTACTCAGTGGCGTCTCCAGCTTTCATATTTAGGGGGGGCACATGGGGGGACAGGGACAAAAGTAGGGGGGCAACTATAAAATGCAATTTTACTACGATCCCCAGGGTGGCAGAAAACAAGAGATATATGTCACCAGCATACCAAGAAAATATAAGGGTCCAAAGCAGTGGGAGAACTATCAGGGTTGCAAAGGTTGTCTTGCCACCGGGCCTTGGTGTTCTGCCACTGTGGTGTTCCCCAGCCTCCTCTTGCTGTCCTGCCCCTGCTATTGACAATGCTGGTCTTGCATCTGTGTCCTTGGCAGTGGCAGCAGTCTATTAGGACCTAGTGCTGGTGACATTATGGGTGCATGCAGGGGAAGGCTGGTACTATTGGTTGTAGAGAGCCGAGCCCCCAGCTGGTCACCTAGCAGCAGTAATGCTGTATAACCTTCTCTGTTGACATGCTGATCGGGATGTGATCCAGGTGATGCTCCCAGTCAGATCTAATAAACACAGTATTTATTAGCATCAACAGTACAACCACATCCACCGTATGTTCAGCAGCCATGTGGGCTCTATGCCTGTAAGGTGTGGGCTCTATGCCTGTAAGGTGTGGGCTCGATGCCTGTAAGGTGTGGGCTCGATGCCTGTAAGGTGTGGGCTCGATGCCTGTAAGGTGTGGGCTCGATGCCTGTAAGGTGTGGGCTCGATGCCTGTAAGGTGTGGGCTCTATGCCTATAAGGTGTGGGCTCTATGCCTGTAAGGTGTGGGCTCTATGCCTGTAAGGTGTGGGCTCTATGCCTGTAAGCAGGGCCGCTGATAGGCCAGTACAACTGGCCCCGTTGTACCGGGCCCGGCCAGCAGGGGGGCCCGGGCAACCTGAACACAGAACTATTCAATGCAAAAAAATAAATAAATTGTCCAGCCGAGTCATACAACAGCCGCCACTAGCCCTTCCAAACCTCCCCCCCCCCCCCTCCCCCGTTTCTTTTTGCGTTTTTTTTTTTTTTAGCTCAATATCTGCACTGCACGTGGCTAGAGGGGGAGGGACTATTTCTATTTCGGGCGCGGAAGAATGTCTCTACCGCGCCCGCTCCTCATACTGGCTCAAGTCCCGGCCAGCACGTCCTTCCCTGGCGCTGCGGAGTGATTCCTCTCCTCTCCTCTGTTCTTCACTCGGCCCGGCCCGAGAGAAGAAGCAGTGAGGCGAGCGGCGGCACCGGCGGCAGAAGAAGAAAAAAAAAGAAGCAGCTGGCATTTGATTTCAATCGTTTGTGGACACCCGCACTCCAGTCCAGGCAGCAGCATGATCAGGGAGGAAGTGACTCCTCCTGGGGCCCGGCTAACACAGGTGTGTGCTTGCTTGGGGGGGGGGGGGGATTCCAGATCTACTAGTACTGCAGCAGCATCTATACATTACGTCATTGGCGGCATGGGTGGCACTGTCTGCAGGTAGCACATGTGTTATGGCAGACAGTGCCAACCATGCCGCCAATGCCGTAATGTGCTGCAGACAGTGCGACCCATGACGCTAATCCCAAAATGCATGTGCTTCCTGCAGAGACAGTGCCACACATGCAGCCAGTGGCATTATGTGCTGCAGACAGTGCCACCCATGCTGCCAATGGCATTGTGCCATTAGCGTCATGGGTGGCACTGTCTGCAGCACATTGCGGCATGGGTGGCACTGTCTGCAGGCAGCACATGCGTTATGGCATTAGCATCATGGGTGGCATTGTCTGCAGCAAATGGCAGCATGGGTGGCACTTTCTGCAGCACAATAGGGCATTGGCGGCATGGGTGGCACTGTCTGCAGGTAGCACATGCGTTATGGCCTATAACGCATGTGCTGCCTGCAGAGACAATGCCACCCATGCCGCCAATGCCTCAAAGTGCTGCAGAGACAATGCCGCCAATGCCGTAATGTGCTGCAGACCGTGCCACCCATGCTGCCAATGCCATAATGTGCTGCAGACAGTGCCACCCATGCTGCCAATGGCGTTATGCCATTGGCGGCATGGGTGGCACTGTCTGCAGCACAATATGGCATTGGCAGCATGGGTGGCACTGTCTCTGCAGTACATTTTGGCATTGGCATGTCCCACTGCCAAGTCGCTGATCGCCACCATTACTAGTAAAAATAAATAAAAAATACATAAATATATCACGTGTATTGTATTAGTAGATGCTATAACTTTTGTGCAAACCAATCAAGAAATGCTTTTTGCGATTTTTTTTATTTTTTTTTTTACAAAAAATATGTTACAGAATACATATTGGCCTAAACTACTGAAGAAATGTAATTTGTTAAAAAAAATTTATTGCAGAAAATAAAAAATATACATTTTTTATTTTCAAAATTGTTTTTATTTATTTGTTTAGAAACGCAAAAAGTAAAAACCGCAGAGGTGACCAAATACCACCAAAAGAAAATAAATATCACTTGTAGACAGACCTGCACTTTTTTCCAAGGCAGGGTCTGGGGAGGGGCCAGGGGTGTGGCTGAAGGAGGGACCAGGGGCGGGGCCAGGGGTGGAGCTGAAGGGGGCCCCATCAGATTGGCTGTATGGGGCCCCATGATTTCTATCAGCGGCCCTGCCTGTAAGGTGTGGGCTTTGATCAATAAAATCACTATGATATTTAACACTAGGATTTAACTAGGAGCATCACCTGGATTGCATCACGTTCAGCATATCAGAGAAGGCTGCACTGCTGCTAAGCAACCTGCAGAGAGGTAAACTGTCTACTCTACAACCATTAGACATGGGCTCGGGTGTGTTTGAAATCCCACTTGCCCGATCCCGCCAGGAAGCCGACACTGCACACGGCTAATCACAGGCAATGAGACATTCCTGATCTGTGCAGCTGCGGACAGGGAAATGTCTCACTGCCTGTGCTTAGCGCTGTGCAGTGTGGGCTTCCTTGCAGGCTCGGGTATGTGGGATTTTGAACATGCCCTGCCCATCTCTAACAACAAATTGTGCTGGCTCTCCTGTACATCAGCCTCATAAAGTAACCAGCACTGGGTTCCAATGTGCCGCTGCTGCCATGGAGACAGAGACCAGCGCTGTGAATAGCCAGGACAGCAACCCTGGTAGTTCCACCACTGGTCCACACTGCAAGGATTCCCCCATCCACCTATAATGTGTAGATGGGAGAATTGGATCATTTCTTTTTTTTTCATGCAACCTACTAGTTAAATGAAAAAAGTGATCAATGTATGGGCTGCCTAAGTGCTAAGACCAGCCATAGGCAGTTTAAATCTCAGCTGGTTGAGGTTTGAACCATTAATGAGCAGGCTGAATGTACCAAGTTGATCGATCAAATTGGGAACAACCAGCCTGACAGATACTCTTATGATTATCACTAGTGGTCGCTATAGCCACTAGTGATAGTGACTGTTTGTTGGGAGAATACAATTGCTGGGCAGGAAGGATATTCCCCTGTCACCACTGTCTGTGTTAATGGGGGAATCATGCAAGTTTCTTTCCTGCACTCTGTGGATGCAGGAAAGAAATTTGCATAGTCTATTACCTGCCTAACTGAAAGTGAAAGTAAGTTGTGAAGGTCTTGAAAGAACAGGAGAGGGGGAGCGACAGATGGGGGAGAGAAGGGATGGAGATAATGCAGTTCAGTGATTACAGTGTACTGCAGTGCACCCACTTACCCACGCGTCCAGGCTAGAAGAATACTCCCCCTCTCAATAGAGACTGTGTTACTCCAGCGGCAGCCTGAGTAAGATGTGGCGCATCCGCTTCGGATGCAAACAAAAAGACATTGAAAAAAAATTTTTTTGGGTGTTTTTTTTTGGGGGGGGCACATGGTGGGGCACAGCATCATTTGGGGGGGGGGGGTCCAGGCCCCCTCTGGCCCCCCCTAGGGACGCCATTGCTTCTACTTCATTCACACTCTGTGAATGTGTGCGCTTCCTACACCCGTCATCAGATCACCTTCTTCAGATCACCCATCGTTGTTGGATCACCAGTCATAAACCAATGGATTACCAGTCATGAGATCATCCATCAACAAGTCATCGATCATCAGTTATCAGATCACTGGTTATCACATGACCAGTATTCAGATCACCCATCATTGGATTACCAGTCATCAAATCCCCTATCAGATCACCCGTTATTTGATCACCAGTCATTGGAACACCCATCATCTGATCATCAGTTATTGGATCACCAGTCATCTGACGACCAGTCAATCAAATTACCCGTCATAAGACGACCAGTCGTCAGATCACCCATCATCGGATCACTACTCCTAAAGCCTAGTACACACAGGCCGAGTGTTGGACAGCATCGGTGGGTTCAATAGAAATCAGCCAAAATTCTGCCTGTGTGTACTGCAGGCGGTCCAACAGAAGCCAGCCATTCGGCCAGCTTCTGACGAAGGGCCATGACCGAAAAAAGTTTGCCGACGGGCTCTCATTCAGCGCTCTCATCTGTGTCATCAGATCATCAATCATCAGGTCACCAGACATCAGATCACCAGAGACACAGGGCAGAACAAAGCATGGTAAGTCCGAAATGGGGAGAAGATCAACTACAGGGAGATCACAGGCAATACAGAGGACTAGTCCTTTATGCTCTGCTTTCCCAGGACAGGTTCTCACTGTAGTTATCCGTAAGGGAACACACTGATTGGGTGATCCCTCCATTGCCCAGACCCGGGAATCAATTTACCCCCCCAGAAGTCTGAGGTGTAACATCATTTATTCCCTCCAAAGTAACACTGACACATACAGAACACACTGAGATGCATCAGATTTATTGCTTTATTTATTGACTGCCATACAGTTGTAGCTCTGCCGGGTAAAGAACATAGGAAGGGTGGAAAGGATTATTAATTGCCATCAGTGAACTGATGGAGAGATACAGTGGCCTTGAAAAAGTATTCACACACCTTAAAAATTTCCACATTTTGTTGTTACAACCAAAAACGCAAATGCATTTTTATTGGGATTTTATGTGATAGACCAACACAAAGTGGCACATAACTGTGAAGTGGAAGGAAAATGATAAATGGTTTTCATTTTTTTTTACAAATAAATATGTGAAAAGTGTGGGGGGTACATTTGTATTCAGCCCCCCTTTACTCTGATACCCCTAACTACAATCTAGTGGAACCAATTGCCTTCAGAAGTCACCTAATTAGTAGAGTCCACCTGTGGGTGTAATTTAATCTCAGTATAAATACAGGTGTTCTGTGAAGCCCTCAGAGGTTTGTTAGAAAACCTTAGTGAACAAACAGCATCATGAAGGCCAAGGAACATAGTTACATAGTTAGCTAGGCTGAAAAAAGACACAAGTTCATCCAGTTCAACCATAAAAAAAAAAGAAATAATAAATAAAAATAAAAAATATCGTACAATCCAATATACCCAATTCTATACCCACAGTTGATCCATAGGAAGGCAAAAAAAAAAACCCAGCAGCGCATGCTCCAATCTGCTAGAGCAGGGGAAAAAATCACTTCCTGACCCCCCAAGAGGCAATCGGATTTTCCCTGGATCAACTTTACCTATAAAATGTTAGTACCCCATTATATTATGTACATTTAGGAAAGTATCCAGGCCTTTCTTAAAGCAATCTACTGAGATAGCCAGAACCACCACTGGAGGGAGTCTATTCCACATTTTCACAGCTCTTACTGTGAAGAAACCTTTCCGTATTTGGAGATGAAATCTCTTTTCCTCCAGACGTAAAGAGTGCCCCCTTGTCCTCTGTGTTGACCATAAAGTGAATAACTCCACACCAAGTTCACTATATGGGCCCCTTATATATGAAACACACCAGACAGGTCAGGGATAAAGTTGTGGAGAAGTGTAAAGCAGGGTTAGATTATAAAAAAATATCCCAAGCTTTGAACATCTCACGGATCTCTGTTCAATCCATCATCCGAAAATGGAAAGAGTATGGCACAACTGCAAACCTACCAAGACATGGCCGTCCACCTAAACTGACCGGCCGGGCAAAGAGAGCATTCATCAGAGAAGCAGCCAAGAGGTCCATGGGAACTCTGGAGGAGCTGCAGAGATCCACAGCTCAGGTGGGAGAATCTGTCCACAGGACAACTATTAGTCGTGTTCTCCACAAATCTGCCCTTTATGGAAGAGTGGCAAGAAGAAAGCCATTGTTGAAAGAAAGACATAAGAAGTCCCAATTGCAGTTTGTGAGAAGCCATGTGGGGGACACAGCAAACATGTGGAAGAAGGTGCTCTGGTCAGATGAGACCAAAATTGAACTTTTTGGCCTAAAAGCAAAACGCTATGTGTGGCGGAAAACTAACACTGCACATCACACTGAACACACCATCCCCACTGTGAAACATGGTGGTGGCAGCATCATGTGGTGGGGATGCTTTTCTTCAGCAGGGACAGAAGCTGGTCAGAGTTGATGGGAAGATGGATGGAGCCAAATACAGGGAAATCCTAGAAGAAAACCTGTTAGTCTGTAAAAGACTTGAGACTGGGGCGGAGGTTCACCTTCCAGCAGGACAACGACCCTAAACATACAGCCAGAGCTACAAGGGAATGGTTTAGATCAAAGCATATTCATGTGTTAGAAATGCCCAGTCAAAATCCAATTGAGAATCTGTGGCAAGACTTGAAAATTGCTGTTCACAGACGCTCTCCATCCATTTGACAGAGCTTGTGCTATCTTGCAAAGAAGAATGTCCCTCTCTAGATGTGCAAAGCTGGTAGAGACATCCCCAAAAAGACTTGCAGCTGTAATTGCAGTGAAAGGAGGTTCTACAAAGTATTGACTCCGGGGGGCGCTATACAAATGTACCCCCCCACACTTTTCACATATTTATTTGTAAAAAAAAATCTGAAAACCATTTATCATTTTCCTTCCACTTCACAATTATGGGCCACTTTGTGTTGGTCTATCACATAAAATACCAATAAAATACATTTACGTTTTTTTGGTTGTAACATGACAAAATATGGAAAATTTCAAGGGGTATGAATACTTTTTCAAGGCACTGGAATCCTCCAAATCTGGATGACTCCAGACAAGTCCCTCCACCCCTTCTGTCCGGGATGGAGAAGGATACTGCCGCCTTGACAGGTACATGGTGTCAACCCCCATGGTGACATCATAGTGAGCAGTATGAAGAATCTGGAATGTCTCCCAGTTTTGAGCCCATTTAGATTATTGCAAATTGTCATGAAGTCTGAGGAAGTCACTTCACTCTGGTGATTTCCCAATACCAGGGACACGACAGGTGGGGTCTTGTCCGGGATCACCAGCACACATCACTATCAAAGGTGGTTTTGGACCCTTCTACATGTCCGAGGATTTACTACAGATGGAGGAAATGCAAGAGCCTTCAAAATAAACTGAGCACATGGGCCGCCAATACTGGTCTCTTGCTGAAAATGCCGCTTGCTTGGCTGTGTCTGACCTGCACTCAGAGACCCAGAACAAGCGCAATGTACACAAGTGTCAGAGCTCTTTATATACTTGTTCTGGGACAAAGACTCAGCGCTGAAGCCAGAGCATCAGGATGACAGCCAGGGGGAAAGCATTCTCAATGGAGAAGGTCGGTATTGGAAGCCCCCATAAATGAATGTTGATGGAGATCCACTTTAACATCCCGTCTGGCTCACGGCGGTTCTGAGGTTTTTTTTTTTTTTACCCCATCATTCATGTTTATGGTGAAGGTTTATTCACATTGTAATACATCATCATTGGATGATTTGTTTGTGTATTTATGGCTCATTTTTCAGGCTGGAAAAACAGTAGTTTATCAGACGCAGAGCTCAGATCAGTGCTGACTAGACATGTGCAATTCGTTTCTTTTTTTTTTAGTTTTTCTTTTTTTTACGTTTTTTTCGTTCGTTCGTTTTCGTAAGAATGAACGAATCGTTCGAATCGTACGAATGAACGAATCGTTCGAATCGTACCAATCCGATTAACGAATCATTCGAACCGAACGAATCCGAAAAACAACGAAAATCCGAAAAAAACAAATTAGAAACAACGAATGTACTAATGAAGAAAACCCGAAAAACGAAAACGAACGAAAAAATTCGTACATTCGTAACTTTTTTTTTTTGTTGAATTGGTAATTTTCCGTGTCCCTTACAATGGTGCTGCTAAACGTGCTTCGAATGGATTGAACAAAAAAATTCGTAACTTTTTTTTCGATTCGTAACTTTTTTTTTTTTTTTTAACTTTTTTTTTTTTTTCGATTTGTAATTTTCTGTGTCTCTAATGAACAAAAAAATTCGTACATTCGTAACTTTTTTTTTCGAATCGTAACTTTTTTTTTTTTTCGATTCGTAAATTATTAAAATGTAATAATAGCGTACACATTACATAAAATTATGAATTATGCTCCGATTACGAATCTACAAATGTTACGAATGTACGAATAAATACGAATGCGTCCGAAAATTAAACTAACGAAAAAACGAATCAACGAAAAAATAACTCTTACGAATGTACGAATCGTTACGAATACGAACACCGACGACATTACGAATGTACGAATCGTTACGAATACGAACACCGACGACTTACGAATGTACGAATCGTTACGAATCAACGGAAACAAAAAAAAACAAAGGTTTGAGAGATAAGAATATGAATACCGCTCTGAGTCTGGAGGCAAAGTGATGTCCACCCTAATTCGGTACAGCTGGTGCAGGCTCTGCTCACAACAGAGAGGAAAAAGGGAAGTCTGGATGGCCGCACTTCAGCAAAAACTTCTTTATTAGGCAAAAGATAAAATCCAAAGTAGTGACATCTCATGCGATACAGCAAAACAGCAACAGTAGCTACTGTTGCTGTTTTGCTGTATCGCATGAGATGTCACTACTTTGGATTTTATCTTTTGCCTAATAAAGAAGTTTTTGCTGAAGTGCGGCCATCCAGACTTCCCTTTTTCCAACAAAAAAAAACAAAATGGAAAAAAAAAGGATTTTTTTTCGGAAACGAAAAAAACGAAACGAAAATAAACAAATTTTTTTGTTGTGCACATGTCTAGTGCTGACAGCTGAAATCAGATATCAGCCTGACACTGTTATCTATTTCGACGAATGGCTGGTGAGGCTCTTCGTAATGGAAGTCATTGATGGCCTTCCTGGTGAGTGACGTCGCCGATCTACCTGACTGACCAATAATAGTAAGATACATCACTGCTGCTGTAAGGGTGATTGGTGCTGGAACCTTGCAGCCCAGTGAAGGATTTGCGTTCCCTTCAATTAGCCACCATGATAGATAACTTCATTAGGAGATAATGGAACACGGCGGAGGAGCTTATTAATGAGTTTTTGTCCATCCTCGTAAATCTCCTCCGTCATTGGATAGTGAAAGATAACAATAATTTAATAATTAGGTTTAATAAATAATTTAGCAGGAAGGTCAGAGAGTCACCATCGATGGTCGTGACTTGCAAAAAAACGGACACGCCCCCCATCTGCACTGCGCTGTGCGTCCTGCGGTTCTGGAGCAGCAGAGATGAGACAGAGACCAGGATTGGATCTCAGGATTTTGATTTGCGGGACCTTTGATCGGGTTTTTGGTCCTAGGTCTCATTTTAGTGTGGACATAACCAAATGAGTCCCTAAAAAAAAAAAAAAAAAAAACGATTCTGTCGGGTAAATCAGAAATCAATAAATAGAAGAAAAAGGTGAATATGTGCAATTGTAAAACATCTCGAGGAGAAGAAGGCAGGGTCCTCAGGAGAAGAGGTGGGAGGGCTTGGTTGTCTAATTCCTGAAGGGCTAGTTCTCTCACCATTGTGTGGGTAAGTTGGCTGCCCCACCCATGAGGATCCCTGCAGTCACATGACATCAACCAATGATACAAGTTGAAAAAAATAAATAAAGGGGGATGTTGTGTCCTAGTGAGGAGTCAGAGCGTCTGCAAAAGTGGGGAGGTAGGGGATGAGAGACGGGGCACAAAGTGGGTAATATAGGGGCCCGGCGCAGGCACAGAAAGAAAGGTCAGATACACCAGGGGATAAAGGACATGGAAGAGGCTGGGTGCAGCCAGAGACAGAAGGGTGGGGTGGGGGGGCACAGTCGTGTACAAGGGAGTGGGTAAAATTAGGGACATAGGGGTGCAGCCAAGAACAGAAGGTTGCATTCATGGACAGAGGGTGGCAATCGGGGACACAAAGGTGCAGGCGGGGACCATCAGGGACAGAGGGGATCAGTCAGGGATAGTGAAGTGCCTTTGGGGAGATGAGGTGCAGTCTAAAATTAGGGGTGCAGTCGGAGATAGAGGGTTATAGTGGGGAACAGGTGGGTGCTGTCAGAGACAGAGTGGTGCAGCCAAAAACATAGGGCTGCAGTTTGGGACATAGGGGTTCAGTCATGGATAGAGGGGTTTAGTGGAAGACATAAGGATGCAGTCAAGGACAGAGGGGTCCATCCAGAGAAAGAGGGGTGCAGCCAGAGACAGAAGGGTGGGGGGGGGGGTACAGTAGTGTACAAGGGAGTGGGTAAAATTAGGGACATAGGGGTGCAGCCAAGAACAGAAGGTTGCATTCATGGACAGAGGGTGGCAATCGGGGACACAAAGGTGCAGGCGGGGACCATCAGGGACAGAGGGGATCAGTCAGGGATAGTGAAGTGCCTTTGGGGAGATGAGGTGCAGTCTAAAATTAGGGGTGCAGTCGGAGATAGAGGGTTATAGTGGGGAACAGGTGGGTGCTGTCAGAGACAGAGTGGTGCAGCCAAAAACATAGGGCTGCAGTTTGGGACATAGGGGTTCAGTCATGGATAGAGGGGTTTAGTGGAAGGATGCAGTCAAGGACAGAGGGGTCCATCCAGAGAAAGAGGGGTGCAGTTAGGGACAGGGGGTTTAGTGAAGGACAGAGGAGTGCAGTCGGGGATATAGGTTTACAGCAGGGACATAGAGATTCAGTAAGGGACTGAAGGATTTAGCGGGGCACATAGAGGTGCAGTCCAGGCAAGTGGGATTCAGCAAGGGAAAGAGGGGGTGCAGTCATGTACATAGGGGGTGCAGTCAGGGTCATAGGGGTTTAATGGGGGACATAGGGGTGCAGTTTGGTACATAGATTTACACTTAGGGACACAGGGATTTAGTCAGCGACAGAGGAGTTAGGTGGCGGACACAGGAGTGCAGTCAGGGACAGAGGGGTGCAGTTAGGGCCAGGGGGTTCAGTCACAGACAGAGGGGATCAATGAGGAATAGAGGGGTGCAGTAAGAGATGCAGAGCCCACTCTCTCTGGGTGCGATGGGCCCTCACCCAAGTTTCTTGGAATTCTGATCTCCTGGGGGAATGTCCCATGCTGGAGGTGCCCTCTGTCTGTCATATAAAATGTGCCAGTGAAGCACCAGACAGATGGGAGTACTGCCCTTTATAATGCCCAGACTTTCCTTAGAGTCACAGGTTCAGTATGTCATCCCAGGACCACTCTCCACTCAGTCATACTTTTGCCTCCAACATTTCCAGGAAGAGTTTGTGCATTGGCACTCTGCCCTGAGCCCGCACACTGTGGAAGTGCTGGATGGCCATGCTGGCAGTCTGTCGCAGCAGAGGAAGAGTGAGAAGAAGCTGGGCGACTCTCCGCGGCTCATCGCAGTGATGGCTGATCTCATATTCATGAAGCGCCTCCTGGAGGAGATCTTGCAGACCCTGAACACTTCGGCCGTCCTCAATGTGTGCCGAGTCTGCAGGACAGAGAGAGCAAAGTGAGGGCAGGGAGTGTCAGCATAGCAGAGTGTCAGTGTGCAGTACATGGAGGGAATAGCAGAGTGTCAGTGTGCAGTACATGGAGGGAATAGCAGAGTGTCAGTGTGCAGCACATGAAAGAATAGCAGAGTGTCAGTGTGCAGTACATGGTGGGAATAGCAGAGTGTCAGTGTGCAGTACATGGAGGGAATAGCAGAGTGTCAGTGAGCAGTACATGGAGGGAATAGCAGAGAGTCAGTGAGCAGTACATGGAGGGAATAGCAGAGTGTCAGTGTGCAGTACATGGTGGGAATAGCAGCGTGTCAGTGTGCAGTACATGGGAGGAATAGCAGAGTGTCAGTGTGCAGTACATGGAGGGAATAGCAGTGTGTCCGTGAGCAGTACATGGAGGGAATAGCAGTGTGTCAGTGAGCAGTACATGGAGGGAATAGCAGAGTGTCAGTGTGCAGTACATGGAGGGAATAGCAGAGGGTCAGTGTGCAGTACATGGAGGGAATAGCAGAGTGCCAGTGTGCAGTACATGGGGGAATAGCAGAGTGTCAGTGTGCAGTACATGGGGTGAATAGCAGAGTGTCAGTGTGCAGTACATGGGGGGAATAGCAGAGTGTCAGTGTGCAGTACATGGGAGGAATAGCAGAGTGTCAGTGTGCAGTACATGGTGGGAATAGCAGAGTGTCAGTGTGCAGTACATGGTGGGAATAGCAGAGTGTCAGTGTGCAGTACATGGAGGGAATAGCAGAGTGTCAGTGTGCAGTACATGGAGGGAATAGCAGAGTGTCAGTGTGCAGTACATGGAGGAATAGCAGAGTGTCAGTGTGCAGTACATGGAGGAATAGCAGAGTGTCAGTGTGCAGTACATGGAGGGAATAGCAGAGTGTCAGTGTGCAGTACATGGAGGGAATAGCAGAGTGTCAGTGTGCAGTACATGGAGGGAATAGCAGAGTGTCAGTGTGCAGTACATGGAGGGAATAGCAGAGTGTCAGTGTGCAGTACATGGAGGGAATAGCAGAGTGTCAGTGTGCAGTACATGGAGGGAATAGCAGAGTGTCAGTGTGCAGTACATGGTAGACATGGGAACTGTTAAAAACTTGTTTAGTTTAGTTTCGTATATAAAAAAAATCGTAATTCGTGTACGAAATTCCGTTCGAATTCGTACGAAATACGAATTTCGTATGAATAGTAAAAAAAAATTTGAATCGTTACGAATCGTTAGTAAAGTTACGAATCGTTACGAATCGTTAGTAAAGTTACGAATCGTTACAAATCGTTAGTAAAGTTACGAATCGTTACGAATCGTTAGTAAAGTTACGAATCGTTACGAATCGTTAGCGCGGCTAATGAATTGTCGGTTCCCGTAACACAGAGAAAATTCGAATCCAACTACAAATATCGAATTTCAACTAATACGAAAGAAATTATTATAGCGGATATAACGAATGCTTCGAATGATTCGAATGAATTCGAGATTCAGTATATCTAATATAGAGAACTGTTCCTGCACAAAGTGTCATTTTTTGCAGGAAAAAAAGCTATTTAAAATCACTCGCGGCTAATAAATTGTCGGCTCTGTAACACAGAGAACAGTCATTCATTGATAAAAAAAAAAAAAAAAGCGTGGGGGTCCCCCCTAAATATCCATACCAGACCCTTCAGGTCTGGGATGGATTTTAAGGGGAACCCGGCCAAAAAAAAAAAATGGCGTGGGGTCCCCCTCGAAATCCATACCAATCCCTTTATCCGAGCACGCAACCTGGCAGGGCCGCAGGAAAAGAGGGGGGGACGAGAGCGCCCCCCCCTCCTGAACCGTACCAGGCCACATGCCCTCAACATTGGGAGGGTGCTTTGGGGGTCTGAGACCCCCAAAGCACCTTGTCCCCATGTTGATGAGGACAAGGGCCTCATCCCCACAACCCTGGCTATTGGTTGTGGGGGTCTGCGGGCGGGGGGCTTATCGGAATCTGGAAGCCCCCTTTAACAAGGGGGCCCCCAGATCCCGCCCCCCCCCTGTGTGAAATGGTAAGGGGGTACAAAAGTACCCCTACCATTTCACCAAAAAAGTAACAAAAATGGTAAAAATGACAGGAGACGGTCTTTGACAATTCCTTTATTAAAATCTTCTTTCTTCTTTCTTCTGGTCTTCCTTTCTTCATCCTTCGGTTTCTTCATCTTCTCCTTCCAGCATCTTCTTCCATCTTCTTCTTCCTCCGATCCGCTTCTTCTTCCTCCGGTCTTCTCGTCCTTCTCGTCCGGCATCTTCTTCCATGGCGTCGGCGTCTGTTCTTCTGTCGGGCCTCTCCTCGCAATGGGAGGCTCCCGCTGTGTGAGGCTTCGCTCCGGCTGACAGGTCTTTTATAAACGGAGGGCACCTGGTGACCCCGCCCCCCTCTGACGCACGGGGACGTCATGGGGACTTCCCTATGGCTTTTCCCATGACGTCAGAGGGGGGCGGGGTCACCAGGTGCCCTCCGTTATAAAAGACCTGTCAGCCGGAGCGAAGCCTCACACAACGGGAGCCTCCCGTTGCGAGGAGCGGCCCGAGAAGAGACGCAGACGCCATGGAAGAAGATGCCGGACGAGAAGGACGAGAAGACCGGAGCAAGAAGAAGCGGATCGGAGGAAGAAGAAGATGGAAGAAGATGCCGGAAGGAGAAGATGAAGAAACCGAAGGATGAAGAAACCGAAGGATGAAGAAAGTAAGACCAGAAGAAAGAAGATTTTAATAAAGGAATTGTCAAAGATCGTCTCCTGTCATTTTTAAGTGATTTTAAATAGCTTTTTTTACTGCAAAAATGACACTTTGTCATTCGAATCATTCAAATTAATTCGAATCATTCGAATCATTCGAATTAATTCGAATCATTCGTTATATCCGCTATAATAATTTCTTTCGAATTAGTTAAAATTCGATATTGGTAGTTTGATTCAAATAATTTGGAGCTGAAATTCGTAAACGGAATTTTTCCTGCAAAAATTACACTTTGTCATTCGAATCATTCAAATTCATTCGAATCATTCGTTATAGCTGCTATAATAATTTCTTTCATATTAGTTGAAATTCGATATTTGGTAGTCGGATTCAAATAATTTGGCGACGAAATTCGTAAATGGAATTTAGTATTCCGTACGGAATTCGTATTCGAAAAAATTTGTACTACGGATTTGTAAATTCGTACGAATTTCAAAAAATTCGTACGAATTACGAATTTGTACGAAACTAATCGAACATGTCTAGTACATGGGGGAATAGCAGAGTGTCAGTGTGCAGTACATGGTGGGAATACAGTGTCAGTGTGCAGTATAGCAGTGTGTACAGTGTGCAGTACATGGAGGGAATAGCAGAGTGTCAGTGTGCAGTACATGGGGGGAATAGCAGAGTGTCAGTGTGCAGTACATGGAGGGAATACAGTGTCAGTGTGCAGTATAGCAGTGTGTACAGTGTGCAGTACATGGAGGGAATAGCAGAGTGTCAGTGTGCAGTACATGGGGTGAATAGCAGAGTGTCAGTGTGCAGTACATGGGGGAATAGCAGAGTGTCAGTGTGCAGTACATGGGGGGAATAGCAGAGTGTCAGTGTGCAGTACATGGGGGGAATAGCAGAGTGTCAGTGTGCAGTACATGGAGGGAATACAGTGTCAGTGTGCAGTATAGCAGTGTGTACAGTGGATCAGCAGTGTCAGAAGTTGTACCTGAGTTAGTAAGTACTAAGGCCTTCAGTGTGACGTACTCCTCCTTGTCCAAGCGGAGTTTGCGGTATCGTTGTACCAGCTGCATTGTACAGATGTAGAGATTGTGTAGACCGCAGACCCGGGACCGCATGTCGTCCATGATGTAGTCCTCAGCATATAGCAGCTCATCCTGGTACGGCAGAGAGCGGAACACAACTCCCAACAATAAAATCTCCATCCAGGCTCCTTGTAGTAGGCACATCTGGTCTGCCAGGGAGAGCGAGGAGAATCCTGCACACACAGTTACACAGCTCTGTCAGTGGGGGGTGTACACATAGACACTCAGCCCCCCCCCCCACCCCCATGATTGGTATTAAATGGTGGGGTGAATTACTTACAGATACAGCATACATACATACTGCCTTTCCTCTGTATCTCCCTCCCTACCCCTCCTTATTAAATGATGAATATGATATTTTTAATTTTGCCCATATATAAAGGGTTGGGGGGGGGGGGGGTAGTGAATCGGGCAGATATTAGCAAATTAGGGGGGTGGGGGGTGGGTGTGTTATTGAATCGGGGGTTTATTAGTGAATTGAGCAGATAGTAATGAATTTGGGGTATTACTGATTTGGGGGCATAGTAGTGATGCATTGAGGGTATACATTTATTTTGAGTAGTAAACTGGGGATATTAGTAAACGTAGTGGATACTACTGAATCTTTTGGTATTAGTAAATTGGGAGTAGTATTGAATTTTGGCAGTATTAGTGAAATGGAGTGTAGTAGTAAACTGGGGATGTAAGTGAACTGGTGGAGTAGTAGTAAACTGGAGGTATTAGTAGATTGGGTAGATAATAGTAAATTTGGCGGATGTTAATTAGTGAGGGAGGTAGTAGAAAAGTTTGAGCTATTAGTGAATAGGACAGATAGTAATGTATTCAGGGGGTATTAGTGAGATTGGGAAGATATTAGTGAATTGGGGAGGAAGGGGGGTAGTGAATTGGGGGGGTTATTAGTGGATTGGGTGGATAATAGTGAAAAAGGAGGAAAGTAGTGAAATGGGGGGTGTATTAGTGAATTGGGGGATAATGGTAAATTGGTGGTATAAGTGACTTAGGGGAGGTGTAGAAAGAGGGGGCTATTACTAAATTGCATAGATTGTAGTAAATGGGGGGGGGGGGGGGGTATATGTAGATTGTGGGGGTAGTAATAAATAGAGGTTGTATTAGTAAATTGGGTGATAGCAATAAATGGGGTGTATAAGTGATTTAAGGGGGGTGGGTAGTAGTGAATAAGGAGAAAATTAGTGAAATGGGGGGGGGGGGGGGTTATTAGTGAATTGGGGGTAGTAATAAATAGAGGTGGTATTAGTAAAAATAAATGGGGTGTATAAGTGATTTGAGCGTGGGTAGTAGTGAATAAGGAGGAAAGTAGTTAAATGGGGGGGGGAGTATTAGTTACTTGGGGGGGGGGGAGTATAGGTATATTGTGGGGATAGTAATGAATAATGGTGATATGAGTAAAATTGGGTAATAGTAATAAATAGGGGGTGTGAGTGAATTGAGGGTGGCTAGTAGTGAATCGGGGGTATTAGTACAGTAGGTATGTAATAGTAAATTGGGGGTCATTAGTGAATTGGGTGGATAGTAGTAATTTAGGTGGGTATTAGTGAATTAGGGAGGTAGTACTGATTTGGGGGTATTAGTGAATTGAGGGGTAGCGGTGAACGGTTTCGGACCTGGAATGTGTTTGGCCCATCCGATGGTCACGACGAGCTCTCGGTCAGTGAGGTCAACCAGTGTGCTCAGCACTTTGATATCACTGTCAGGAACAGCGGGATCTGCCATGGCAAAGATCTTCTCTGGCTCCGCTAGCAGAAGGTGCGAAACAATCCTCGTCCTAATGTCTAGATGTAACAGAAAAAATAGTTATAGTGAGCCCACAGAGCTCAGCCTGTCTCCCACAGTGCCATCCTCTATATCCTCCCTCACAGTGCCAGCCTCTACATCCTTCTCACTCATAGCCCTGGCCTCTATAGCTCTTTTACCCACAGTGCCAGACTCTCACTTACAGAGAACCCACACACCTACCCAGAGAATCCCTTTCACTATTAGTGCAGGACTCCCTTACCATTAGTGGGGTCCTCTATATCCCTCTCATGTACTGTGCTGACCTCCATATCCCCCTCAACAACAGTGCCGGCCTCCATTGGTCCTCTTCCCCACAGTGCCGGCCTCCATATGCCTCTTCCCCACAGTGCCGGCCTCCATATGCCTCTTCCCCACAGTGCCGGCCTCCATATGCCTCTTCCCCACAGTGCCGGCCTCCATATGCCTCTTCCCCACAGTGCCGGCCTCCATATGCCTCTTCCCCACAGTGCCGGCCTCCATATGCCTCTTCCCCACAGTGCCGGCCTCCATATGCCTCTTCCCCACAGTGCCGGCCTCCATATGCTTCTTCCCCACAGTGCCGGCCTCCATATGCCTCTTCCCCACAGTGCCAGCCTCCATATGCCTCTTCCCCACAGTGCCAGCCTCCATATGCCTCTTCCCCACATTGCCAGCCTCCATATGCCTCTTCCCCACAGTGCCAGCCTCCATATGCCTCTTCCCCACAGTGCCGGCCTCCATATGCCTCTTCCCCACAGTGTCGGCCTCCATATGCCTCTTCCCCACAGTGCCGACCTCCATATGCCTCTTCCCCACAGTGCCGGCCTCTATATGCCTCTTCCCCAAAATGCCGGCCTCCATATGCCTCTTCCCCACAGTGCCGGCCTCCATATGCCTCTTCCCCACAGTGCCGGCCTCTATATCCATCTCACCCTTAGTGGGGGCAGTTTGACGGCACTTACATGGTTTCTTGTGGGCAGAAGGTATTATTGGTCTGGTGAAATCATTGTCCTCAGGGTCCTGGCGCCTCTTGTATTTCTGCCGGCCTCCTCGCACGCGGTCCAGTCTGACCCCTTAAGAGAAATACATATTTCTGTAAGATCATATATGGAATGGCAGTAACCTTCTGTGAGAAGACTCCTCTGCTGTGTGTGGTGGATTGGCTGTCTTGGCACAGGGAACACACCGTATGGCGCCATATGAATGTGTGATTGGGCCAGTCTCCTCCCCCATCCCCCCCCTTGCAGGAATGACATTCTGACAGGAGAACTGCTGCCAAAAGCACCAATCGGCATCCCTCTTGGCAATACCTGGAAACTGCTCCTCACCTTCTCTCAGCATTCCAACCTTCAGACACTTGGCAAAGCGGCATGACTGGCAGGATTTCCTCCTCCGCTTGGTGATCTCACACTGCTTGGAGGCCGGACAGCTGTACTCAATGTTCCCTGTGTGGTGATTGTACAGACAAGAGTCACTTTTTCTATCACTGGCAGATCTATAAAAGCTCAAAGCTGGTGACAGATAAAAACAGACCTGCAGGTTCGGAAATGCCAGCTTCTATCTGAGGCTTCTCACATGGGGATCACAGCTATTGGCAGGAAAACCAGAAACCTTTACAATCATTGTTCCACTAGACTAGGCCATAGCAACCAATCTGGTGCCTATCCAAACCGATCAGGTCCAAATTCAACTGATCGGGTTGTAGCTTCCCAATTTCCAAGGACAACACTCATTCCTTCCCAACCTCCACTGTTATACTTTTGCCACCCCTGTCTCGTTACCTTGGATGGTGCGTTTGAAAAACGCCTTGCAGGCTTCACACGATGCCACGCCGTAATGGTAGCCAGAGGCCACGTCACCACACACCAGACACAGACGCTTGGGGCCCGCAGTCAGTGGGTACTCGCTCTTGGTGGGGGTCCCCATCCTCCCTGAGCCGTCATAATGTCTGTGGCCTCCACACCCTGGTGGGGAGTCCAGACCACTCAGAGAAAGGGCAAAGCTGCCACTAGAGTCGGAAGACCCGCTGGGACTGTGATGGGTCAGAGAACCCACCACGGAGCATGGACTGGAGTTCTCCTGCTTAAGAAAGCATGCGGAGGTCAGAGGTCGATCATTGGAGTTCATCCAGAGCAGGAGCCTGCAAGAAGAAGGCCAAGGTCATGTGACAACAATATGGAGGAGCCACCCTCACCTCTCTACATCAATGGGTCATGGAGATCGGCCCTAGTGGGCATTTCCCATATCAACATTATAGAAACATATACACCTACCTAGATATACACACACACTTACCTAGAGATATACACCTACCTAGAGATATACACCTACCTAGAGATATACACCTACCTAGATATACACACACACACACACACCACACACACACACACTTACCTAGAGATATACACCTACCTAGAGATATACACCTACCTAGGTATATAAATTGACCAACCTAGAGATATAAAAGCTACCTACATAGAGATATATACACCTACCTAGAGAAACACACCTACCAATATACTGTATACACTTGCTTAGTAATACAAGCCTTGCTAGAGATATACACACCTACCTAAATATAAACATGCACCTACCTAGATATATACACACACCACCTTACCTACAGATATACTTAAATACCCAGGGATACATGCCTATGTAGACAGTGCCTTGAAAAAGTATTCATACCCCTTGACATTTTCCACATTTTGTCATGTTACAGCCAGAAACGTAAATTTATTTTATTGGGATAAAGTGGCCCATAATTGTGAAGTGGAAGGAAAATGATAAATGGTTTTCAATTTTTTTTTACAAATAAATATGTGAAAAGTGTGGGGGGTACATTTGTATTCAGCCCCCTTTACTCTGATACCCCTAACTAAAATCTAGTGGAACCAATTGCCTTCAGAAGTCACCTAATTAGTAAATAGAGTCCACCTGTGTGTCAATTATTCTCAGTATAAATACAACTGTTCTTTGAAGCCCTCAGAGGTTTGTTAGAGAACCTTAGTGAACAAACAGCATTGTGAAGGCCAAGGAACACACCAGACAGGTCAAGGATATAGTTGTGGAGAAGTGTAAAGCAGGGATAGGTTATAAAATAAATCCCAAGCTTTGAACATCTCACGGAGCTCTGTTCAATCCATGATCCAAAAATGTAAAGAGTATGGCACAACCGCAAACCTACCAAGACATGGCCGTCCACCTAAACTGACCGGCCGGGCAAGGAGAGCATTCATCAGAGAAGCAGCCAAGAGGTCCATGGTAACTCAGGAGGAGCTGCAGAGATCCACAGCTCAGGTGGGAGAATCTGTCCACAGGACAACTATTAGTCGTGTTCTCCACAAATCTGGTCTTTATGGAAGAGTGACAAGAAGAAAGACATTGTGGAAATAAAGCCATAAGAAGTCCCAATTGCAGTTTGTGAGAAGCCATGTGGGGGACACAGCAAACATGTGGAAGAAGGTGCTCTGGTCAGATGAGGCCAACATTTTACTTTTTGGCTTAAAAGCAAAATGCTATGTGTGGCAGAAAACTAAACACTGCACATCACCCTGAACACACCATCCCCACTGTGAAACATGGTGGTGGCAGCATCATGTTGTGGGGATGCTTTTCTTCAGCAGGGACAGGGAAGCTGGTCAGAGTTGATGGGAAGATGGATGGAGCCAAATACAAGGCAATCTTAGAAGAAAACCTGTTAGGCCCCTTTCACACTGGAGCGTTTTTCAGGCGATACAGCGCTAAAAATAGCGCCTGTTTGGCGCCTGAAAAAAGCGGCTCCTTTCACTCCAGTGTGAAAGCCGGAGGGTTTTTACACTGGAGCGGTGCGCTAGCAGGACGGTAAAAAAAGTCCTGCTAGCAGCATCTTTGGAGCGGTGAAGGAGCTGTGTATTCACTGCTCCTAAACCGATCTACCCATTGAATCAATGGGGCAGCGCGGCTATAACGCCGGCAAAGCGCCGCTTTGCGGACGGTTTTAACCCTTTTTTGGCGTTGGGGTTAAAACTGCCCCGCTATCGGCTGAATAACGCTGCTAAAACAATGGTAAAGCAGCACTAAATATAGCGCTGCTTTACCGCAGACGCCCCCACCGCCCCAGTGTGAAAGGGGCCTAATGCCCCGTACACACGGTCGGAAATTCCGACCACAAAATCCGTCAGACTTTTTCCGACGGATTTTGTCCGACACTGGTGTTGCATACACACGGTCGGACAAAGTTGTCGGAAAATCCGATCATTCTGAACGTGGTGACGTTCGTTGCGTACGACGGAACTACGTAGAGGCTAGTAGCCAATAGGTTTGGTCTCGAAATTTGATCTCAGCATGCGTGGCACTTTGTCCGTCGGAATTCTCTACACACGATCGGAAAAAGTCCAATTGGATTTTGTTGTCGGAAAATTTGACAGCAGGATCTCAAATTTTTTCAGACGGAAAAAGACCGATGAAGCCCACACATGGTCGGATTTTCCGACAACATGGTCCGATCGGACATTTTTCGTCGGAATTTCCGACCGTGTGTACGGGACATTAGTGTCTGTAAAAGAATTGAGACTGGGGCAGGAGTTAACCAAAGAGCTACAATGAAATGGTTTAGATCAAAGCATGTTCATGTGTTGGAATGGCCCAGTCAAAGTCCAGACCTAAATCCAATTGAGAATCTGTGACAAGACTTGAAAATTGCTGTTCACAGATGCTCTCATCCAATCTGACAGAGCTTCAGATATTTTGCAAAGAACAATGTGCAAAAATGTCCCTCTCTAGATGTGCAAAGCTGGTAGAGACATCCCCAAAAAGACTTGCAGCTGTAATTGCAGTGAAAGGCGGTTCTACAAAGTATTTATTAACCACTTGCCTACCAGGCACCAACACCCCCCTCCCATCCAGACCAATTTTCAGCTTTCGGTGCTCTCACGCTTTGACTGACAATTACTCAGTCATGCAACACTGTACCCAAATGAATTTTTTGTCCTTTTTTTCCCACAAATAGAGCTTTCTTTTGGTGGTATTTGATCACCTCTGGGTTTTTTATTTTTTGCGCTATAATTGAAAAAAGACCGAAAATTTTGAAAAAAAACACATTTTTCTTTGTTTCTGTGATACAATTTAGGAAATTGTTAATTTTTCTTCATAAATTTTGGCCACAATTTTATACTGCCACATATATTTGGTAAAAATAACCCAAATTAGTGGAAATTATTTGGTCTTTGTGAAAGTTACAGACTCTACAATCTGTGGTGCGAATTATACAAAATTGATCACATCTGATGTACTGGTGACCTATCTCATTTCGTGTGACCTGAACAAGCCAGGAAAGTGCAAATACCCCCCAAATGACCCCTTTTTTGAAAGTAGACATTCCAAGGTATTTAGTAAGAGGCATGGTGAGCTTTTTGATGTTGTCATTTTTTCCCACAATTCTTTGCAAAATGAATTATTTTTTATTTTTTATTTTTTTTCTACAAAATTGTCATTGTAATAGGTTATTTCTCTCACATGGCATGTGTATACCACAAATGACACCCAAAAATAAATTCTGCTACTCCTCCTGATTATTACGATACCACATATGTGGGACTTTTCCACAGCCTGGCCACATAGAGAGGCCCAACATGCAGGGAGCGCCATCACGTGTTCTAGGAGCATAAATTACACATCTAAATTGTTGACTACCTATTACACTTTTAAAGGCCCTGGAGCACCAGGACAATGACACGTGACACTGACGTGGCACTGATGACACTGACGTGGCACTGATGACACGTGACACTGACGTGGCACTGATGACACGTGACACTGACGTGGCACTGATGACAGATGGTACTAATACGGGGCACTGATGACACGTGACACTGATGAGAGATGGCACTCATACATGGCACTGATATCACGTGGCACTAATATGTGGCACTGATGCGAGATGGCACTAATACGTGGCACTGATGACAGACGGCACTAATACGTGGCACTGATGACACATGACACTGATGACAGATGGCACTGATACGTGGCATTGATGACAGGTGACACTGATAACAGATGGCACGTGACACTGACAGGTGGCACTGATGACAGATGGCACTAATATGTGGCACTGATGACAGATGGCACTGATGACAGATGGCACTGACTACAGATGGCACTGGCAGATGGCACTGGGGATGGCACTGGGGATGGCACTGGCAGATGGCACTGGGGATGGCACTGGCAGATGGCACTGGCGGATGGCACTGGCAGATGGCACTGGGGATGGCACTGGCGGATGGCACTGGCGGATGGCACTGGGGATGGCACTGGCAGATGGCACTAGGGATGGCACTGGGGATGGCACTGGCAGATGGCACTGGCAGATGGCACTGGCGATGGCACTGGCAGATGGCACTGGGGATGGCACTGGCAGATGGCACTGGGGATGTCATTGGGCACAGATGCCATTGGGGACAGATTGCAGTGGTGGCAGTGGGCACAGATGGCATTTTATTTTATTTATTTTTTTTAAAACACTTACGGCGCTGCAGCCGTTCATCTCCCCCTCCTCACACGCTGTCTCTGTGTGAGGAGGAGGAGCGGCGCTGAGAGATGATCTCATATGTTTACATATGAGATCATCTCTCATTGGCCAGGGCGATCGCGCTGTAAACGGCCGCTGTTATTGGCCGTTTACAGCGATCTGTGATTGGCCGTGTCCGGGGGACACGGCCAACACAGAATTTCCCTGCTGCGCGCTCGTGAGCGCGCACAGGGAACGAGGAAAGGGGAGGCCGTCATATGACGGCCTCCCGGGATTTGCCATCCGCGCTGTGGCCGTCATTCGGCTACGGCCGGATGCGAAGTGGTTAAGGGCGGTTGAATACAAATGTACCCCCCACACAAAAAAAGTGAAAACCATTTATCATTTTCCTTCCACTTCACAATTATGTGTCACTTTGCGTTGGTCTATCACATAAAATCCCAATAAAATACATTTACGTTTTTAGTTGTAACATCACAAAATGTGGAAAATTTCAAGGGGTATGAATACTTTTTCAAGGCACTGTATACACACCTACATAGAAATACACAAAGCTAAAGAGATGCACACCTACCTAGAGATATAGACACCCACCTAGAGATGTACACACCCACCTGGAGATATACCCCTACCAAGAGATATACTCCTACCTAGAAATATATAACTACATAGAGATATGCACCTATCTAAACATATCCAGAGATATACACATCTGCTTGGGGAGATATACACCAACATACAGTATATACAGATAAGAGATACACCCACCCACCCAAACATGTACACCTACCTAGAGATATACACTTACTTACCTAGTAATCTGCACACCTAAAAAAAATATATACACCCACCTAGAAATGTACACACTTGCAGAGAGATATACAGTACAGCTACGTAGAAATGTACCTACCTACCTAGAGATATATGCATCCACACAGAGATATACATGTACTTAGAAATTTATATACCTACCCAGATGTATACGTCTATCTGGAGATATGCACACCTACCTACCTAGAGATGTTCACACCCAGTGAGAAATAAGCATCTCTCTACTTAGAGATATGCACCTACTCAGCGATATACTGTACATACCTACCTAGAAAAACGCTACAGCCTCCCTAGAGATATACACACCTACCTAGAGATATACACACCTACCTAGAGATATACACACCTACCTAGAGATATACAATTACTTACCTAAATATATACACACCTACCTAGAGATATACACCCATTTACCTAGAGAAATGCAGTTACCTAGAGATGTATACATCTACCTAGAGCTATACATACCTACCTAAAGATACACACCTACCCACCTAGAGAGTTACACCTACCTAGAAAGATATACACTAATCTAGAGATATACATACCTACCTATAGATATACACCTAAAAATATACACATCTACCTAGAGGTTTACAGCCACTTACCTAGAGATACATATACCTATCTGGAGATACTTTATACACCTAATAATCTAGAGAGAGAAAAATATATTCACCTAGCGATATACACACCTACCTACCTAGAAATATCAACACCTACTAAGAAATATTCTCCGACCTAGAGTTATATACATCTATCAGAGTTATATACATCTATCTAAAGATGCACACTTACCTACCTAGAGATATACACATCTACCGATATATATATATGTATATATAAAGCTACCTCAAGATATACACATCTGCCTAAAGATCTCCGCTACTACCTAGAGCAGTGTTACTCAACTCCAGTCCTCAAGACGCCCCAACAGGTCATGTTTTCAGGATTTCCCTCAGATGAAACAGCTGTGGTAATTACCAAGGCAGTGAAACTGATCAAATCACCTGTGCAAAATAATGGAAAGCCTGAAAACATGACCTGTTGGGGCGCCTTGAGGACTGGAGTTGAGAAACACTGACCTAAAGATACACACCTACCTACCTATAAATATGCACCCACCTACAGATATACACAAAAGCCTGCAGTGCCCACAAATAATTGATAAGTGGATTTGGGAGGGCCCAAGAAAATGTTTCCCTAGGGTCCAATCAATATTAAAAATTACCCTAGATATACACCTACCTACAGTTAGCTATAGGTCTCTGTCCATTTCGCTTTCTTTAGGAGTACCCCCACCACATCCTGTGTCCATTACTTACTGATTGTGGTAGTGTTCGGAATCCACATTGGAGACTTCTACTCGGTCCATTCTGCAATCGCCCCCCGGCCAAAGAAGAACTACAGAGAGAGGACAGCAAGGCAATAAAGGATCGGTATCTGTGAGGAGTGCATCTGAGGGGTGCAGAGAATTACTAGGAGTGTGCCTGAGGGGTGCAGGGAATAATTAGGGGTGTACCTGAGGGGCACAGGGAATAATTAGGGGTGCACCTGAGGGGTACAGGGAATAATTAGGGGTGCACCTAAAGGGTACAGGGAATAATTAGGGGTGTACCTGAGGGGTACAGGGAATAATTAGGGGTGCACTTGGGTGCAGGGAATGACTAGTGGTGTACCAGAGGGGTGTAGGGATTGAGTAGGGGTGCATCTGAAGGGCGCAGAGAAGAATGACTGGCACATTTTTCTGAGGGGTGCAGCGAATAATCGACAGGTGTCTCTAAGGGATGCACCCCTAACTGTGTACTTGAGGGTTGCAGGGAATAATTAGGAAGTGTAACTATGGGGGTGCAAGGAATGATTAGGGGTGTAACTGGGGAGTGCAGAAATGATTGGGTGGTATAACTGGGGGGTGCTGGAAATGATTACAGGGTGTAACCGTGGAGTGCAACGAAATAAAAATGGGGTATATAGGAGGTGTAACTAAAAAGAGTATGTGGAATCATTAGGGGGTGTAACTGGACTGGGGAGTTTGTGGAATGATTAGGGGGTGTAACTGTGAAATACAGGGACTGAATAGGATGTGTAACTAGGAGGTGCAGGGAATGATTAGGGGGTGTAACTGAGGAGTGCAGGAAATGATTGGAGGGCATAACTGAAGGCACAGGAGTGATGAAGGATATTTGGCAGTGTAGGCTGTAATCGGAAATTGGAATAATCAGAATTCAGAAATTGTAATATGCCTTACCTTAGATGTTGAAATTTCGCTTAGCAGGACCATGTGATGGAGAGTGAAGTGCAGTAGTCAGGGTAAATGCCTGGGTATTCGATGGATGTGAGTCCTCTGTAATCAGAGTGGAGGTCAGACAGACGTATCTGAGCTTCTGGTGGACAGTGAACCTCTGTGGTTGGAGTGGAGGCCAGACAAGTATCTGAGTGTCCAGTTGATGGAGAACCTCTATGGTCAGAGTGAGGGACAGACAGAATTATTTGGGTGAACGGAGACCCTCTGTGATGGGAGTGGAGGTCAGACAAGTTTCTGGGTGGACGGAGGATCTCTGTGATCGGAGTGGAGGTCAGACAAGTACCTGGGTGGACGGAGGATCTCTGTGATCGGAGTGGAGGTCAGACAAGTATCTGGGTGGAGGGAGGATCTCTGTGATCAGAGTGGAGGTAAGTCAAGTATCTGGGTGGACAGAAGATCTCTGTGATCAGAGTGGAGGTCAGACAAGTATCTGGGTGGATGGAGGATCTCTGTGATCAGAGTGGAGGTCAGACAAGTACCTGGGTGGACGGAGGACCTCTGTGATCGGAGTGGAGTTCAGACAAGTATCTGGGTGGACGGAGGATCTCTGTGATGGGAGTGGAGGTCAGACAAGTACCTGGGTGGAGGGAGGATCTCTGTGATCGGAGTGGAGGTCAGACAAGTACCTGGGTGGACGGAGGATCTCTGTGATGGGAGTGGAGGTCAGACAAGTACCTGGGTGGACAGAGGATCTCTGTGATCGGAGTGGAGGTCAGACAAGTACCTGGGTGGACGGAGGATCTCTGTGATCGGAGTGGAGGTCAGACAAGTACCTGGGTGGACGGAGGATCTCTGTGATCGGAGTGGAGGTCAGACAAGTACCTGGGTGGACGGAGGATCTCTGTGACCAGAGTGGAGGTCAGACAAGTACCTGGGTGGACGGAGGATCTCTGTGATCAGAGTGGAGGTAAGTCAAGTATCTGGGTGGACAGAGGATCTCTGTGATCGGAGTGGAGGTCAGACAAGTACCTGGGTGGACGGAGGACCTCTGTGATCGGAGTGGAGGTCAGACAAGTACCTGGGTGGACGGAGGATCTCTGTGATCGGAGTGGAGGTCAGACAAGTACCTGGGTGGACGGAGGACCTCTGTGATCGGAGTGGAGGTCAGACAAGTACCTGGGTGGACGGAGGATCTCTGTGATGGGAGTGGAGGTCAGACAAGTACCTGGGTGGACGGAGGATCTCTGTGATGGGAGTGGAGGTCAGACAAGTACCTGGGTGGACGGAGGATCTCTGTGACCAGAGTGGAGGTCAGACAGACATCTGGATGTTCTACTGAGAAGTAAACTGAACTCTCAGGATTCTGGCCAGACAAATCTGATAAACATAGGATCTGATTCTATTGGCTGTTGGAGTGAGATGGGGGCTGGACTCGGCGGAGCTCTGACAGGTGACATGAACTGTGAACAGAGCGATTGATGGAGGAGCAGGGAAGGGGGTCCACAGAGGATAGGAAGAGATGGACACTGATAACACATCTTCCACAATGCTGCACACACTGACGAAATCCGGGGGGAGAACAATGAGATTTTCATACACACAAGGTGGGGGGGGGGGATTTGGCCACAGAGCTCACAGCCTCCTCATATTATGCACATAGCTGCTCACTCAGGTGTTTTGCAGAAAGTATGTATTAAGGGTTACCTGAGGACTGCTGTACATGAGTTATACACATCACATGGATGGGTGAGTAAGAAGGGATAAGGGGAGATAAATATGGGGGTATTAGAGGGGGCAGATAAGTAGCCGGGAGGGGGATTTGGAGAGGGAAAATAAGTATGAGGGTATTATAAGAAGGCACATATGTATGAGGATCATTAGAGGAGGGTAGGTAAGTATGGGGAGGTATCTGAAGAGGGCAAGCCAATACGGGGTAGACTTAGGGGAGGGCAGGTAGATATTAGGGGTATTAGGAGAGGACAGGTAAGTATGGGGGCATCAAAAGAGGACAGGTAATATAGGGGGTATTAGGAGAGGGAAAGGAACGTATAGTAGGCATTAGAGGAGGGCAGGTAGGTATG
The DNA here is from genome assembly GCA_028564925.1 of Lithobates sylvaticus. Classification (NCBI taxonomy): domain Eukaryota; kingdom Metazoa; phylum Chordata; class Amphibia; order Anura; family Ranidae; genus Lithobates; species Lithobates sylvaticus. The sequence continues at coordinate 56,444,872 of CM053038.1, forward strand.
AGGGGTATTAGGAGAGGGAAAGGAACGTATAGTAGGCATTAGAGGAGGGCAGGTAGGTATGAGGGGTATTAGGAGAGGGAAAGGAACGTATAGTAGGCATTAGAGGAGGGCAGGTAGGTATGAGGGGTATTAGGAGAGAGAAAGGAATGTATAGTAGGCATTAGAGGAGGGCAGGTAGGTATGAGGGGTATTAGGAGAGGGAATGGAACGTATAGTAAGCATTAGAGGAGGGCAGGTAGGTATGAGGGGTATTAGAAGAGAGAAAGGAACGTATAGTAGGCATTAGAGGAGGGCAGGTAGGTATGAGGGGTATTAGAAGAGAGAAAGGAACGTATAGTAGGCATTAGAGGAGGGCAGGTAGGTATGAGGGGTATTAGGAGAGGGAAAGGAACGTATAGTAGGCATTAGAGGAGGGCAGGTAGGTATGAGGGGTATTAGGAGAGAGAAAGGAACGTATAGTAGGCATTAGAGGAGGGCAGGTAGGTATGAGGTGTATTAGGAGAGGGAAAGGAACGTATAGTAGGCATTAGAGGAGGGCAGGTAGGTATGAGAGGTATTAGGAGAGAGAATGGAACGTATAGTAGGCATTAGAGGAGGGCAGGTAGGTATGAGGGGTATTAGGAGAGAGAATGGAACGTATAGTAGGCATTAGAGGAGGGCAGGTAGGTATGAGGGGTATTAGGAGAGAGAATGGAACGTATAGTAGGCATTAGAGGAGGGCAGGTAGGTATGAGGGGTATTAGGAGAGAGAATGGAACGTATAGTAGGCATTAGAGGAGGGCAGGTAGGTATGAGGGGTATTAGGAGAGAGAATGGAACGTATAGTAGGCATTAGAGGAGGGCAGGTAGGTATGAGGGGTATTAGAGGAGGACAGGTAATCATGGGAGAGTTATTAGAGGAAAGAAGGTAAGGATTAGGGGGCAGGTATAGGAGGTCAGCTGGCTTTGCAGGATCTTGCTGTCATACACATTTCATCCTCCTAATGGTGAAGTTATGTTAGGGCAGGAAGTGGCCCCAGAGAGCCTGGCAGGGCCCATTGTCTCCTGCTCCTGGGACACAGTTCTATTTATACTGGGAGTCACATCTGGAAAAGAAGCTTTTAGCGGAGAGCACTGGGAGCACTGGGGAGCGAGAGAGAGTCCATGGTCCATTACTGGACAAGAGGCGGCCAACCGTGTGCTGGTTAACCCTTCACCCTCTTGTCCACTGTGTGCTGTACCCCAGTTAACCCTCCACGGTGTGCTGTGCTCTGTTTAACCCCTAACTCTCCGCACTGTGCCATATTCTGGTTAACCCTGTGCCCACCGCTGTGTACTGCAACCTCTTTACCCTCTGCTGTGAGCCGTACTCTGGTTAACCCTTCACCCTCTGCTGTGAGACGTACTCTGGTTAACCCTTCACCCTCTGCTGTGAGACGTACTCTGGTTAACCCTTCACCCTCTGCTGTGAGACGTACTCTGGTTAACCCTTTACTCTCCGCTGTGTGCTGTATTCTGGTTAACCCTTCACCCTCTGCTGCGAGCCGTACTCTGGTTAACCCTTCACCCTCCATTGTGTGCTGTATTCTGGTTAACCCTTTATTCTCCGCTGTGAGCCGTACTCTGGTTAACCCTTCACCCTCTGATGGGTACTGTACTCTTATTAACCCTTTATTCTCCACTATGTTACCCTTATCTCTTTCTGTGCCATGTTAACTTTTCTGTTCCTCAGTACTTGTTGTCCAGATGTTAACCCTTCAGTCTCTGTGTTGTGTACAGGCATCCCTGTAAGATAAGCAGTTTACAGGATCTATGGTCACCATAGATCTTTGTCTCAGTCATTTTGCACCGACAGCTCAGTGGTTCCAGTGACAGAGCCGACCCCGACATGCTGTGTCATTATGTTGTTTATTGAAGCCTCCGGCTGTCACATGTGTCACTGGGGGATATGAGACACTCTCGTGTCACGTATCTCATACATTGATCCGCACCAAGTCTAATCATCATTATAATATCATTTCTCTGACACAAATATGAATTGCAGCATGACTAATGCCGCGTACACACGGTCGGAATTCTCGTTGGAAAAAGCTCTGATGGTTTTCCCCTCGGAATTCCGACGGAATTTCGCTCAAACTGTCTTGCCTACACACGGTCACACCAAATTCCGACGGTCAATAACACAGCGGCATACAACACGTTTGACTGCACTATAAAAGGGACGTTTAATGCTTCTGAGCATGCGTTGAATTGTTTCCGAGCATGCGTCGGAATTTTGCGTGTCGGAATTGCATACACACGATCGGAAAATCCGATAGAAAGGTTTTCCATCGGAAAAATTGAGAACAGGTTCTCAATCCAAAGTCCGTCGGAAATTCTGACAGAAAAAGACCGATAGGCGTACACACGGTCGGAAAATCAGATGAAAAGCTCCCATCGGACTGTTTCCATCGGAAATTCTGACCGTGTGTACGCGGCATTAGACATTTACAGACAAATTGTATTTGTATCAGAGTTTATGTCATAAAAACCAGCAAAATTAATTTCCTACTCTAGCACCAATCTATTCACTAATGGTTTTCGAACATCCCAGGACTCCACCCTACTGGTCAGCCAGTCATATCAGCGGATGTTGGGTCTGGTGCCCAGTATATTGCCAGTCTCTGATAAGGGTAAGGCTGGATTCACACCTGTGCAGTTTTAGTGCTTTTTGCATTTTGCACTACAGTCCATTTAACATTGGTTTCCTATGGAACATGTTCTGTAGTGCAAATCTGCCAAATGCAAAAAGCGCTAAAACTGCCATAGGTGTGAATCCAGCCTAAAAGATAGCCAAAGCCTACAAACAAGCAGCTACAGCCTCCAATGAAGGCTGCAAAGAAGGGGAGGCTACTCTGCGTTGTGACCTGGCCTCAGTGTTGTAAATGGCTCTACCACCTCCAGCTTTCAGCAAGTGGGATAATAAATGTACGTGGTGAGGTCCGGACCGTACACAGCCCTGATATCACTCCACCTGGTCACCATATTTCCATCCTATACATCCAATGGAGAGCTCCTATCTTATACCCAGGGATCCCAATCTGGGTCTGCTGTTATAAATTTCAGGGGCCCGTACAGCCTACCTGACAGGGCCCCCTCCAAAAATATCAAATGACATTTTCGCTAAAATACCACCGACACGGTACTATGCTTTGCAGCCATGTCAGAAAAGATACATCCTTGGAACAAGACCCATTAGCAAAGCATGCAGCTGTGGTACAATAGTGCAGGGTTAAATAAGTTAAATATGTCGGACAATTGTGCTTTGCTCTCTATAGAGCCGTCAGCATTTGGATCACAAAGGATCAGAGAGCAAAAGGGGGCCTTCATTTATTTATTTTTTTTATTATTTTGTTACATTTTTTCATTTTTAGAATTTAAAATGTATTTATTTTAATTTTTTTTTAACTGCCCTGTTTTTCACTGGGGGGCTGTGGTGAAATATCAGGGGTCTAAACAGACCCCTAATGTCTCATATTTGAGACTGAGAAAGGAACTGAGGATTCATCAGCCCCCCTCGCTGCAGCCTCAGCTGCACTGGACGTGAATGAACAGGAAACTCTGAGGCTTCCTGTTCATTCACTAACTGAAGCATAGTAAACACAGCTTCAGTGATGCATAGACACAGGTGTTATCGGTATCGATCGCTCTCTGTGTTCATTCAGGAAAGGAAAGGGCTGGTAAATATGACGTATTTATCGCTCCCCCTGCTCTCCATCCTGAAACAGTCCCCCTGTGTGCCCGCTGCAGCAGCCGGTGGGAGAGGAGGAAGCTGGCAGTGCTACTCGGGTGGGGGGGGGGGCACACAGGGGGGTCCAGACAGCAGGTGGAAGGGGGCACAGATCCAAGAACCGACCCCCCTGCAGGGCAGCTGGAGGGATAGAGAGGAAAAGGAAGCTTGCAGTGCTTCAGTGGGATCCATAAGGCCCCTTTCACACATGCGGTGCGTATGTCCGTTTTTCATCCATCTGTTTTTGGATGAAAAACGGACATACGTGCATGTCTATGGGATAGCGGTCTGCTATCGTCCGCCTCCGCTATTGTCCGATTCTGCAGACCGAGGAAAACCCTATTTTTCCATCGGTCTGCAGAGCGGATCGGATGAACACGAACAGACGGTCCGTGTTCATCCGATCCCCCATAGAGGAGAGCGGAGAACTGACAGGGCGGTCCCTGCACAGTGTGCAGGGACCGCCCTGTCATCAGCCGGCTCAGCGGGGATCAGCTGACCGATCCCCGATGAGCAGCGGATCTTTACGGGGCGGATCAATACGGATCCGTCCCGTGTGAAAGGGGCCTAAGAGTCAGCTATGAGCCAGTACAGCTGGCCCCCCTTTTTGAACTAATGGGACCTGGGCCTGGTACAGCACCTTTACTGCCTTATCAGCAGCCCTGCTAACATCTCGTAGTTGGGTGTTCAATGGAATTCTGCCATCTCCACCAGCTCAGTCTATTGTCCTGCTTCTCTCCAGACATATTATTGGTCAGACTGACCCAAACAGAATCACCATTCATGGTGGGTCACCAATGAATCATCCTACACCAGGTCTGCCCTCCATAAAGCCATTTTGTGCCAGTGGTAAACGCTGCATTGGGATCAGAGTGGATATAAATCAATGATTTAAAAAAAAAAAAAACATCAGATTTTTTTTTGATTTAAATCGATTTTTTTCGATTTTTGACAAATTTATTTGAATAAAATGCTTTTGGAGTAATAATATAGTTTTCTATTTAAAGAGGAAGTAAACCCTGATGGGTTTATTTCCTCTTTGTTTCCCTGCAAAGGTAAAGCATAATGGACTACTGTGCATCGCATCGCATAGTAGCCCATTATGTGTCACTTACCTGACACAGGAGCCATCGATGTCACCGCGGTCCCCTGTAGCACGAAGCGTCCATCTTCCTTCCGGGTATCGCTGCTCCGGTGATGTGAGTGGCCGGCGCAGCCCCTCCCGCTGCTTTGACCGGGCCTCCCGTCCCACTGGGAGACCCAATCCTCGATCCGCCACTTCCGGCGGCTAGAGACAGACGGGCACAAAGCCGGCTTTGTTCCAGTCTCCTGAATGTAAACACGGAAGCGACGTCACAACGTCACTTCCTGTTTCCTCGGCTGCGGATGGCGCCAGATTTAAAAAAAATATACGGTATTCAGAATCGCTGTTTTCGACGATCTGAATACTTTGAAGTGCAAAGGAGGGATTGGAGGTCTTTTAGACCCCCGATCCCTCCATAAAGAGTACCTGTCACCACCTATTACTGTTACAAGGGATGTTTACATTCTTTGTGACAGCAATAAAAGTGATCTTTTTTTTTTAAAAACACAATTTAATAATATAAAAATAAATAAAAAATTTTTTTTTTAAAGTGCCCCGTCTCCGCGAGCTCGCGTAGCAAAGAAAACGCATACGGAAGTCGCGCCTGCATATGTAAATGGTGTTCAAATCACACATGTGAGGTATCGCCGCGATCGCCAGAGCGAGAGCAATAATTCTAGCACTGGACCTCCTCTGTAACTCTAACCTGGTAACCGTAAAACAAATTTAAATTGTCGCCTATGGAGATTTTTAGGTACCATAGTTTGTCGCCATTCCACGAGTGCGTGCGATTATAAAGCGTGACATGTTTGGTATCTATTTACTCGGCGTAACATCATCTTTCATATTATACAAAAAAATTGGGCTAACTTTACTGTTTTCGTTTTTTTTTTTAATTCATGAAAATGTCACTTTCCCCAAAAAGTTGCGTTTAAAACACTGCTGCACAAATACCATGTGACATAAAATATTACAACAATTGTCATTTTATTGTCTAGATTCCCTGCTAAAAAAAAAAATATAAATAAAATTATATATATATTTTCAGAAAAAAATACACTAAAATTAACTTTAGTGAAAACAAACAGAAAAAAATACACTAAAATTAACTTTAGTGCAAACAAACAGAAAAAGCACATAAAAGATGGGGCTGCAAATAGATGCCAAACATGTTCAGCACAGGGAATAGCAAAAAAAACGATGTTACCAAAAATTCTCCAGGTGGCGACACTTTAAAATGGCTGCATAATTATTTGCGGTGATACCTCACAGGTGGCACAATTTAATTTTACATGTGTTTGCCCTATGCTGTGACCCCGGGTTATGGGGGGTGCTTTACATTTTCTAATATTTTATATAATTTCTTAAAACTTTTTTTCCTTTAACTTTATTGCACCTTTGCATGTTTTGGAACTACATTTCCCATGTAGTTCCAAAACATCTGGGGTGCCAAGGTTTGCCTTTACTGCCCTAGACACCCTCCTAAACCTTGTGGACGGCCTTCCCAGAAGAGTTGAAGCTGTTATAGCTGCAAAGGGTGGGCCAACTCAATACTGAACCCTACGGGCTAAGACTGGCATGCCATTAAAGTTCATGTGTGTGTAAAGGCCGGCGTCCCAATACTATTGGTAATAAAGAGTATGATTAACAGCAGTCAAGGAATCTTTCCAATGTGTCTTCTGGTCTCAGCTCAAAATACCAACAATTCAGCCTCTAAAACCCGAACAACTGCTCATTCAGGGCTCTTCCCACAAGTCTCTGCATTTTAAATTCAAACTACAATTCATGTAAAGTGTATGTAATCCCCAACAATGGGCTTCTCTTATTGGCTCCCTGCACTAAACATCCCATTGAAAGTGTTTTGTTATATCAGTTTTGTAAGTGCAAAAACAGGAATCTTGTAGACGGATAACTTTAATTAACCACTTTCAGCCCCGGACCAATTTGCAGCCAAAGGACCAGGCCCCTTTTTTGCGATTCGGCACTGCGTCGCTTTAACTGACAATTGCGCGGTCGTGCGACGTGGCTCCCAAACAAAATTGACGTCCTTTTTTTCCTACAAATAGAGCTTTCTTTTGGTGGTATTGGATCGCCCCTGCGGTTTTTATTTTTTGCGCTATA
>CM053038.1:56456824-56504324 GCA_028564925.1 Lithobates sylvaticus
TGGAGTGATAACTAGCTAGATGAATATTTTAGATTTGCACTTGTGCAATGTACAGAGTCGTCGTCTCCTGTGCGGAGCGCCCCTCCCCCGCACACACACACACCTGCAGGATGGTGCAGACAGGTGCCAGTGACAGGCTGTAACCGAAGCTGCAGGTTCCTGAGCCACATCCGCCGGTGACAGAGCAGAGAGCCGCGTCCTGTCAGCACAGCCCGGGGATTGTGTGCATGCCACAGTGAGATGCCATTCCCGGGGGCATTGTTCAGGATAAGGGGGGCACCGAGGAAACGTGACAGAGCAGTAGATACCTTGAACCGACCCCCTGCAGGCAGAGGAGAGAATCTGTATATAAAATAAGTCACCTGCTTACCAGTCAGCCCCATCCACACTCACTAATGTACCCAAACACTTCCTGCACATCCTGCCATGGCAGCTGGCATTCTGTACTGGTCACGCTGATTGTTCTCACTATGCCCAAAACAAAAAACAAAATATGTATTTTTCTAAAGTTGAAGTCCGGGTTTTTTTGTTTGCACATTTGTACCGGCTCCTTTTCTATAGTGAAACTGCTTAATCTGATTTCACTGCACACTGTGAGCTTCTCACAATGTGCATTAGAAGCTGCAGCAAGTCACATAGAGCCTCATTTCCTGGCTGGAGGACATCCAGCGTCATCTCCCAAGCTGCACTCTCCCTGGCCTTCCCCATTTCAGTTCTTCCAATCACGGAGCCCCTCTCACCACCCACAATCTGGCTGCATTGCATATAGAGGCTCAGAGACCCAAGTGATGATGGCCCTGGGTCTAAAATAAAAAGTATGGAATGAAACCAGAAAGGATTTATTTGAAAATGTCATAAGCGTGTTGATGAGGGGGGAGGGGTTGATCCTGAGAAGGAAAGATATAAGCAGCTTTGGCTGGAGGTGGGGAGGGGATGGGACTCCTGTATGCTGCCTTCTTGGCCATGCCGGCCATTCCTGTGATCTAGGCTTCCTGTTGCCTCATACTGCACATATTTCGGTGACAAGGCAGCCAAACCATTGGCAAGAATATTTGGAGAGCGAATGGTGGGGTCCAGGAATCCATTGCCACCATCCTCTGCAGGGTTACCATCTTGTAATGATGCCAGTCTGTGGTGAACACCGATATGGGGAACACCACACTGCTGTACACACACACTCGATGGTGGGTCATTTATGGGGAATTCCACATTGCCATAGGTACACTCAGTGGTGGGTCATTTGTGAACACCACCACAATGCTATAAACACACTCATAGGGGGTCCATTTATTGGTAACATCACAATGCTATACACACACTCATAGGGGGTCCATTTATTGGTAACATCACAATGCTATACACACACTCATAGGGGGTCCATTTATTGGTAACATCACAATGCTACACACACACTCATAGGGGGTCCATTTATTGGTAGCATCACAATGCTATACACACACTCATAGGGGGTCCATTTATTGGGAACATCACAATGCTATACACACACACTCAATGGGGGGGGGGGGGGGGGGTATGGGGAACACCACATTGGCATACCCACACTCAATAGGGGTTCATTTATTGGGCAAACCACAAAGCTATACTTACACACTCATAGGGGGGGTAATTTATGGGAAACAACACAAAGCTAAACTTACACGCTCAATAGTAGGTCATTTGTGGGGAACACCACAATGCTATACATACACACAATAGTAGGTCATTTGTGAGGAACACCACACTGCCATACACACACACTCATAGGGGGTCCATTTATGGGGCACACTATAATGCTATACATACACACAATGGTAGGTCATTTGTGAGGAACACCACAATGCTGTACATACACACTCATAGGGGGGTCGTTTATGGGGAGCACATCATTGCTATACACACACACTCATATGAGGGTCATTTATGGGGTATACCACATTGCTATACACATACTCGCTGGGGGGGCGTCAGGATACTGTTGCCCCAGGACAGAAGTATTTAATCTGAGGAACCCCACATTCGTCCTGGACAACTTACAATAACTGCTGCTAACATCTCTTCTACATAAGTGTCAATGATGAGAAAGATTGTCACAGTAAACAGTAAACATAACAGTAAAGGAAATGGTGCATAGAGAAAAAAAGCCAATAATCCCTGTTATTAGACTACAATGTGATATACTATATATCTCAAATTCGCCAGTCACGTAAGGCCATTCATGATACAATCAGTCACACATCAGCACACACAGATTCTTCATGGAGGGCCCCACTTTGAACATGTAGCTGTGCAGGATCCTTTTTGTAAGAAGAGGAACATGCCTGAATATGTGGATGGTGTGGGCCTGCCTTTGTGTACACAGTGAGATCCTATATCTGAGGAAAGCATAATTCGGGGTCTCGGGTATGCATAGCGCACAGTGCGGGGTCTCACATATGCGTAGTGCACAGTGCGGGGGCTCACGTATGCATAGCGCACAGTGCGGGGGCTCACGTATGCATAGCGCACAGTGCGGGGGCTCACGTATGCATAGCGCACAGTGCGGGGTCTCACGTATGCGTAGTGCACAGTGCGAGGTCTCACGTATGCGTAGCGCACAGTGCGGGGTCTCACGTATGCGTAGCGCACAGTGCGAGGTCTCACATATGCATAGTGCACAGTGCGGGGGCTCACGTATGCGTAGTGCACAGTGCGGGGGCTCACGTATGCGTAGTGCACAGTGCGGGGGCTCACGTATGCGTAGCGCACAGTGCGGGGTCTCACATATGCGTAGTGCACAGTGCGGGGTCTCACATATGCGTAGCGCACAGTGAGGGGGCTCACGTATGCGTAGCGCACAGTGCGGGGTCTCACAAATGTGTAGTGCACAGTGCGGGGGCTCACGTATGCATAGTGCACAGTGCGGGGGCTCACGTATGTGTAGTGCACAGTGCGGGGTCTCACATATGCGTAGTGCACAGTGCGGGGGCTCACGTATGCGTAGCACACAGTGCGGGGGGTCACGTATGCGTAGCGCACAGTGCAGCGTTCAACGCATGCAAAGAGCACAATTCAAGACAGCACGGGGTTCTAGGTCTGCAGTCCGGGGTCCCATGTCTACAAAAAGCACAATGCAAGATTTCATATTTGCAGAGAATACAGTGCTGGGTCCCATGCCTGCACAGAGCACAGTGTTGGCTCCCACATCTGCAGAGAAAAGAATATGGGGTCCCATGATTGCATAGTGCAGGGTGAAATGTTTGCACAGTGCAGGGTTTGATGTTTACACAGTATGCAGTCTGATGCACAGTGCGGGTCCCATGTTTGCAGAGTGCACAGTGCGGGTCCCATGTTTGCAGAGTGCACAGTGCGGGTCCCATGTTTGCAGAGTGCACAGTGCGGGTCCCATGTTTGCAGAGTGCACAGTGCGGGTCCCATGTTTGCAGAGTGCACAGTGCGGGTCCCAAGTTTGCAGAGTACACAGTGCGGGTCCCAAGTTTGCAGCGTACACAGTGCGGGTCCCATGTTTGCAGAGTACACAGTGCGGGTCCCATGTTTGCAGAGTACACAGTGCGGGTCCCATGTTTGCAGAGTACACAGTGCGGGTCCCATGTTTGCAGAGTGCACAGTGCGGGTCCCATGTTTGCAGAGTGCACAGTGCGGGTCCCATGTTTGCAGAGTGCACAGTGCGGGTCCCATGTTTGCAGAGTGCACAGTGCGGGTCCCATGTTTGCAGAGTGCACAGTGCGGGTCCCATGTTTGCAGAGTGCACAGTGCGGGTCCCATGTTTGCAGAGTGCACAGTGCGGGTCCCATGTTTGCAGAGTACACAGTGCGGGTCCCATGTTTGCAGAGTACACAGTGCGGGTCCCATGTTTGCAGAGTGCACAGTAAGGTCTCGGAGGAACACGCCGCTTACATTCCTCAGCATCATTAGTTGCACTTGACGTTGTCATCACATGCCAATTATCATCAGCTAATAAGAGTAGCAGAGCCACTACATTACAGATAAAATCAGGAGGATGTAATCTCATTGGAAAATCTCCCTTCACTGGCTCATATCAGAGGGGGGGCAGCATGGGGTGAATATAGGGGTGGGGGGGGGGGTGTAATACCTGACAGCGACACAGCCAGAGTCTGAAAATAATAGGAGGACCCCCCCCCTTCCTTGTAAAATGATAGGTGTGCCCCCCCCCCCCGACTCTTTCAGAAGCTCTGCAGGCTCAGACAATAGCAGCAGTACACTGGCAGCTCAGCAAAGTGCAAAATGTTCACTCAGATTTACTAATACAGCTCCTACACGACTCCCTGTACATGTACTGAGGGTCCGGCCTGGCATCAGTACGTGGCCTGTCAGGGCAGCCAGCATGACCTGCACACCATCTGTCCCGAATTTCTGGCCTGTGACCAACTGACACCCACCTAACTGTGCTGTGTGTCCCTGGCAGATGCCTCCTATCCCTGGCACTGCTATGACATGGCACCTTCTGCCCTTACCCAGCAGGAGGGTGCTCAGGTCAGGGCAGAGAAGAGCTACTGACAAATACTACAAGACATAGCCAATTCCTTCTATGAATATATAATAGAAAGTTTATTGCATATTTACAAAGAAAAAATAACTTTTCTATACAGTCAGCAGACTAAGCCATCATCCTCCGTCTTCCCCACATCCCACTCCGTCAGGAGCTCCGAGCAAACCTCAGTGTAAAGCAAGTCCCAGTCCCAGTGCACGTCGTCCTGTGGAGGGAAACCACATTACCACATCGCTACCACAAAATATCATCACCCCTAGCTGCCCCCCCCCGGACATGTCATATCCCTTCCAGACGTGTTACCTCCCCCCGACATGTTATTTCCCACCCCAGACGTGTCAACCCCCCCCCCCCCCCCCCAATACATGTCACCAATCACAGTCTCCCAGGACCATAGCTAGAACAGGCCATTGTCTAATCAGGTTCCCATCATTGCAGTCTGTGATCTCACCTCTCTCACTTCCCCTTCTGGTGACAAGACTTTGGTGAGGAGTTTTAGATCGATGTCTCCATCCTGATAAGAGAATATGATAGTGTTGAGTAAAAAGAAACATCTATAGTCAAACTGTCCATTAATATAGATAATTGCAGATTTTCTGTTTACACCGGATAGTAGAGCCAACTGTCCTTCCGTGTCAAACCCATTAAAAAAACATAAGAACCACCCATCCCAGGTGACACCACACCTTCCACCACACCAGAACTACACCGACCTCCATACTACAGCAGACACCACAGGTACTCTGGGCTGAGGGTGTATTGCATTTTCTGGGGCAATTCACTGTAAGGAATAACGAATAACCTTTGGCAAAAATTCAGTGTAGGGATGAATGGGGAATACTCAGATCTGGTCATATGTTCACCCCTTTATGGGAGAAAATCCTCTTCTGTGACAGGACAGCAGATCAATGGGAGTGAGGTGGAGGTCCAAGGAAAAAGCATAGTTACACCGAATGGAGCACGGGCAGGTAAGGCATCCAGGGGGTTTCTAGTGGCAGTATGCAGGGGACAGGGGGTGTCCAGTGGCAGTATGCAGGGGACAGGGGGTGTCCAGTGGCAGTATGTTGGGGGCAGACGGGGTGTCCAGTGGCAGTATGTTGGGGACAGGGGGTGTCCAGTGGCAGTATGTTGGGGACAGGGGGTGTCCAGTGGCAGTATGTTGGGGACAGGGGGTGTCCAGTGGCAGTATGTTGGGGACAGGGGGTGTCCAGTGGCAGTATGTTGGGGACAGGGGGTGTCCAGTGGCAGTATGTTGGGGGCAGGGGGTGTCCAGTGGCAGTATGTTGGGGGCAGGGGGTGTCCCGTGGCAGTATGTTGGGGGCAGGGGGTGTCCAGTGGCAGTATGTTGGGGGCAGGGGATGTCCAGTGGCAGTATGTTGGGGGCAGGGGGTGTCCAGTGGCAGTATGTTGGGGGCAGACGGGGTGTCCAGTGGCAGTATGTTGGGGGCAGACGGGGTGTCCAGTGGCAGTATGTGGGGCAGACGGGGTGTCCAGTGGCAGTATGTGGGGCAGACGGGGTGTCCAGTGGCAGTATGTTGGGGACAGGGGGTGTCCAGTGGCAGTATTAAGGGGACAGGGGGTGTCCAGTGGCAGTATGTGGGGCAGACGGGGTGTCCAGTGGCAGTATGTTGGGGACAGGGGGTGTCCAGTGGCAGTATGTTGGGGACAGGGGGTGTCCAGTGGCAGTATGCAGGGGGCAGACGGGGTGTCCAGTGGCAGTATGCAGGGGGCAGACGGGGTGTCCAGTGGCAGTATGCAGGGGGCAGACGGGGTGTCCAGTGGCAGTATGCAGGGGGCAGACGGGGTGTCCAGTGGCAGTATGTTGGGGACAGGGGGTGTCCAGTGGCAGTATGTTTGGGACAGGGGGTGTCCAGTGGCAGTATGTTTGGGACAGGGGGTGTCCAGTGGCAGTATGTTGGGGACAGGGGGTGTCCAGTGGCAGTATGCAGGGGGCAGACGGGGTGTCCAGTGGCAGTATGCAGGGGGCAGACGGGGTGTCCAGTGGCAGTATGTTGGGGACAGGGGGTGTCCAGTGGCAGTATGTTGGGGACAGGGGGTGTCCAGTGGCAGTATGTTGGGGCAGGGGGTGTCCAGTGGCAGTATGTTGGGGGCAGGGGGTGTCCAGTGGCAGTATGTTGGGGGCAGGGGGTGTCCAGTGGCAGTATGTTGGGGGCAGGGGGTGTCCAGTGGCAGTATGTTGGGGGCAGGGGGTGTCCAGTGGCAGTATGTTGGGGACAGGGGGTGTCCAGCGGCAGTATGTTGGGGACAGGGGGTGTCCAGTGGCAGTATGTTGGGGACAGGGGGTGTCCAGTGGCAGTATGTGGGGCAGACAGGGTGTCCAGTGGCAGTATGTGGGGCAGACAGGGTGTCCAGTGGCAGTATGTGGGGCAGACAGGGTGTCCAGTGGCAGTATGTGGGGAAGACGGGGTGTCCAGTGGCAGTATGTTGGGGGCAGGGGGTGTCCAGTGGCAGTATGTTGGGGGCAGGGGGTGTCCAGTGGCAGTATGTTGGGGGCAGGGGGTGTCCAGCGGCAGTATGTTGGGGACAGGGGGTGTCCAGTGGCAGTATGTTGGGGACAGGGGGTGTCCAGTGGCAGTATGTTGGGGACAGGGGGTGTCCAGTGGCAGTATGTGGGGCATAAGGGGTTTCTAGTAGCAGCATGTAGCAGACGGAGTGTTAAGTGGAAGCATGTGGGACACTGGGGATGTCTAGTGGCAGTATGGGGGGACGCAGGGAGCTCACCAGGGTCTGGAAAGCAGCGTGTCTCATAAGGTCATTGTCCAGGTCTCTATAGGTCATCACTCGATTTACTTGAACACTAAAAGGAAAGAAAATGTTATATAATGTTATAGAAGTGATAGAGAAGAAGAAAGTACACAGTGAGAGAGTGTGGAAAGGTAGAGGAGGACACAGCAAGGGATGGAGAGGACACAGCATACAGAGACATAGTAAGATACAGAACAGTTCTCACCTAGGGGGTGCAGCAACTTGCTGAGCTAAATCTTCCTCCTGAACCTCCTCCAGATCTGGAATCACCGGAATATCTACCGACAAAATTCCAAAAATGGAAGAATATCACAAAATGTGCTCACTCCGTTATCCCTGTCATGTACCTGTATCCCTGTCCTCTCTCTGTTATCCCTGTCCTCTCTCTGTTATCCCTGTCCACTCTCTGGTATCCCTGTCCACTCTCTGGTATCCCTGTCCACTCTCTGGTATCCCTGTCCTCTCTCTGGTATCCCTGTCCTCTCTCAGTTATCCCTGTCCTCTCTCTGGTATCCCTGTCCTCTCTCTGGTATCCCTGTCCTCTCTCTGGTATCCCTGTCATGTACCTTTATCCCTGTCCTCTCTCTGTTATCCCTGTCCTGTACCTGTATCCCTGTCTTCGCTATGTTATGCCTGTCCTGTACCCATATCCCGGTCATCTCTGTCCTGTACCCATATCCCGGTCATCTCTGTCCTGTACCCATATCCCGGTCATCTCTGTCCTGTACCCATATCCCGGTCATCTCTGTCCTGTACCCATATCCCGGTCATCTCTGTCCTGTACCCATATCCCTGTCATCTCTGTCCTGTACTTGTATCCCTGTCCTCTCTCTGTTATCCCTGTCCTCTCTCAGTTATCCTTGTCCTGTACCCATATCCCTGTCCTCTCTGTTATCCCTGTCCTGTACGTGTGTCTCTGTCCTCTGTTATTCTTCTCCTGTCTTCTCTCGGTTAGCTCTGTCATGGACCCGTATCCCTGTCTTCTCTCTGTTATCCTGGTTCTGGGCTCATGTGACTCCATACAACCACCTTTGGACTCCATGCATCTCACTCACCTTCACCCTCATCTGACTCATCCAGACTTTGCTGTCTCAAACGGCTGCTGCAGGAAGAAGAGAGAATGTACAGAGCGTACTGCATTCTACACAGAATTTATAATAAAATATACACTGCATACTATAATGTACAAAGTTGTAAAAGTAGATTATAATGTACACAGAATGTACAGTTAAGTCCATATATATTTGGACACGGGCACAATTTTCATACTTTTGGCTCTGTATGCCACCAGACTAAAATGAAAATTAAACAAATGAATTTGAAGTGCCGACTTTCAGCTTTAATTCAAGGGGGTTGAACATAAATATCAAGTACAAATTTTAAGAAATTGCAACCATTTTTTATTAACAGCCCCCCCCCCCCACCCCATTTTTAATATCTTGTTGAGAATCCTTTACTGCCTGAAATCTGGAACCCAACGACATTACCAAAGTCTGGGTTTCTACCTTTCTGATGCTTTGCTCTAACTGCAGCTGTCTTCAGTTGTTCTTTGTGTGTGGCTCTTTCTGCCTTTAGTTTTGCCTTCAGCAAGTGAAATGCTCAACTGGGTTGAGATCAGGTGACTGACTCGACCATTGCAGAATTTTCCACTTCTTTTCCTTCAAAAGCTCCTGGGTTGCTTTTGCAGTGCGTTTTGGAGAATTGTCCATCTGTACTGTGAAGCGCCGTCCAATCAGCTTTGCTGCATTTGGCTGAATCTGGGCTGACAGAACACACAGCAGACTTCATCCGTCTGTCACATCATCAATAAACACCAATGACCCAGTGCCACTGGAAGCCATGCATGCCCATGTCATCACACTGCAAGCTCCACCATGTGACCACAGGTCATGATCACAGGTCATGATGTGACCACAGGTCATGATCCACCATGTGACCACATGGATCATGAGCTGTTCCAAGCCTTTTCCACACTTTTTTCTTCCCGGCATTTTGGTGCAGATTAATCTTAGTTTCATTCGTCCAAAGAATGGTTTGCACCTTGTGGTGAACTCTCTGTATTTGCTCTTGTGAAGTCTTTTCTTGATTGTAGACTTTGACAATGATACACCCACTTCCTGGAGAGTGTCCTTCACTTGTCTGGATGGTGTGAATGGATTTTTCTTCACCATAGAGAGGATCCTGCAATCATCCACCACTGTTGTCTTCCGTGGACGTCCAGGCCTTTTTATGTTGCTGAGCTCACCAGTGCGTTCTTCTTTCCTCAGAATGTAACACTGGTCACTGGTAGAAGCAGACAGGCAGGGAGGGGAGGGGGAGGAGGACAGAGGGGACATAGACACAGGAGAGCAGGGCTGCGGATGATGGAGACACGTACTCTGACCGCAGTGTCAGGGCTCGGCAGCCTTGATATATTGTGGTCAGCATACAGTGGGGAGGGCATAGCCAGGCAGGATCAGCCAGGTTTTTTAGGTGTTACAGGGGGCCAAATAACACAGCACAAGCACTGTGCTGTATAAAATGCTTTAAGGGAACCGGATCTGCTTGTTTTTTTTTGGGCTAACAAACGCTTTAAATATGTTTTGGTAAATACCTGAAAAAAACTAAAATTGTGCCTGTGTTCAAATATATATATATATATATATATGGACCTAACTGTATAATATGTATACCTTAATATACACTACATTATGATGTACTAAGATGTATAATATAATGTACTCAGGGTACTATAGCAAGAAGAGATGTATAATAATGTATAATGTACAATTTCCAGGAGTAACAGGTTTATTATGGAAATCGCACATTTAAGTGTTTATTTAGAAAGCAAATATAGTATGCAGTGCAAATAATATTATACATTCTATTATGCTTACATAGCAAGTGTAGTAAGTTTTGATTACTTGTATAGCACATATATAATATGCACCACATGCTATAATACACAATTATACATTTTTATTATTTATTATGTATACACTGCTGTATAATGTAGACTGTGTACTATATTATAAACAGATAAATAATGCATTAAGATAAAAAACCTTCTGTGTGTAGCAGCCTCCCAGCACCCCCTAATTACTTAATTGAGCCTCACCTCTCTCCAGCAATGTCCACAAGTGTTCTAGCCATCCGAGACTCTCCTCCTATTTGGCTGAGACACAGCAGCGGCGCCATTGGCTCCTGCTGCTGCCAAAATTAGTTAGCCAATCGGGGGAGAGAGAAGGTGGGGCCGGTTCGGGGCTCCGTGTCTGAATAGACACACAGAGCTGTGACTCGAGTGCCCCCATAGTAAGCTACTTGCCATGGGGGCACTCAAAAGGAGGGAGGGGCCAGGAGCACAGAAAGAGGACCCAAGAAGGAGTATCCGGGCTGCTCTGTGCAAAACCAACTGCAGAGGGGAGGTAAGTATAACATGTTTGTTATTTTATTTTATTTTTTTTAAAACAAGACTTTACAATCACTTGAAATAATGTACACCGAATGTATAATATATTGTACACAGATATCTAATAATGTATAACATAATGTACATAGCGTACTTTAATGAGAAGAGAACGATGGGAGGTGGTCCTTGTCCTGGACAAACTTAAAGTGGTTGTAAACCCTTACAAACCACTTAAGGCTAGATTAAGGCTTACCTGTAGGTCAAAGAAATATCTCCTAAACCTACACGGTTTAGGAGACATTTGCCAAAAGACAGGCACCGATGTCTACGGCGCATGCGCCGTAGACAGCGGCGCGCAGGCGCCCTGAGAAAGCCGCTCTCAACGGCGATATGCCGCGAGTGGCGGCTCCCGTGCACATTCGCGGGAGTGACGTCATCGCAGGGCCGGCGAATGACAGCGCCGGAGCCGCGAGACCCACCAAGAAGATGGAGGCTCCGTACACAAGGGGACATCGGTGACATCGCTGGCTCCCGTGTCAGGTAAGTGACACATAATGGACTACTATGCGATGCATATAAGTCCGTTATGCTTTACCTTTGCAGGGAAACAAAGAGGAAGTAAACCCATCAGGGTTTACTTCCTCTTTAACAAAACAATCACATTACACAATGGCAGAGGTGAGATGGACTGCTGGAGGAAATTATATTCAGTAATAGGTTTTCCTCATGTGAATGTTTGTAAGAGGCAAAACATGGCGGCCTCCTACAGGGAAGAGAGAAGCCAATTCTCTGCCCTCTAAAATGTTGCCATGTTTTCAAAAAGGACATCACTACACCTTTACATAGCGTCACTTACTCTTCCACGTCCTCCGCACCACGCTTTCCCTGCCTGCAAGAAAGAAACATCTTTTTATCCAGTAATTGTAACATGAGCAGTCTTTCTGGATGTCAGTCTGCAAAGTGTTCATAGTACTGATATCATGGAAATTAATGTGACCCTATGTGGGGTCCAGATGCCACCATTATCCCCAATGTTAGAAGGAAACACTCACTTGGTGGTCCCCGAGGAGTCGTCTGCCCACCCTCCCTGCCGCAGTGGTTTCGGGGGGCCCTGAAACAAGAAAATTAAGAGAATTAGAACATAATTTGTAGCAAGGAACACATTGTTACCACTAATATACAGTGTAAGATACAGAACTCCAAGTAAGGGCTCTTTTACAAGGGCGATCTGATCAAATTTGCCTGTCACCTTTCTAGGCGGACCTAATCGGAAGGTCCATGCAAGTCCTGGTGGACTTGTGTCCGGTTAGACCCACCTACCTCCGGGTCCAATCAGGCCCGCTAGAAATAAAATTGAGGAGGTAGTAAGGAAGCAAAGTAAAAGTAAAGTAAACTCCATAGAAATTGTTAACTTTTTAACATATTTGAACAGGCAAACAGCGGGTGTTCATTTGTCCGCAAACAAACCAAACATATGGGGCGTTCCCAGCAAATTCAAGCGCCGCAGAGTGCCCCATAATGGACTGCGAGATCGCAGTGCATTGACAGCTGCTGATTGGCCAAAGCATGCACCTGACTTGCATGCTTTGGCCAATCATAGCATGATCTGCTGGGAGAGCGATGATTGGCCAAAGGCAGGGTGCTTTTGGCCAATCTTGGCTCAGGGGGCTAAGTCCAAGCCCCACACTATATAAGGCTGCTTACATGGCGGTCGTATGTAGTGTGATAACGTTGAGAGATTGAGAGAACTTGAGCTAGATTAGGCAGGTTAGTAAGTGGCGTGCAGGCAGTATAATATATATATATATATATATATATATATATATATATATATATATATATATACATACATATATACACACACACACATACACACACACAGTGTAGAGTATATAATACAGTGCATTGAAGTAGTTAAGGGGAACCCTATGACAGAATTAAGAAAAAAATCGTCATGGGCCCCCCCCCCAAATCCATACCAGGTTGATGGGGACAAGGGCCTCTTCCCGACAACCCTGGCCATTGTTTGTAGGGGTCTGCGGGTGGGGGCCCCCAGATCCCGCCCCCCCTATGTGAATGGGTATTCATTCATTCATTGTACCCCTACCCATTCACCAAAAAAGTGTCAAAAGATTAAACCACAATAGAACGTTTTTGACAATTCCTTTATAAAAAAAATAAAAAAATAAATAATAAAAAAAAAGTGTCCCGCGATGTCCATCCATCTACAATCACGCTGCACGACGGACCCGAAAAATAGAAAAGAGAAAGCTCCGCCTCGATGGGAGGCAAGGGCGGGGCCACCCGGTAAAGTAAACGAGTGACCTGCCCCCTTCTGACCTCAGATGGGGGTGGGGTCATCCTGTTACATTACAGCCGTGAGCAAGTTTAAATTACATTTTCTCCTTTAGAAATGTAATTTTGCTGCGGCACTGTTCTACACATTGCACATATGTGCCACTTTACAGGCAGACTAAGGGCACAATATTTAAAGGAATGTTTCATTTTTATTGTTTCACTTTAAGCATTATTAAAAATCACTGCTCCTGAAAAAAAAAACTTGTTTTAAAAACTTTAACATTAATACATGTCTCCTGGGGCAGTACCTGGGTCCCCGTATACTATTTATGGCAATAACTTGCATATAAGCCTTTAAAATTAGCACTTTTGATTTTTCATGTTCGTGTCCCATAAATGTTCTAGTGCGAACCTAACCAGGGGGTGTACGGCTCATCCGTAATGGGCACTGATCATGAGGCACTTGTACGCAGCACTGATAGACGGCACTGATATGCAGCACTGATGGGCACTCAGACAGCATTGAGAGGTGGCACTGGTGGGCACTGAAAGGTGGCACTGATAGGCAGTACTGATCAGGAGGCATGTCCAAATGTAATTTGGGTACAGTGTTGTATGACCGCCAATTGTCATTCAAAGTGCGACAGCGCTGAAAGCTGAAAATTGGTCTAGAAAAGAGGGGGGTTTAAGTGCCCAGTAAGCAAGTGGTTAAACCAGGTGTCTCCAATTTTTCTAAACAAAGGGCCAGTTTACTACCCTCAGACTTTAGGGGGGCCAGGCTGTGGCCATTGGGAGTAGAAAGGGTCCCAATGACAGTGGGGAGAATACAATGCCCCATCACTGGTGTCAGTGGGAGGAATTGCGTCCCATCATTAATGTTGTTGGGCCCCATTGTTGGTGTTATTGGGAGAATATGTTCCCCGTCATTGGGAGGAATTGTGTTCCATCACTGGTGTCATTGGCCCCTATTGTTGGTATCATTAGGAGGAATTGTGTCCCCCTTTTAGTGGTGTCATTGGTAGAAATTGTGCCTCATAATTGGTGTCATTGAGAGGAATTGTGCCCCATTGTTGGTGTCATTGGGAGGAATTGTGTTCCATCACTGGTGTCATTGGCCCCTATTGTTGGTGTCATTAGGAGGAATTGTGTCCCCTTTTAGTGGTGTCATTGGTAGAAATTGTGCCTCATAATTGGTGTCATTGAGAGGAATTGTGCCCCATTGTTGGTGTCATTGGGAGGAATTGTGCCCCTTCATTGGTGCCAGTAAAGGATATTATGCCCCATTGTTGGTATTAGTTAATGAAATAGTGCCGCAAGGGCCGGATAAAAGCAAGCACAGATCTGGCCCCTGGGCCGCAGTTTGAAGACCATTGTTTTAAATGAAAGAAAATGAATACACCATGTCAGTTCTAAGTGTCATTTATTTAGGCACATCACCTTTATCCATAGGCACTATCTGAAACAAGATCTATGATTTGCCTGTACAGACATGTTGAAAAGGTTGACGATTCCCATGGAGTGTACTTCATTTTCCCATAGCTGTAAGGCCGGCCATAGATGGAGTGAATGCCTTTCCTACAACGAGTTCCAGAAAAGAAAATCCCTCGAATGCCCCATCACAGACAGGGTTGATGGGAGAATCCCTTCTGCGGAGCCATTGTGTTCTCCTGGCGGGGTGCGGGGGAAGCCATCCCCGCCGAAAGAACACAGCGATTATTGCTAGCGGCTATAACAGCGTGTAAAATCCGGGAAGCTGGTTGTACTCAAGTTGAAAGATCGATCCACTCAGTACATTCAGCCTGCCCAGATATGGTTCAAATCTCAGCCGGTTCCTGTTGAATTGGTCGAGATTCGAACCCTCTATAGCCGGCTTTAGTGTCCTTGAAATTCTCTGAATGTATCTAACATTAGCAGCATATCTGGAGTTTGCATAGAAATTCTGTTTGCTCTCTTTTCACATTCAGCGCACCTCTCTTGTGGCCAAGCTCCGGGAAGCGTCTCCATCATCTTGTTGAGTGTCCTGAGCAGCTCGAGCGCGACGTCCCATCCTGGCGCCCTGCAGAGGGAAGATTTTATATAAGTGTTAACACTGGAGTCACACTACACTTCACATACATGAAGGGGGGGGGAGGGGGAGTTTCTGGGGTGATCTGTGTATATAGTACTATGGGGGTATTTATAGGAGGGGGTCTCTGTGTATACAGTACTATGGGGGTATTTATAGGAGGGGGTCTCTGTGTATACAGTACTATGGGGGTATTTATAGGAGGGGGTCTCTGTGTATACAGTACTATGGGGGGTATTTATAGGAGGGGGTCTCTGTGTATATAGTACTATGAAGGTATTTATAGGAGGGGGTCTCTGTGTATATAGTACTATGGGGGGTATTTATAGGAGGGGGTCTCTGTGTATACAGTACTATGGGGGTATTTGTAGGAGGGGGTCTCTGTGTATACAGTACTATGGGGGTATTTGTAGGAGGGGGTCTCTGTGTATACAGTACTATGGGGGGTATTTATAGGAGGGGGTCTCTGTGTATACAGTACTATGGGGGGTATTTATAGGAGGGGGTCTCTGTGTATACAGTACTATGGGGGTATTTGTAGGAGGGGGTCTCTGTGTATACAGTACTATGGGGGTATTTATAGGAGGGGGTCTCTGTGTATACAGTACTATGAAGGTATTTATAGGAGGGGGTCTCTGTGTATATAGTACTATGGGGGTATATACAGGAGGGGGTCTCTGTGTATACAGTACTATGGGGGTATCTGTGTATATAGTACTATGGGGGTATATACAGGAGGGGGTCTCTGTGTATACAGTACTATGGGGGTATTTATAGGAGGGGGTCTCTGTGTATACAGTACTATGAAGGTATTTATAGGAGGGGGTCTCTGTGTATACAGTACTATGAAGGTATTTATAGGAGGGGGTCTCTGTGTATACAGTACTATGGGGGTATTTGTAGGAGGGGGTCTCTGTGTATACAGTACTATGAAGGTATTTATAGGAGGGGGTCTCTGTGTATATAGTACTATGGGGGTATATACAGGAGGGGGTCTCTGTGTATACAGTACTATGGGGGTATTTATAGGAGGGGGTCTCTGTGTATATAGTACTATGGGGGTATATACAGGAGGGGGTCTCTGTGTATACAGTACTATGGGGGTATTTATAGGAGGGGGTCTCTGTGTATACAGTACTATGGGGGGTATTTATAGGAGGGGGTCTCTGTGTATACAGTACTATGGGGGGTATTTATAGGAGGGGGTCTCTGTGTATACAGTACTATGGGGGTATTTATAGGAGGGGGTCTCTGTGTATACAGTACTATGGGGGGTATTTATAGGAGGGGGTCTCTGTGTATACAGTACTATGGGGGTATTTAAAGGAGGGGGTCTCTGTGTATACAGTACTATGAAGGTATTTATAGGAGGGGGTCTCTGTGTATACAGTACTATGAAGGTATTTATAGGAGGGGGTCTCTGTGTATACAGTACTATGGGGGTATTTGTAGGAGGGGGTCTCTGTGTATACAGTACTATGGGGGTATTTATAGGAGGGGGTCTCTGTGTATACAGTACTATGGGGGTATTTATAGGAGGGGGTCTCTGTGTATACAGTACTATGGGGGTATTTATAGGAGGGGGTCTCTGTGTATATAGTACTATGGGGGTATTTATAGGAGGGGGTCTCTGTGTATACAGTACTATGAAGGTATTTATAGGAGGGGGTCTCTGTGTATATAGTACTATGGGGGTATATACAGGAGGGGGTCTCTGTGTATACAGTACTATGGGGGTATCTGTGTATATAGTACTATGGGGGTATATACAGGAGGGGGTCTCTGTGTATACAGTACTATGGGGGTATTTATAGGAGGGGGTCTCTGTGTATACAGTACTATGAAGGTATTTATAGGAGGGGGTCTCTGTGTATACAGTACTATGAAGGTATTTATAGGAGGGGGTCTCTGTGTATACAGTACTATGGGGGTATTTGTAGGAGGGGGTCTCTGTGTATACAGTACTATGGGGGTATTTATAGGAGGGGGTCTCTGTGTATATAGTACTATGGGGGTATATAAAGGAGGGGGTCTCTGTGTATACAGTACTATGGGGGTATTTATAGGAGGGGGTCTCTGTGTATACAGTACTATGGGGGGTATTTATAGGAGGGGGTCTCTGTGTATACAGTACTATGGGGGTATTTATAGGAGGGGGTCTCTGTGTATACAGTACTATGGGGGTATTTATAGGAGGGGGTCTCTGTGTATACAGTACTATGGGGGGTATTTATAGGAGGGGGTCTCTGTGTATACAGTACTATGGGGGTATTTATAGGAGGGGGTCTCTGTGTATAAAGTACTATGGGGGTATTTATAGGAGGGGGTCTCTGTGTATACAGTACTATGGGGGTATTTATAGGAGGGGGTCTCTGTGTATACAGTACTATGGGGGTATTTATAGGAGGGGGTCTCTGTGTATACAGTACTATGGGGGTATTTATAGGAGGGGGTCTCTGTGTATACAGTACTATGGGGGGTATTTGTAGGAGGGGGTCTCTGTGTATACAGTACTATGGGGGTATTTATAGGAGGGGGTCTCTGTGTATACAGTACTATGGGGGTATTTATAGGAGGGGGTCTCTGTGTATATAGTACTATGGGGGTATTTATAGGAGGGGGACTCTGTGTATACAGTACTATGGGGGTATTTATAGGAGGGGGTCTCTGTGTATATAGTACTATGGGGGTATTTATAGGAGGGGGTCTCTGTGTATACAGTACTATGGGGGTATTTATAGGAGGGGGTCTCTGTGTATTATACTCGCCCCGGCTCTCCGACTCTCTCCCAGCTCCAGCACGTCCTCCATGTCCCGGTTGGTCCCTGCAGTCACTCGTCTCCATAGCAACCGGGGCGCTCTCTCCGGAAGCCTCAGCAACAGTCAACGCCCCCTACTTGGGACCGGTGTTGTAAGATTCGGCGACCCGTCAGAATGTGTAACGGAAATGACGTTCCGTTACCGCCATCTTGCTACACCCAACACAGGCGTTTGGGAAAGGGCGTGGCCCGCCCACAATCCCCCCCTCAGGTTGGCCAGTTACAGAATGTCGTTCCTCCTTACAAGCTCCGCCTCCTTCCTAGGCTGATGAGAATCAGCGGCCGTCACGAGTACGCCTACCCCCTCTAGTGGCCGAATAAGAGGAGTGCGGGATCAGCTTTCTGTACGGCTCTATAGAGCATGTCATACTAACTCTATGTCAGAGCTATAGAAATGTTTATTAATAGTGTGTCATTTTAAAGGGGTATTAGAATGTAAGTTCCTTTAGTGCAGAGACTGATAACAAGGTTCTTTGTACAGCACTACGGAATATGTCTGAGCGATATCAATGTACAAATATAGTGTGTAATTATGGTGGGCAGGGCCGGTGCTACCACCAGGCAAACGGAGTAGTGTTCCTACTCTCTTCTTTCTGCAGCAAGCAACTAAGTCTGAGCATCCGAAGGCAGCCGCCGCTATGTTTGCACATAGTGTCAGAGACACAGAGGTGGAGGGCTGTGTCCTGACTCCCGAATGAATGGAAGCAAGCAAACATTTATTGAAGGGCACTGGTAGGCTGCATTGATGGGCGCTGATGAGGCTGCATTGATGGGCGCTGGTGAGGCTGCATTTGAGGGGCGCTGGTAGGTTGCATTGATGGATGCTGGTGAGGCTGCATTGATGGGCGCTGGTGAGGCTGCATTGGAGGGGCTCTGATGAGGCTGCATTGATGGGCACTGGTGAGGCTGCATTTGAGGGACGCTGGTGAGGCTGCATTTGAGGGGCGCTGGTGAGGCTGCATTTGAGGGGCGCTGGTAGGTTGCATTGATGGATGCTGGTGAGGCTGCATTGGAGGGGCTCTGGTGAGGCTGCATTGATGGGCGCTGGTGAGGCTGCATTTGAGGGACGCTGGTGAGGCTGCATTTGAGGGACGCTGGTGAGGCTGCATTTGAGGGACGCTGGTGAGGCTGCATTTGAGGGACGCTGGTGAGGCTGCATTTGAGGGGCGCTGGTAGGTTGCATTGATGGATGCTGGTGAGGCTGTATTTGAGGGGCGCTGGTAGGTTGCATTGATGGACGCTGGTGAGGCTGCATTTGATGGGCGCTGGTGAGGCTGCATTTGATGGGCGCTGGTGAGGCTGCATTTGAGGGGCGCTGGTGAGGCTGCATTGATGGGCACTGGTGAGACTGCATTGATGGGCGCTGGTGAGGCTGCATTTTATGGGTGCTTCATTAAAAAGGTGGGGTTCACATGGGCAGGGAAAATGGGGTGGAGCCAAGGGGGGGCAGCAAAATGAGGTTTCGCCTAGGGTGTCAAAAATCCTTTCACTAGCCCTGATGGTGGGATATTAGAGTGTAAGCTCCTCTACTGCAGTACCTGGTGCGCATGGAACTGTGTTCTTTGTACAGCACTATAGACTACAGTGGTGGCGTGTGCTCAATTTTCTTGGGGGGATGGCCCGCCCCCAGACAGCCTTACCCTCCCCTGCGTCTCCTCTTGAGTCCCATCGGTCGCTCCTCCTCCCAGCCAATCAGGAGTTAGGAGGAGAAACAGGAAGACATCAGAGAATATTAATTCGCTATTGTCACACAACTGGGAGGACTCGAGGCGCAGTGCTCCACGCCTAGAGCCCACCCTTTTTGAAGCCTAATTAGAGCCTCAGGCTCTAATCATGTGCTTCTAAAAAAACAAAAACCCATTGGAAGCCATGTGTCTGGTACCCTGCATGTAGATTAGGGGCTGGGCGCAAGGATTAGGGGGGCGGCGCCCCTGTGCCCCTAATGGACGTGCCGCCACTGATGGAATATGTCAGAGCTATATATACACAATATATGTGCAAATATAGTGTGTGACTATGGTGGGATATTAGAGTGTAAGCTCCTTTCATGCAGAGACTGGTGACAACGTTCTTGGAACAGCACTATGGAATATGTCTGAGCTATATAAATCTACAAATATAGTGTGTGATCATGGTGGGATATTAGAGTGTAAGCAGTGACTGGTGTGAATGGCTTAATGTTCTTTGTACAGCACTATGGAATATGTCAGAGCTATATATGTGTATCAGAAGTGAGGCTAGTAGAAGGAAGGGTGTCTCTGTCTATTCTGCTGTAGCACTGCCCCCCGCAGGAGCCGCAGTTCCTGATGGGGAAACTGTCTATTTTATATTTCCTTATTAATAATGTGGCTCACTAATGAATTCTAATGCCGCGTACTCCTCTATAACTCTGTACTGCTGACAGCCCCTCCTCTATAACTCTGTACCACTAACAGCCCCTCCTCCATCACTCTGTACCACTAACAGCCCCAACTCAATAACTCTGTACAACTGACAGCCCCTCCTCCATCACTCTGTACCACTGACAGCCCCTCCTCAATAACTCTGTACTGCTGACAGACCCTCCTCTATAACTCTGTACTGCTGACAGACCCTCCTCTATAACTCTGTACTGCTGACAGACCCTCCTCTATAACTCTGTACTGCTGACAGACCCTCCTCTATAACTCTGTACCACTAACAGCCCCTCCTCCATCACTCTGTACCGCTAACAGACCCTCCTCTATAACTCTCTACCACTAACAGCCCCTCCTCAATAACTCTGTACAACTGACAGCCCCTCCTCCATCACTCTGTACCACTGACAGCCCCTCCTCTATAACTCTGTACTGCTGACAGCCCCTCCTCTATAACTCTGTACTGCTGACAGCCCCTCCTCTATAACTCTGTACTGCTGACAGCCCCTCCTCTATAACTCTGTACTGCTGACAGACCCTCCTCTATAACTCTGTACTGCTGACAGCCCCTCCTCTATAACTCTGTACTGCTGACAGCCCCCTCCTCTATAACTCTGTACTGCTGACAGCCCCTCCTCTATAACTCTGTACTGCTAACAAACCCTCCTCTATAACTCTGTACTGCTAACAGACCCTCCTCTATAACTCTGTACTGCTAACAGACCCTCCTCTATAACTCTGTACTGCTGACAGCCCCCTCCTCTATAACTCTGTACTGCTAACAGACCCTCCTCTATAACTCTGTACTGCTAACAGACCCTCCTCTATAACTCTGTACTGCTGACAGCCCCCTCCTCTATAACTCTATACCGCTAACAGCCCCTCCTCTATAACTCTGTACCGCTGACAGCCCCTCCTCTATAACTCTGTACTGCTGACAGCCCCTCCTCTATAACTCTATACCGCTGACAGCCCCTCCTCTATAACTCTGTACTGCTAACAGCCCCTCCTCTATAACTCTGTACTGCTGACAGCCCCTCCTCTATAACTCTGTACTGCTGACAGCCCCTCCTCCATCACTCTGTACTGCTGACAGTCCCTCCTCCATCACTCTGTACTGCTGACAGTCCCTCCTCCATCACTCTGTACTGCTGACAGCCCCTCCTCTATAACTCTGTACTGCTCCTTCTTGTCAGCTATCCCAGCATTGCCTATCCAGGAATATATGATCTGGGCACACAATACAGGGTAAAATATAAAATAATTTATTTCCTCTGTACAAGATATAAAATTAATATATATATACAGTAAATG
Source organism: Lithobates sylvaticus (assembly GCA_028564925.1). NCBI lineage: Eukaryota > Metazoa > Chordata > Amphibia > Anura > Ranidae > Lithobates > Lithobates sylvaticus. The sequence continues at coordinate 56,478,377 of CM053038.1, forward strand.
AAGCAATCACAGTACACGCGGTATAAACAGACTATGTAGCAGCTGACCAGTCTTGTTTGGAAAGTCTGAGAGGTAAGTCCTTGAACACAGCGCCCGACACCCAGCAGTGACTCCTGAGCCTCACGTCGGGCACACCGCCGCATCTCTCCTTCGCTGGGCTCTGGCAGGGGCTACTGGTGGTCTGGATCGGGCAAATATAACCTGAGGTGGTTCGGAGGCTCCTGGAAGAGACAAGCCAGTTAAGTTGGCAGTTGGGGTATAATCAGGACTGGACAAAGAGATGGATCCCTTACCTTGTGTGAGCATTCGGGTGTCCGCGGTGAGCACAGGTCCCGCCACGTTCTGTCCCTCTAACACGGATACTCTGCAGAGGAAACGTTCCCCATTAGCTGAATACAATAATACCTACATATCCCAGCTATACGAGGCTGGCCTCAGTACCCACCGGACAATGCGAGAGGCTGACAACTTTCGGGCCACATACGTCTTGTGACTGGACGGAGGAGCTGGCTGTAGGTGGCCGCTGTGCTGACCTGGAGGCTGACAGGATGTATATACATTATAATTCATGGAGGGTAATGGTAAGTACACATACAGTATATTATACATAAAGGAGGCCAGTATGTACACATACACACTCACCCACCACTCTATTAGGTACACCTGTTCAATTGATTGGTAACACAAATTGCTATGCAGCCAATCACATGGCAGCAACTCGATGCATTTAGGCATCTAGACGAGGTGAAAACTACTTGAAGTTCAAACTGAGCATCCGAATGGGGAAGAAAGATGATTTATGTGATTTCAAAAACTGCTGATCTACTGGGATTTTCACGCACAACCATCACTCGGGTTTACAGAGAATGGTCCGAAAGAGAAAATATCCAGTGAGCGGCAGTTGTGTGGAGAAAATTGGCTTGTTGATAACAGTGGTCAGAGGAGAATGCGGCACAGTGGGGTAGTGGTTAGCACTCTCACCTAGCAGTAAAAAGGGTCGCTGGTTCGAATCCCAACCACGACACTACCTGCCTGGAGTTTGCATGTTCTCCCTGTGCCTGCGTGGGTTTCCTCCCGATACTCCTGTTTCCTCCAACAATCCAAAGACATGCTGGTAGGCTTCTGTCCAAAAAATTGGCCCTAGTACAGTGATGGCGAACCTATGGCACGCGTGCCACAGCTGGCACACAGAGCCATCTCTGTGGGCACACAAGAGGGTCCAGGACAGAGCTAGAGGTCTCTCTCTCCTCTCAGCCCCCCTCCCTCTCTTTCAGCCCCCCTCTTTGTGTCCCCCTCTCTCTGAGCTCACCCTTCTCTCAGCATCTCTCTCCCTGTCCCCCTTCTCTTTCTCTGTTCCCCCTTTCTCACACACCCCCTCTCTCTCTCTGTCCCCTCTCCCCTTTCCTTCTCTCTCTCTCAGCTCACCTCTCTCTCAGCATTTCTCTCACACCCCTCTCTCTCTCGGCCCCTCTCCCTCTCTGTTGCCCCTCTCTATCAGCATCTCACACCCCTCTCCCTCTCTCTCTGTCCCCTCTCCCTCTGTCCCCTCTCCATCTCTCTCTGTCCCCTCTCCCTCTCTCTCTGTCCCCTCTCCCTCTGTCCCCTCTCCATCTCTCTCTGTCCCCTCTCCCTCTCTCTCTGTCCCCTCTCCCTCTGTCCCCTCTCCCTCTGTCCCCTCTCCCTCTGTCCCCTCTCCATCTCTCTCTGTCCCCTCTCTCTCTGTCCCCTCTCCCTCTCTCTCTGTCCCCTCTCCATCTCTCTCTGTCCCCTCTCTCTCTGTCCCCTCTCTCTCTGTCCCCTCTCCCGCTCTCAGCCCCTCTCCCTCTCTCTCTGTCCCCTCTCCCTCTCACTCTGTCCCCTCTCCCTCTGTCCCCTCTCCATCTCTCTCTGTCCCCTCTCCCTCTCTCTCTGTCCCCTCTCCCGCTCTCAGCCCCTCTCCCTCTCTCTCTGTCCCCTCTCCCTCTCTCTCTGTCCCCTCTCCCTCTCTCTCACTGGCCCCTCTCCCTCTGTCCCCTCTCTCTCTGTCCCATCTCCCTCTCTCTCTGTCCCCTCTCCCGCTCTCTCTGTCCCCTCTCCCGCTCTCTCTGTCCCCTCTCCCGCTCTCTCAGGCCCTCTCCCACTTTCTCAGCCCCCTCTCTCTCTTTCTCTCTCTCTCTCTCTCTCTCACACACACATACACACAACCCTCTCTTTTGCTCAGCCCCCCTCTCTCGCGAATTGCTGTGTTGGCACTTTGCAACACAAAACCAATGTATTTATTTCAGTTTGGGCACTCAGGCTCAAAAAGGTCCGCCATCACTGGCCTAGTATATGAATGTGAGTTGGGGACCTTGAATTGTGGGCTCCTTGAGCAACCGATGTGAATGTATGTGTGGAGCGCTGGGTAAATTGACTATCGCTATATGGGTACCTTGAATAAATAATAATAATAATACTAATAATAGAGAATCTTAATGAGAGACAATGTACAGGGAATAGGGACAATTGTAGACACTCACTCAGGATGGAACTGGTGTCTTTATTCAACTTTACTAACTATGTAATCTAACTATGTAATGGGCAGACTGGTTCCAGATGATAGAAAGGTAACAGTAACTCAAATAACTACTCGTTACACCAAAGGTATGCAAAATACCATCTCACTGGGTGCCACTCCTGTCAGCTAAGAACAGGAAGCTGGGACTACAATTGGCACAGGATCACCAAAATTGGACAATAGAAGATTGGAAAAACGTTGCCTGGTCTGATGAGTCTCAATTTCAGCTGCGACATTCAGATGGTCGGGTCAGAATTTGGCGCATGGATCCATCCTGCCTTGTATCACCGGTTCAGGCTGGTGGTGTAATGGTGTGGGGGGATATTTTCTTGGCACACTTTGGGCCCCTTAGTACCATTGGACAGATTCATAGCAGCAGGAGCGGTTGGTTCCCGCTGCTGTCAATCAAAAGCTGTGTAGCTGGGGACGGGGGCTGAGTTCTATTGTCTGTGTCAACGGACACAGCAGGAAGTCTCTGGAGCGAGCCCACACGGGTGCCCCCAGAGAAAGCAGCTTTCTGAGGGGGCACCTGATGAAGAGGAGGGGCCTGGAGCACCAGCGGGGCACCCCAGAAGAAGAGGATCGGAGCTGCTCTGTGCAAAACTATTACACAGAGCTGGGAAGTATAACATGTTTGTTCTTTTTGTTTTTGAAACCAAACGTTTACAACCACTTTAATAAACAAGAATGTGTGTGAATGGTGTAGTTTGTTACAAGCAGGGCTCTGGGGTTGTTTTTTTTGCTCCAAGTAAGCTTGCTAGGACTAAATAATGAGATTGTCTTCTGGAATTTCACAGTTTTGGATGTCCATGGGTTAGATAGGTGGTCCGGCTGGTATTATTGAGGAGTGTGTCAACTAGGGAGGCACCGATACCATTTTCTTTTACAAGTACCAATACTTTTTTTTTTAGTACTCACCGATACCCAACGCAACCTTAACTTCAGCTGTCAGCAATGGTACAAAGAATTGAAAATTTATTTACAAATTAAATAAATATATATTTTTTTTAAATTTGCCCATAGCTCTTAAAATGCACATTTATTTCAAAGTATTTTTTTTCAAATTTTTTTTTTTAATTTTTTATTTTTTTATTGCATTTTAGTCCAAATATGAGATCTGAGGATTTTGACCCCCCAGATCTCATATTTAGGAGGACCTGTCATGCTTTTTTCTATTACAAGGGATGTTTACATTCCTTGTAATAGGAATAAAAGTGATCCAAATATTTTTAATTTTTTTTTTAAACAGAAAAAAAAGTTATAAAATTAAGAAAAATAAATAAGTCCCGACGAACTCGCGTACAGAAGCGAACGCATACGTGAGTAGCGCCCGCATATGAAAACGGTGGTCAAACCACACATGTGATGTATTGCCGCAATCGTTAGAGCGAGAGCAATAATTCTAGCCCTAGAACTCCTCCTCTGTAACTCAAAACATGCAACCTGTAGAATTTTTTAAACGTCGCCTATGGAGCTTTTTAAGGGAAAAAGTTTGTCACCTTTCCACAAGCGGGTGCAATTTTGAAGTGTAACATGTTGGGTATCAATTTACTTGGCGTAACATTATCTTTCACAATATAAAAAAAAAATGGGCTAACTTTACTGTTGTCTTTTTTTTTTTTTTTTTTAAAGTGATTTTTTTTTTACAAAAAAAGTGCGCTTGTAAGACCACTGCTCAACTACGGTGTGAAGAAAAGTGTTGCAATGACCGCCATTTTATTCTCTAGGGTGTTAGAAAAAAAAAAACAATATATAATGTTTGGGGGTTCCAAGTAACTTTCTAGCAAAAAAAAACTGTTTTAAACTTGTAAACACCAAAATCTCAAAACGAGGCTGGTCCTTAAGTGGTTAAGGCTGATTAGAGTAAATTAAGGGTTATTAAAGTGGAAGTAAACCCTCCCATCATTTTCAGCCAAGGAAGCTGCCATCTTGGCCTCTGTTCAATCTTCAACTGCCACAGTGCTGCACATGTGATCTGTTATGACACCAGCCATTGGATGGTTTGACAGTTTGGTTGAAAGCATAGTCAATGTGACAGGTAGCATTTCCGGCATGCCATTTTTTTTAAACTATTTAAATCAAAGGGTTTACTTCCGCTTTAAAGGGGTTAAACAGAGGAACATTTGTTCATCCCTTTGATCTGCAGATGAAGAAACAGAAAGATACAAAAAGAAACAAGGTTTCTTTTTATTTTAGTGTTTCAGCGGTTGAGCAATGTTGTGAATAAACATTGCCGGTTGCTTTTTATTTTTTGACAGCTCCAATACCCGGACTTCTTTAACACAGGGGAGACCCAAGGAAAGCTCAAAGAACTGAGCCTGACAGTATCGGTTTCAGGTATCGGTGCATTTGCATGAGTACCGATACTTGTGCGAATACTCGGTATCGATAAAAGTATTGGTGCAACCCTAATGTCAACTGTTAATCAGCTTCTTTGCATACATGATAAAGATGGTATAAATATATCATTAAAATGTGAACAATCAAAATTTTTCTTTTGGCTTTTAAAGTGGCAAGTATATACGTTCAATAAACTTGAATTATATCTTCACCACACATGACGGTGGTCGGGTTTCCTCTATAACAGATATCACCGCTGCTACAAAGTACCATCACAGGATAGATTTAGGGCGAAATAGAAGAGCGACTTCTAACGCTTGCAAATATGAAGAACAATTACTGGCTACTTGCGGATGATTGTAACGCTGCAGTGGTGTTGGAGGCTTCCAGAAGCTTTGAGAAGTCTATGTATCGCTGTCCAGTTTCCTCTCTCCCATTGACTAATGTATGAAAACAGTGTTGAAAGCTTGGTCGTGGTTTATGCTGCCCGCCCTAATACGGCGTACACACGGTCGGAATTTCCGATGGAAACAGTCCGATGGGAGCTTTTCATCGGATTTTCCGATCGTGTGTATGCCCAACGGTCTTTTTCTGTCGGAATTTCCGACAGACTTTGAATTGAGAACCTGTTCAACACAGGCAACACAGCTTGAGCGGAATTCCGTCGAAATTCCGTCGGAAAAACCGTCAGAGTTTTTTCCGACTAGAATTCCGATCGTGTGTACGCGGCATAACCCTCCTGGACACGTTTCTCCACATACTCCCCTTTGGTTTAACTCTGGGTTGTTGGAGTTTCTGTCCATTCCTGATCCACAAATATGGGCTTTAAGGGGCATAAAATACTTAGACCAGATTTGCTTAGAGGAGCAGTTGCGGGGCTTAGATAGCTTAAAGCAAGCCTATGATCTGCCTAGCTCAGACATGCCTTTCAAACACAATTTGACGAACAGTTGCTCTCTTTACCTCGGTCCTGGAAAATCTACTTAGGGAAGAGTCCAGGATTAAGCCCTTATCTACAAAGAAGTGACTTCCCTCCATTCATGTTGGACATGAGCCCCTTAAAAACGAAGTGGCTCTCTGATCTCCCTGAGCTGGATGAAGAAGACTGGGAGGAAATGTGGGAATGTTCCTTTTCTCAGTTGGTGTCTACTAGAGATAGACTGGTCCAATTTACCGTATATACTCAAGTATAAGCCGAGTTTTTCAGCACATTTTGGGGTTCCTAGCACTAAGTGGCCCGAGATACGGGCCCCAAAGTCAGTCAACTGTTTCCATCTGCAGCAATGTTCAGAGACCCCAAATTTTGGCTGCAGATAGGGGGCCTCTAGGAACCCTTAACTACAGAGTTTGAAGTTCGGGGGACCTATGTCTGCAAATGGACACAGTGAGGCATGCAAATGGGCACAGTGAGGCATGCAAATGGGCACAGTGAGGCATGCAAATGGGCATGGTTGACCTCCACTTACAGTAGCTGCGCATTTTTCACCCTAGGCTTATACTCGAGTCAATACGTTTTTCCACTTTTTTTGTGGTAAAATTAGGCGAGGCGGCTTATATTCGGGTTGGCTTATACTCGAGTATATACGGTAATATTCAGCACTGAGTTTACCTTACTCCCGTTCGATTACATAGAATATATACGTCAGTCCCTGCTACCTGCTGGAGGTGCTTATCAGACTCAGCGGACTACATTCATATTTTCTGGCGGTGTCCATTCATCCAGGCATTTTGGACGGCTGTAATGTCTGTCACTACTATTCAAGTACATCTTTAGGACACCAATCTGTGGTGTGCTGGTGACACATTTCTCCACCTATACTTAGAGGGTGAACTCACCTGGTCCCCACTCTGACTCCGCCCTGATGGAGGCCGATGGTTAGTGCCAGGTAGGTGAGGGCAGGTGTTGGTCTCCACCTCTGAGTCCCATGCCAATCGCACCCTTTGAGTTCCATCCCTGAAAAAGACAGAACTGTGTGATAACTGACGCATTACATGCAAGCCATGTGCTCCTGTGTCAAGTTTACTGGGTGTGACATGTGAGCTGTGCTCCTGTATCAAGTGTACTGAGTGTGACATGTGGGCCATGTGCTCCTGTGCTCAGTGTACTGGGTATGACAAGTGAGCCGTGTGCTCCTGTGCTCAGTGTACTGGGTATGACAAGTGAGCCGTGTGCTCCTGTGCTCAGTGTACTGTGTGTGACATGTGAGCCATGTGCTCCTGTGCCCATTGTACTGGGTGTGACATGTGAGCCATTTGCTCCTGTGCTCAGTGTACTGGGTGTGACATGTGAGCCATTTGCTCCTGTGCTCAGTGTACTGTGTGTGACATGTGAGCCATGTGCTCCTGTGCCCATTGTACTGGGTGTGACATGTGAGCCATGCTCAGTATACTGGGTGTGACATGTTAGCCATTTGCTCCTGTGCTCAGTGTACTGAGTGTGAGATGTGAGCCATTTGCTCCTGTGCTCAGTGTACTGGGTGTGACATGTGAGCCGTGTGCTCCTGTGCTCAGTGTACTGGGTGTGACATGTGAGCCGTGTGCTCCTGTGCTCAGTGTACTGGGTGTGACATGTGAGCCGTGTGCTCCTGTGCTCAGTGTACTGGGTGTGACATGTGAGCCTTGTGCTCCTGTGCTCAGTGTACTGGGTGTGACATGTGAGCCGTGTGCTCCTGTGCTCAGTGTACTGGGTGTGACATGTGAGCCGTGTGCTCCTGTGCTCAGTGTACTGGGTGTGACATGTGAGCCTTGTACTCCTGTGCTCAGTGTACTGGGTGTGACATGTGAGCCGTGTGCTCCTGTGCTCAGTGTACTGGGTGTGACATGTGAGCCTTGTGCTCCTGTGCTCAGTGTACTGGGTGTGACATGTGAGCCTTGTGCTCCTGTGCTCAGTGTACTGAGTGTGACATGTGAGCCGTGTGCTCCTGTGCTCAGTGTACTGGGTGTGACATGTGAGCCGTGTGCTCCTGTGCTCAGTGTACTGGGTGTGACATGTGAGCCGTGTGCTCCTGTGCTCAGTGTACTGGGTGTGACATGTGAGCCGTGTGCTCCTGTGCTCAGTGTACTGGGTGTGACATGTGAGCCGTGTGCTCCTGTGCTCAGTGTACTGGGTGTGACATGTGAGCCGTGTGCTCCAGTGCTCTGTGTGCTTTGTTGCATATCTCCCAGATTAGTGTTAGGATGTCATCTGAAAGCTGAAGTGCTGATGCATCTTAGATAAGAATATAATGCTGCTTACAAACGATCGCACATTCCAACAAAACCCATGGGATTTTGTCTGACGGATGTTGGGTCAAACTTGTCTTGCATAATACACACGGTAGCACAAAGTTGTCGGAATTTCCGAACTTCAAGAACGTGGTGACGTACAACACGTACGACGAGCCGAGGAAAATTAAGTTCAATAGCCAGTGTGGCTCTTCTTCTTGATTCCGAGAATGCGTGGAACTTAGTGCGTCGGAATTGTCTACACACAAATCGGAATTTACGCAAACGGATTTTGTTGTCGGAAAATTTGAGAACCAGATCTCAAATTTTGTGCGATGGAAATTCCGATAGAAACTGTCCGATGGAGCCTACACACCGTCGGAATTTCCGACAACATGCTCCGATCGCACATTTGCCGTCGGAAAGTCCGACCGTGTGTACGCGGCATAAGGGTGTGATCTGGGTGATGTATATCTGTAATTAGGGTGTGACCTGGGTGTTATGTCCCTAGAATAAGGGTGTGATCAGGAGGCAGTGTATCTGTTTTAGGATGTTATCTGGGCCTCATGTTGCTGGAATTAGTGTGTGATCTGAGTGTTGGGTCTCTGCAAATAAACCAGCCATAAATGGTTTGAATCTCGGCTGGTTCAACAGTACCGGCCAAGATTCTAACCACGTATTGGCAGACTGATTGTACCAAAATTGATCAATCCATCACCTCGGGTACAACCAGTATGTTGGAGGTTTCATGCGATTATTGCCAGCGGCTATAGCCGCCAGCGATAATCACTGTGTGTTCTCCCGGCAGCAGGGGTGGCTCCCCGCACCCCCAAACCAGAACACCACAATAGCTTATCGGGAGACATTCCCCCATCAACACTCATGGTTGCAGGAAAGAAAATGACACCGTGTATGGCCAGCTTTAGGGTGTGATCTGGGCGATTTTGGCTCTAGATTTAGGGCGTGATTTGGGTGTTTTGTATCTCTTAGCCTATTAGGAGTGTGGTCCTAATGTTGGGGGTGTGTTGTAATGGTATTGCTTAGATGGTCCTTACCTGGCTCCAGGGTTGGAGTGCTCAGCAGCTGTGTGGATTGCTGTGCCCGAGAGGGGACGGAGTGCAGATCCTAGACGAATCCCTCCTCCGGTGACGGCTCTGCTGGCAATGTTCAGGTTGGTGAGCTGAGGGAGAGAAGTTGAAATTAATACAAGTATTCGGCTTCTGGAAGGAAGGTAAACAGAGTAACAGCGGGAAGCCATAGAGTAGTTGAGATACCGCTGGAACTGAGGATGGATCTCTGCAAGTCTTGTCCCGATTAGTGATCAGTTATTTGTAACAGATTTATGGGTTAATGTATGTACATAATCTTGAGAGTGATCCCTAACAGGTTAATATGGATACAGGTACATTAGAGACTGGCACTGGCACTGTTAATGCTGGTGTGGAAAGTGGGCTCTATGTACTGGAGGAGCCACCTCGCTGCTGTTGGTGTGAGCTCCTGTGGCGTGCAGGGACTGAGCATGTTCCTGTGAAGTGCAGAGTGATTGAGGAGATGGTGTGTGTTCCCGTGCAGGGTAGTGAAAAGGATTGAGTGTGTTCCTGTGCGATGCAGGGTGGTGGAGGGGATGGTGTGTGTTCCTGTGCGGTGCAGGGTGGTGGAGGGGATGGTGTGTGTTCCTGTGAAGTGCAGGGGATGGTGTGTGTTCCTGTGCGGTGCAGGGTGGTGGAGGGGATGGTGTGTGTTCCTGTGCGGTGCAGGGTGGTGGAGGGGATGGTGTGTGTTCCTGTGTGGTGCAGGGTGGTGGAGGGGATGATGTGTGTTCCTGTGTGGTGCAGGGTGGTGGAGGGGATGGTGTGTGTTCCTGTGCAGGGTGGTGAAGGGGATGGTGTGTGTTCCTGTGGAGTACAGGGTGGTAGAGGGGATGGTGTGTGTTCCTGTGCGGTGCAGGGTGGTGGAGGGGATGGTGTGTGTTCCTGTGCGGTGCAGGGTGAGGAAGGGGATGGTGTGTGTTCCTGTGCGGTGCAGGGTGGTGGAGGGGATGGTGTGTGTTCCTGTGTGGAGCAGGGTGGTGGAGGGGATGGTGTGTGTTCCTGTGCGGTGCAGGGTGAGGAAGGGGATGGTGTGTGTTCCTGTGCGGTGCAGGGTGGTGGAGGGGATGGTGTGTGTTCCTGTGCGGTGCAGGGTGGTGGAGGGGATGGTGTGTGTTCCTGTGTGGAGCAGGGTGGTGGAGGGGATGGTGTGTGTTCCTGTGCGGTGCAGGGGATGGTGTGTGTTCCTGTGTGGTGGAGGGGATGGTGTGTGTTCCTGTGCGGTGCAGGGTGGTGGAGGGGATGGTGTGTGTTCCTGTGTGGGGTGCAGGGTGTTGGAGGGGATGGTGTGTGTTCCTGTGCGGTGCAGGGTGGTGGAGGGGATGGTGTGTGTTCCTATGTGGAGCAGGGTGGTGGAGGGGATGGTGTGTGTTCCTGTGTGGTGCAGGGTGGTGGAGGGGATGGTGTGTGTTCCTATGTGGAGCAGGGTGGTGGAGGGGATGGTGTGTGTTCCTATGTGGAGCAGGGTGGTGGAGGGGATGGTGTGTGTTCCTGTGCGGTGCTGGGGATGGTGTGTGTTCCTGTGTGGTGGAGGGGATGGTGTGTGTTCCTATGTGGAGCAGTGTGGTGGAGGGGATGGTGTGTGTTCCTGTGTGGTGGAGGGGATGGTGTGTGTTCCTGTGTGGTGCAGGGGATGGTGTGTGTTCCTGTGTGGTGCAGGGGATGGTGTGTGTTCCTGTGCGGTGCAGGGGATGGTGTGTGTTCCGGTGCGGTGCAGGGTGGTGGAGGGGATGGTGTGTGTTCCTGTGCGGTGCAGGGTGGTGGAGGGGATGGTGTGTGTTCCTGTGCGGTGCAGGGTGAGGAAGGGGATGGTGTGTGTTCCTGTGCGGTGCAGGGTGGTGGAGGGGATGGTGTGTGTTCCTGTGCGGAGCAGGGTGGTGGAGGGGATGGTGTGTGTTCCTATGTGGAGCAGGGTGGTGGAGGGGATGGTGTGTGTTCCTATGTGGAGCAGGGTGGTGGAGGGGATGGTGTGTGTTCCTATGTGGAGCAGGGTGGTGGAGGGGATGGTGTGTGTTCCTGTGCGGTGCAGGGGATGGTGTGTGTTCCTGTGTGGTGGAGGGGATGGTGTGTGTTCCTGTGCGGTGCAGGGTGAGGGAGGGGATGGTGTGTGTTCCTGTGTGGTGCAGGGTGTTGGAGGGGATGGTGTGTGTTCCTGTGCGGTGCAGGGTGGTGGAGGGGATGGTGTGTGTTCCTATGTGGAGCAGGGTGGTGGAGGGGATGGTGTGTGTTCCTATGTGGAGCAGGGTGGTGGAGGGGATGGTGTGTGTTCCTATGTGGAGCAGGGTGGTGGAGGGGATGGTGTGTGTTCCTATGTGGAGCAGGGTGGTGGAGGGGATGGTGTGTGTTCCTATGTGGAGCAGGGTGGTGGAGGGGATGGTGTGTGTTCCTGTGCGGTGCAGGGGAGGGTGTGTGTTCCTGTGTGGTGGAGGGGAGGGTGTGTGTTCCTGTGAAGTGCAGGGGATGGTGTGTGTTCCTGTGCGGTGCAGGGTGGTGGAGGGGATGGTGTGTGTTCCTGTGCGGTGCAGGGTGGTGGAGGGGATGGTGTGTGTTCCTGTGCGGTGCAGGGTGAGGGAGGGGATGGTGTGTGTTCCTGTGCGGTGCAGGGTGGTGGAGGGGATGGTGTGTGTTCCTGTGCGGTGCAGGGTGGTGGAGGGGATGGTGTGTGTTCCTATGTGGAGCAGGGTGGTGGAGGGGATGGTGTGTGTTCCTGTGTGGTGGAGGGGATGGTGTGTGTTCCTGTGTGGTGCAGGGTGGTGGAGGGGACGGTGTGTGTTCCTGTGTGGTGCAGGGCACACAGATCTTAATAATCAGTGCAGTCAGAGATGTTACTTACCTGCTGGGTAAACTGTCTTAGCTGAGTGAGGTTGTTTCGGCATGCTTGTTTCTCTGCCAGCCGCTGCAATGATGCCGTCACTGCTCCCACATTATAGGGGTCTTCCAGCCCTTTCAATGATCCTGCAGAGTTGCAGCGTGTCCGTAGGGCACTTGTCTGGGCACTGGCTACACCAAGGAAGATAAGAGGGGACAAGTGAGGAGAATGCAGGAAAGGGAAAGAAAAGAGTATGTGGTGTAAAACTGATGGAGCAATACAATGGTGCAGTGGTAATATAATGACGTGTAATGCTATAACTGGGAGCTGTATGAAAAAGTACTTTGAGCTGCATCTGTGAAGCAACCAATCACATTTCAGCTGGTATGCTCTTTGGAAAACAAGCTGGAAAATAAAGCATCTGACTGGTTGTAATGGGCATCAGAGACAACGCTTTTCTATACAAGGATGTAGTAAGGTTCCAGCACACTAGTGAGGTACATACCTGGTCGGGATGAGCTTGGCCGGCTCAGTCTCTGGCTGTAGATTTGGGCAGCACTCTGGAAGGAGGATAAGGTTCCCAGGGTACAGGTTTGGGACCGGGGTACAGGCTGGAACCCGGGGCCAATACTGGTGGAGTGAGCGGAGTTGGAGGAAGTGTACAATCTGCTTCCTGTGGAGGGAGGACAAGACTGATGTTGATGTGATGGGGATCTGACCAATGATGTGGCACTACCATCTGATAAGACACTGGTCACAGGGAGACTGGCAGCAGAGATATCAGCAGCCACAGAGATCACGGCTCCTGCTGAGAGAGGCAAAAGGGGATTTTAGAAGAGGGGGCCAGCAGTTCAGGGTGTGACTGACATCCAAGAAAAGAGAAAATAATCTTGTTGTATGGGGTAATATGACAATGTAAGAGCTCACCTGGGACACTCCTAGACTGACTGCCTGCCTGCTGCTGGAGGTTCAGGCTGCCATTTTCTGGTCTTCTGTCCATCACACCGTCCAGAGTGCCTGCAAAGGAAGACATGTTAGAAGAGAAAACTGGACAAGTAATGGATGGGACTATGAGTGGATGGGATAATCAGCAGAAGAGACAATAAGTGGATGAGATAATTAGCAAAAGGGACAATCAGAACATGGGACAACCAGCTGAATGGGGCAATCAGTGCATGGGGCAACCAGTGTCATCTGTGCACCATAATGAGAAGCCTCCCTGTCCCTTCATGTGAGAACTCCTCCATCACTCACCCGGCTGCCTCCCTCCTTTTGGCACACTGGCTGACCCGCCCAGGAAGACATTGGCAGATTTGTTCTTGTGGGTATAAAAGGTGAGAACCTCCTCTAGGTCACACTCACTGAAAGACATGGCACAACCTCAGAGAGCATACAAGTTGACATTGCACAACCTTACAGAGCATACAGGGTGACACGGCACAACCTTACAGAGCATGCAGGGTGACATGGCACAACCTCAAAGAACATGCAGGATGACATGGCACAACCTCAGAACATGCAGGATGACATGGCACAACCTCAGAGAGCATGCAGGGTGACACGACACAACCTCAGAGAGCATGCAGGGTGACATGGCACAACCTCAGAGAACATGTAGGGTGACATGGCACAACCTCAGAGAGCATGCAGGGTAACAGGGCACAACCTCAGAGAGCATGCAGGGTGACAGGGCAAAACCTCAGAGAGCATGCAGTGTGACATGGCACAACCTCAGAGAGCATGCAGGGTGACATGGCAGAAACCCAAACAGTATGCAGAATAACGCAGCTGAGCTCACAGAGGCCACAGTAAGCCAATTATTATTACCTAGCTTCAGATACGAAAGCCTGAAAATCTTCTGGGTCCACACCTTTACCTGCACCGTCTGAGGAGTCTGGGGAGCTCATCTCTCGTGTCTCCTATAAGAAGCCACAACATGAGTGACACAAGAGATACAGAGCATGGCAAGAGTGCAAGACTGGCTACATAGGGAATGCTGGGTATTCAATGCAGAGTACACTATACATTGTAGAACATGGAACAAATTTAGGAGAAGCCTGTGCACAGTAACAGTACCTACTACAGTACAAATAAAAGCATTTTGGGTAAAAAAGGAACAAGAATTCTATATTCTGACTATAGTATACCGGAAAGAATTCTCGGAACATAAAGCTTCAGGTGCCAAGGACAGGAAGAACAGGATTCTGGGTACACAGGGGGTAGAGGGTATACAGTAGAGGGTTGCGGGTACAGACGGTGGAATTCAGTGGAGTATTTTAGGTACACAGAGTAGGATACAATAGAGGATTCTGGGTTTTGAGCACATGGTCACCTGGTTGTACAGGGTAATGAAGTCACCCAGCTGATTGGCCAGCAGTTGACGTCTCTCCTGGAGCGGTACAGAACGGCCTGGGAGCGCCACACTGACAGATCTCTGCAAGTTACTGGCTGCACGCTGCAGAAACCTCAACACCAGCTCCTGCAATATGCGACACGAGTCAGGCAATGCCACAGAAATCTTTTATACCATACCGACACCAGCCACTCACCATCTGCTCCTCCTCTTTGGCTAGAGGCTTTTCTGAGTCCTGCTGCCTCTGGAGGCGGCTCTGCACCCGCTGCAGGTAAGTGGAGAAGGCCCAACGAGCCTGAACCTTGCTGCAAAACACAGATCATCATAAGTGTGGGAAGACAAGAGTACCATCCGTAATCCGCCATGTTTTCAGCAGACATACCTCAGGTTTTCCCCTCTCTGTAGGATCTCCAGGATGCTAACCCGAGGAGGGGGTGGGGGAGGGGAAGGGGGAGGAGGCACTGTCTGCGGCTCCAGGGATGGAGGATCCGGCATCTCATCCCCCTCTTCTTCCTCAGCTTCATCCTCCTCTTCCTGCTCAGTTGTGGAGCCCTCTTTGGGCTGAGACAGCCCTGTTATAGAATTAAGGAATAGATCAGTATACAGGAGAAGGCTGGAACAAACAGTTACTCTAAGTCAGTGATGGCGAACCTCGGCACCCCAGATGTTTTGGAACTACATTTCCCATAATGCTCTTGCACTCTGCAGTGTAGTTGAGCCTCATGGGAAATGTAGTTTCAAAACATCTGGGGTGCCAAGGTTCACCATCACCGCTCTAAGTCATTTAGGGGGAGGAGCATGCAATATTTAATCACTACAAGGTTTAGTAGGATAAGCCTCTCATATGCCATTTATGTTAGAGATGTGGGGGAGGAACTAGCAGCACAAAAATATTATAGGAGGCACAAAAAGACGAGCCTATGATATCATAAGCCTGTGATACCCAATCTTAATAAGAACTTTGGGAAAGGAGCCTGTGATAGCCTATCTCAAAAAGGAATGCAGTGGGGCAGCCTGTGAAACCCAATCTCAATCCGAACAGAGGATGAGCTTGTGATACCTAATAATAATAATAATAATAATAATAGGTGCTGCAGGGGAGGAGCCTGCAATACCCAACCTTCATAAGAACTGCAGGGGAGGAGCCTGAAATATCCACCCTTCATAAGAACTGCAGGGGAGGAGCCTGCAATACCCAACCTTCATAAGAACTGCAAGGGAGGAGCCTGCAATACCCAACCTTCATAAGAACTGCAGGGGATGAGCCTGCAATACCCAACCTTCATAAGAACTGCAGGGGGTGAGCCTGCAATACCCAACCTTCATTAGAACTGCAGGGGAGGAGCCTGCAATACCCAATCTTATTAAGAACTGCAGGGGAGGAGCCTGCGATACCCAACCTTCATAAGAACTGCAAGGGAGGAGCCTGCAATACCCAACCTTCATAAGAACTGCAGGGGAGGAGCCTGCAATACCCAACCTTCATAAGAACTGCAGGGGAGGAGCCTGCAATACCCAACCTTCATAAGAACTGCAGGGGAGGAGCCTGCAATACCCAATCTTATTAAAGAACTGCAGGAGAGAAGCCTGTGATACTCAATCTCAACAAGAACTGTAGAGGTATGAGCTTGTGATACCCAATAACAATAACTACTGCAGGGGAGGAGCCTATGATACTCAGTCTCAATAAGAACTGCAGAGGATAAGCAGTTCTTAATAATCCCCTATTTTGTAGACGCTATAACTTTTGCACAAACCAATCAACATACATTTTTACCAAAAATATGTAGAATACATATTGGCCTAAACTGATGAAGACATTTTTTTATTTATTTAGGATATTTATTATAGCAAAAAAGTAAAAAAATATATATATTTTTTTCAAAATTATCGGTCTTTTTTTGTTTATAGCACAAAACATTTAAACTGTAGAGGTGATCAAATAACACCAAAAGAAAGCTCCCTTTGTGGGAGAAAAAAAAAGGAAAGTCAATTTTGTTTGGGTACAACGTCGCACGACCGCGCAATTGCCAGCTAAAGCGACGCAGTGCCGTATCGCAAAAAATGGCCTGGTCATTAAGGGAGGAAATCTTCAGGTCCTTAAGTGGTTAATAAGAACAGGTGAGGAGCCTGTGATACCAAATCTCAAACAGAAATGTGGGGAGGGAGATTTTTCACAACCAATATCAATAAGAATTATAGAGGAGGAGACTGTGATGCCCAATATTATATCAATAAGAACTGCAGGAGAGGTACACCAGATACTTTGTCTTTCTGTGAATCCAATTGCTCAGGGTCCCCCAGACAAGTAAAAACTCCTAAAATCCTATTTGCACGTAGGAAGGTTTATGGGTCACTTATGTACAGGGCAGCCCAGCTGTGGCTCTACTTACCGGCCCGGCGAACCAAACCATGTTTCCTGGCTTTACGCATCTGTAGGGACAGCAATTTGCGCTCATACAAGGCAGCATGCAGCTTGGGTCTGGTGTCACACTTGTGATTAATGACCATCCTGTAGGAGAGAGGGAGACAGTCACACTGTGCATGTCTATGAGGTGGATAGGGGACAGTAACACTGTGCATGTCTATGAGGAGGATAGGGGACAGTCACACTGTGCATGTCTATGAGGTGGATAGGGGACAGTCACACTGTGCATGTCTATGAGGAGGATAGGGGACAGTAACACTGTGCATGTCTATGAGGTGGATAGGGAGACAGTCACACTGTGCATGTCTATGAGGTGGATAGGGGACAGTAACACTGTGCATGTCTATGAGGAGGATAGGGGACAGTCACACTGTGCATGTCTATGAGGTGGATAGGGGACAGTAACACTGTGCATGTCTATGAGGAGGATAGGGGACAGTCACACTGTGCATGTCTATGAGGTGGATAGGGGACAGTAACACTGTGCATGTCTATGAGGAGGATAGGGGACAGTAACACTGTGCATGTCTATGAGGAGGATAGGGGACAGTAACACTGTGCATGTCAATGAGGAGGATAGGGGACAGTCACACTGTGCATGTCTATGAGGTGGATAGGGGACAGTAACACTGTGCATGTCTATGAGGAGGAGGATAGGGGACAGTCACACTGTGCATGTCTATGAGGTGGATAGGGAGACAGTTACACTGTGCATGTCTATGAGGTGGATAGGGGACAGTCACACTGTGCATGTCTATGAGGTGGATAGGGGACAGTCACACTGTGCATGTCTATGAGGTGGATAGGGGACAGTAACACTGTGCATGTCTATGAGGAGGATAGGGGACAGTAACACTGTGCATGTCTATGAGGTGGATAGGGGACAGTCACACTGTGCATGTCTATGAGGTGGATAGGGGACAGTCACACTGTGCATGTCTATGAGGAGGATAGGGGACAGTTACACTGTGCATGTCTATGAGGTGGATAGGGGACAGTCACACTGTGCATGTCTATGAGGAGGATAGGAGACAGTCACACTGTGCATGTCTATGAGGTGGATAGGGGACAGTTACACTGTGCATGTCTATGAGGTGGATAGGGGACAGTTACACTGTGCATGTCTATGAGGAGGATAGGGGACAGTCACACTGTGCATGTCTATGAGGTGGATAGGGGACAGTCACACTGTGCATGTCTATGAGGTGGATAGGGGACAGTCACACTGTGCATGTCTATGAGGTGGATAGGGGACAGTTACACTGTGCATGTCTATGAGGTGGATAGGGGACAGTTACACTGTGCATGTCTATGAGGTGGATAGGGGACAGTTACACTGTGCATGTCTATGAGGAGGATAGGGGACAGTCACACTGTGCATGTCTATGAGGAGGATAGGGGACAGTCACACTGTGCATGTCTATGAGGTGGATAGGGGACAGTTACACTGTGCATGTCTATGAGGTGGATAGGGGACAGTTACACTGTGCATGTCTATGAGGTGGATAGGGGACAGTCACACTGTGCATGTCTATGAGGAGGATAGGGGACAGTCACACTGTGCATGTCTATGAGGTGGATAGGGGACAGTCACACTGTGCATGTCTATGAGGTGGATAGGGGACAGTCACACTGTGCATGTCTATGAGGTGGATAGGGGACAGTAACACTGTGCATGTCTATGAGGTGGATAGGGGACAGTTACACTGTGCATGTCTATGAGGTGGATAGGGGACAGTCACACTGTGCATGTCTATGAGGTGGATAGGGGACAGTCACACTGTGCATGTCTATGAGGTGGATAGGGGACAGTTACACTGTGCATGTCTATGAGGTGGATAGGGGACAGTCACACTGTGCATGTCTATGAGGAGGATAGGAGACAGTCACACTGTGCATGTCTATGAGGTGGATAGGGGACAGTTACACTGTGCATGTCTATGAGGTGGATAGGGGACAGTTACACTGTGCATGTCTATGAGGAGGATAGGGGACAGTCACACTGTGCATGTCTATGAGGTGGATAGGGGACAGTCACACTGTGCATGTCTATGAGGTGGATAGGGGACAGTAACACTGTGCATGTCTATGAGGAGGATAGGGGACAGTTACACTGTGCATGTCTATGAGGTGGATAGGGAGACAGTTACACTGTGCATGTCTATGAGGAGGATAGGGGACAGTAACACTGTGCATGTCTATGAGGAGGATAGGGGACAGTTACACTGTGCATGTCTATGAGGTGGATAGGGGACAGTAACACTGTGCATGTCTATGAGGAGGATAGGGGACAGTCACACTGTGCATGTCTATGAGGTGGATAGGGGACAGTAACACTGTGCATGTCTATGAGGAGGATAGGGGACAGTTACACTGTGCATGTCTATGAGGTGGATAGGGAGACAGTTACACTGTGCATGTCTATGAGGAGGATAGGGGACAGTCACACTGTGCATGTCTATGAGGAGGATAGGGGACAGTCACACTGTGCATGTCTATGAGAAGGATAGGGGACAGTTACACTGTGCATGTCTATGAGGTGGATAGGGGACAGTTACACTGTGCATGTCTATGAGGTGGATAGGGGACAGTTACACTGTGCATGTCTATGAGGTGGATAGGGGACAGTCACACTGTGCATGTCTAAGGAGTGGACAGGGACAGCCAGGCTCATACTTACCTGTCTGGGAAAAGGTGAGTGGCCAGCATGTAGTTCATAGATGTTTTATGTTCCAGGAATGAGCTGTATCAATAGGAAAAAAATAAATAATGCATCGCAGCCAGGATGATAGGTAAACGTGTTATACTAACACTCACCCATAAAGTGACCATGTGTCATGTCTGGGGAAAATACGAACATAACTCCCCCTCCTCGATTCTTCTTCCTGGACTCTGTGCAGTATTTTTACCTAGAAACACAAAACAGTTATTTGCACACGGCACAGTACCACTCACCCTGTCCTGTATGCTGGGTGTAATTCTCGGTATCTGTTCTTATACTGTATGTATGGACTGACTCTACACCCAGCATACAGGACAAGAGAAGTGGTACTGTGCAGAGTCCATACATACAGAACAAGAACAGATACTGAGAATTACACCCGGCATACAGGACAAGAGAAGTGGTACTGTGCAATTCTCAGTATCTGTTCTTGTTCTGTATGTATGGACTCTGCACAGTTCCACTTACCCTGTCCTGTATGCTGGATGTAATTCTCTGTATATGTTCTTATACTGCATGTATGGACTCTGCACAGTACCACTTTTCCTATACTGTATGTATGGACTCCACACAATACCACTTTTTTTGTCCCGTATGCCGGGTATAATTCTCTGTATCTGTTCTTATACTGCATGTATGGACTCTGCACAGTACCACTTCTCTTGTCCTGTATGCTGGGTGTAATTCCCAGTATATCCTCTTATTCTGTATGCATGGACCCTGCACAGTACCACTTCTCCTATACTGTATGTATGGACTCTGCACAGTACCACTTCTCTTGTCCTGTATGCTGGGTGTAGTTCTCAGTACCTCCTCCTTTTCTGTATGTATGGACTCTGCACAGTACTACTTCTCTTGTCCTATATGCTGGGCGTAATTCTTAGTATCTCCTCTTATTCTGTATGTATGGACTCTGCACAGTACCACTTCTCTTGTCCTGTATGCCGAGTGTGATTCTCAGTATCTGCTCCTATACTGTATGCATTAACTCTGCACAGTACCACTTGTCTTGTATGCTCAGTATTTGTTCTTATTCTGTATATATGGACTCTGCACAGTACCACTTCTCTCATTTTGTGTTAAGTTATGTGCAAGGACAGAATTAAACAGACAGACAGGTGTGGAGTGGCACACACGTATACACAGGAAAGCCGACCTCTTCAGTAGAAAGCCCCAGGGTGCAGCTTGTGCGATTTCCGCTCTTGTCTCTGCTCCCAGCCTGCAGGCCCGTTTCAATGTCACTGGCAGATAGGGGGCGCTGTGTCTGTGAAGGTAATCATTTACCTTTATATAAAGTATGTTGACGGGCCACAGTTTTGATTATTTTTCCCCCACGGCTCTTACCTTTGCTTTAGGAACTCGCTTGTCATGCAGCATGACTCCTCCACGGCCCGGCCTCTGCAGGGGGTCCTGACACTCCAGTCCTGCACAATCAGCACTGTTATTCATCACACCGACAAGAACAACCCCCCCCCCCCCCCCATCATGGACAATAAAGGCGCTATAGTATACTCACCAACCAGCGTCAGCATGTCTGAGATCATGGAAGCCTTCACTTTCAAATCCAGAGGAGCATCACTGCAGGTACAGCAAGGAAATTACTACTATCAGTGCTATAGAGAGACACACACTTGGGGCACTGTGCAATCACAAGAGTAACAATATACTGAGGCTCACACTGATCAGCAGGGGGCACTGTGCAATCACAAGAGTAACAATATACTGAGGCTCACACTGATCAGCAGGGGGCACTGTGCAATCACAAGAGTAACAATATACTGAGGCTCACACTGATCAGCAGGGGGCACTGTGCAATCACCATGATGATGTTACACAGATAGGTTGACACTCACCAGCCAGAGGCACTGTGACATCACTAGTATTCATACTCACCAGGCCAGTGATGGAGATAGATTAACTTCCAAAAGCCAGGGCTTCATATTGGTGTCAATCAGTACATCAAAGCCATAGAGCTCTGCAGTAAAACCACACGGAATCAGTATTACAGCCCAACGCAGGAGGGCAGCGCCACCATTTCTCTCAAAGGGAGGGCACACAGCCACACACTCACCAAAGCAGTTTCCTCTGTTGGCAAGGAAGGATTTACAAGCAGCAGCAATCAGAAGTTCCCCGGAGATAATCGTTTTAATGATCAAATCCTCCACCTGAGACATGAGGCCTGAAACAAGAATATCCAGCATTAGAACCAGATTGGTGACATATGAGGGTCAGGGGAGGTTTGGGGACTGTCATGGCACCTGCAGTGTCCTTCCCTTCCTGTTTTAGGTATCGAAGCATTGCGCTCATACTCCATTTATTCCCATAATCCTCCACTTCTGGGTCATCACAGCTAAGAAAAGGACAGAAGAGAGTAAAGAAACAATAGAGGAGGAGAATCTAAAATAACATATAGGGGTTGATTGACTAAAAGCATTAAGACTGAACACTCTACAAGAGCAGTTGCTCCAGAGCTTAGTAAATGAGCAGAAGCTTAGCGGACTTCCATCATCCAATCATGTTGCAAAGTGAAGCTTTACCCCATTTACCGTATATACTCGAGTATAAGACGAGTTTTTCAGCACATTTTTTTTTGTGCTGAAAATGCCCCCCCCCCCCCCCCCCCCCCCTCGGCTTATACTCGAGTCAAGCACTTTTCTGCAGCAGAAAATGACATTTTCCGACCCGAAACTTGGTAGTTTAGGGTTCCTAAAGGCCCCCTAGCTGCAGCCAACATTTGGGGTCTCTCGACCCAAAGGGTCCCGAAATGACATTGCTGCAGATGGACACAGTTGACCGACTTTGGGGCCCCGTATCTGGGGGTCACTTGGTGCTAGGAACCCCATTGGATATGTTGTAGTGCTAGGTCCACTGGGTTTGCATACCAAATTTGGGGTTCCTAGCACCAAGTGGCCCAGAGATATGGGGCCCCAAAGTCGGGTTGGAAAATGTCAAGCACTTTTCTGCAGCAGAGAATAACATTTTCCGACCCGACTTTGGGGCCCCGTATCTCGGGGCCACTTGGTGCTAGGAACCCCAAATTTGGTATGCAAACCCAGTGGACCTAGCACTACAACATATCCAATGGGGTTCCTAGCACCAAGTGACCCCAATATACGGGGCCCCAAAGTCGGTCAACTGTGTCCAGCTGCAGCAATGTCATTTCGGGACCCTTTGGGTCCAGAGACCCCAAATTTTGGCTGCAGCGGCTGCAACTACCAAGTTTGAAATTCGGGGGACCTATGGCTGCAAATGGGCACAGTGAGGCATGCAAATGGGCACAGTAAGGCTGAAAATGGGCATTGTTGACCCTCTTTTCCACTTACAGTAGCTGTGCATTTCTCACCCTAGGCTTATACTCGAGTCAATAAGTTTTCCCATTTTTTTTTTGTGGTAAAATTAGGTGCCTCGGCTTATACTCGAGTATATACGGTACTAATTTCTGGTGCAACTGCAGTTGCCCTCTGCAAAGTGCACAGCCTATCTGCATTTAGTAAATCAATCCCATAGTCTCTGTATATACACACACACATACATGTACATACCAACACATATACACTGTATAACGTATGTATATTTCTGGAGCCCCAGGTACCTGACATAGTCACCGCTCTTCTTATTTACACTGTAGTTGGTAAGGTGCATGAACTGGTTTTTGATGTTTTTGGCTGTTCGGTCATAGCGAACTGTGGCAAACCTGCGTGAAAAAAAAAAAAAAAAAGAAAAGAAGGGGGAAGTACACCGTCAAGCTTTCAAAAACAGGATTCTTGTAGTTAGCGCAAAAACTTTCTCTTGAAGTTTATTTAGGGAGAAAAGAATTCAGAAACAGGTTATACTGCTGCCTACACTGTATAGCCTGTCCCGTATAACCCCTTCTCTACCCAGCATGCCTCTGTTTCGCAAGACAGCAATATATGTGTCCCGAGAAAACACTAATGCCGCGTACACACGCTCGGACATTCCGACAACAAAATCCATGTTTTTTTTCCGACGGATGTTTGGCTCAAAACTTGTCTTGCATACACACAGTCACACAAAGTTGGTCGAAATTTCCGAACGCCAAGAACGCGGTGATGTACAAGACGTACGACGAGCCGAGAAAAATGAAGTTCAATAGCCAGTGCTGCTCTTCTGCTTGATTCCGAGCATTGGTGGCACTTTGTGCGTCGGAATTGTGTACACACGATCGGAATTTCCGACAACGGATTTTGTTGTCGGAAAATTTGAGAACCAGATCTCAAATTTTGTGCGACGGAAATTACGATGGAAACTGTCCGATGGAGCCTACGCATGGCCGGAATTTCTGACAACAAGCTCCGATCGCACATTTGCCGTCGGAAAGTCTGACCGTGTGTACGCGGCATTAGAGGTGGAATCTAAATTTTGGCTTACAGTAGATGCGCATTTCTCACCCTAGGCTTATACTCGAGTCAATAAAATTTCCCATCTTTTTGTGGTAAAATTAGGTGCCTCGGCTTATATTCGGGTCGGCTTATACTCGAGTATATACAGTAGCTATGTTAATGTTTGGTCAGTACAAAGGTTGCTTGTGGCCTTGAGTAGTAGTACCAATTTAGAACAGTCCCAAGCCGGTCATAACTTCACTCAGTGGGGGGAAATTTACTAAAATTAGTGAACACAGAACCTGGTGTAACTGTGCATATTAACCAATCAGCTTCTAGTTTTTTTTTGGCTTAATTGCTGAAAAAAAGCTGAAGTTAGAAGCTGATTCTAGAAGCGGTTTCTATGCGCAGCTGTACCAGATTCTGTGTGCACAGGTTTTAGTAAATCTCTCCCAATATACTGTATCCATAATCATGCACTTATTGTTATTTATAATGCCAATCGCTGAGTCTACTGATACACCATGTATTTGCCTGTATTTAAAATGGTGGAAATGTTAGTGGTGTGAACAGCATGCTTTGGCGAAGCATTTGCAGAGCTTTCAGCAGGCTTTGTTAAAGCTTTTAAAGTACCATTTAACTCCAGTTTATAAATGTAAACACTGATCCTAATGGGAGTGCTGAATCCCACTTTAACCGCTTCCCGACCGCCCACTGCATATATACGTCAGCAGAATGGCACGGGCAGGCAAAATCACGTACCTGTACGTGGCCCTTTAAATGCCTGCCCGTAGGTCGCGCGTGCGCCGCCAGAAGCGCGCTCGTGACCCGGTCGGGAGCTCCGTGACCACGGCCGCGGGACCAGCGGACCCGATCGCCGATGGTGTCCCGCGATCGGGTCACAGAGCTGAAGAACGGGGAGAGGTCTGTGTAAACAAACCTCTCCCCGCGCTTCCTACTCTGCCTGTCATTGATCGGCTGTTCCCTGTCATCGAGAAAGCCGATCAATGACATCAGTCGTCAGCCACGCCCCCTAATGTAAAAAAACACACACACACACACGTCACACTGACTCCTCCCCTCCCCCTAGTGGTTAACTCTTTCACTACAACTGTCATTTATACAGGAATCAGTGCATTTTAAATAGCATTGATTGCTGTATAAATGGCAATGGTCCCAAAAATGTGTCAAAAATGTCCGATGTGTCCGCCATAATGTCGCAGTCACAATAAAAATCGCTGATCGCCGCCATTACTAGTAAAAAAAAAAAATATTAATAAAAATGCTATAAAACTATCCCCTATTTTGTAAACGCTATAACTTTTGCGCAAACCAATCAATAATCGCTAATTGCGATTTTTTTTTTTACCAAAAATATGTAGAAGAATACGGATCGGCCTAAACTGAGGAAAAAAAATGTTTTTTTATATATTTTTGGGGGATATTTATTATAGCAAAAAGCAAAAAATATTGCATTGTTTTTAAAATTGTCGCTCTATTTTTGTTTATAGCGCAAAAAATAAAAACCGCAGGGGCGATCAAATACCACCAAAAGAAAGCTCTATTTGTGGGAAAAAAAGGACGCCAATTTTGTTTGGGAGCCACGTCGCACGACCGCGCAATTGTCAGTTAAAGCGACGCAGTGCCGAATCGCAAAAAGGGGCCTGGTCCTTTGGCTGCCAATTGTTCCGGGGCTGAAGTGGTTAAGCAAGCTGCTAGCAGGCTTCAGCAGGCTTTTAATAATCTTCAAGAAGTGCGGAAGCCTGCTAGCAGCTTGTTGAAAGTGGTCATCAGCACTCCCAGTAGGATCTGTGTTCAGCATTTACTAACTAGAGCTGAATGGTACTTTAAAAACTTCAACAAAGCTTGCTGAAAGCTCTGCAAATGCTTTTTCAAAGCTTGCTGTTCTCACTGCTCTGATACGAGCTGACGCTTGTGTGAAAGTGGCCATACTTACCTAGTAAGCCCTTCTTCATACAGATAAATGATTAGAGGATCGTACGAGGTGATCAGTACATAGAGGCGGACATCAAACTTAAACCCTAGAGGGGGGAAAACACAGTGAGTTTGGGACAGCCGGCTACTCCCCTCCTCACTACCTGCTTACCCACCAGAGCTCTGATCGTAT
>CM053038.1:56509324-56519324 GCA_028564925.1 Lithobates sylvaticus
GACAAGAAGAAAGTCATAAGAAGTCCCGTTTACAGTTTGCGAGAAGCCATGTGGGGGACACAGCAAACATGTGGAAGAAGGTGCTCTGGTCAGATGAGACCAAAATTGAAATTTTTGTCCTAAAGGCAAAATGCTATGTGTGGCGGAAAACTAAACACTGCACATCACCCTGAATACACCATCTGCACTGTGAAACATGGCGGTGGCAGCATCATGTTGTGGGGATGCTTTTCTTCAGCTGGGACAGGGAAGCTGGTCAGAGCTGTTGGGAAGGTAAATGGAGCCAAATACAGGGCAATCTTAGAAGAAAATCTGTAATGCCGCGTACACACGATCGGACATTCCGACAACAAAATCCCATGTTTTTTTACCGACGAATGTTGGCTCAAACTTGTCTTGCATACACACAGTCACACAAAGTTGGTCGGAAATTCCGAACGTCAACAGTGAGGTACAACACGCACGGACAAAAACAGGATTCTTGTACTTAGAGCAAAAATTTTCTCTTGAAGTTTATTGAGTGAGAAAATAATTCAGAAACAGGTTATACTGCTGCCTACACTGTATAGCCTGTCCTGTATAACCCCTTCTCTACCCAGCATGCCTCTGTTTTGCGAGATAGATATATGTCCCGAGAAAACACTAATGCCGCGTACACACGATCGGATATTCCAACAACAAAATCCCATTTTTTTTTACCGACGAATGTTGGCTCAAACTCGTCTTGCATACACACGATCACACAAAGTTGGTCGGAAATTCCGAACGTCAAGAACGCGGTGACGTACAACACGTACGAGGAGCCGAGAAAAATTAAGTTCAATAGCCAGTGCGGCTCTTCTGCTTGATTCCGAGCATGCGTGGCACTTTGTGCGTCGGAATTGTCTACACACGATCAGAATTTGCACGAACGGATTTTGTTGTGGGAAAATTTGAGAACAAGATCTCAAATATTGTGTGACGGAAATTCCAATGGAAACTGTCCGATGGAGCCTACACGCGGTCGGAATTTCCAACAACAAGCTCCGATCGAACATTTGCGGTCGGAAAGTCTGACCGTGTGTACGCGGCATTAGAGTCTGCAAAAGAGTGGAGACTGGGGCAGAGGTTCACCTTCCAGCAGGACAACGACCCTAAACAAACAGCCAGAGCTACAATGGAATGGTTTAGATCAAAGCATATTCATGTATTAGAATGGCCCAGTCAAAGTCCGACCTAAATCCAATTGAGAATCTGTGGCAAGACTTGAAAATTGCAATTCACAGACACTCTCAGTGTTGGTCATCTTACTTTAAAAAAGTAATTAGTTAAGTTACAAATTACTTCTCCCAAAAAGTAATTGCGTTAGTAACTCAGTTACTACATTGGAAAAGTAATTAGTTACGCAGCAAAGTAACTGACTTTTTTTTAAATATTCTATACGGGTAACTAAGGGGCGGGTCTAGTATTACTGTAACCAAGGGGCGCATTTATTATTATTATTATATATCGTGTAACCAAGGGGCTGCTCTATTATTACTCTAACCAAGGGGCAGATCTGTTATAGCGTGTAAGCAAGGGGCGGGTCTATTATTATTATATCGTGTAAGGGGCGGATGGCTACAGAAGAGGGCGAATGTTAAATTAATGGGTAGAGCTCGATATATAACAATAATAATAAATGCGCCCCTTGGTTACAGTAATACTAGACCCGCCCCTTACTTACAAGATAGACGCCCCTTGCAGAGTAGCACGAGCATCAGGAGCGTGCGGCATCGCCTCGTACAATTACATGTTAACTGCGCCTGCGCGGTGTAGAGTTCACTCAGAGCTGTTTAGGTTCGGCAATTTTCGGAAGCTCCGTAGTCCTTCGTACTGCACAAGCCCTGCCCCTGCGCAGTACAGGGGGTCCTTATCCGGCGGGGGAACTTTTTTGGCAGGACACCGGAATTACACTACTGCCATCTAGTGGCAGTAGATGTAATTGAGGTAACTCAGCCCAAGTAATGGGAACTGAGTTACCATGAGGGGAAAAGTAATCAGTTAGATTACTCGTTACCCTCTAAAGTAACTGCGTTAAGTAACTCAGTTTATTTTAACTCAGTTACTTACATCACTGAACACTCTCCATCCAATCTGACAGAGCTTGAGCTATTTTGCAAAAAAAAGGGCAAAAAGTTCACTCTAGATGTACAAAGCTGGTAGAGACGTGCCCAAAAAGACTTGCAGCTGTAATTGCAGTGAAAGACGGTTCTACAAAGTATTGACTCCGGGGGGCGCCATACAAATGTACCCCACACTTTTCACATATTTATTTGTAAAAAAAGTTTGAAAACCATTTATCATTTTCCTTCCACTTCACAATTATGTGCCACTTTGTGTTGGTCTATCACATAAAATCCCAATAAAATACATTTACGTTTTGGGTGGTAACATGACAAAATGTGGAAAAATTTCAAGGGGTATGAATACTTTTTCAAGGCACTGTAGTAGAATATCCCTATCGTAGGAAGTATTCCACAGAGTCTTCTTATAGTACTCAATGGATGACGACACTCACTGCAAAAGTCCTGGTATTCTCCGGGGAGTAGATAAGTCCGGGGCAGCAGGCTGAAGTTGCATACACCATGCGTTTGCTGCATGCGCTGTACATTCTTATACAGACGATCCTTGCGGGTCAACTCGTAGGACCTGAAACACACCAAAGTGGATGAGAACACGAGAGTCCAGCTTTCTGTCTGCCTGGATAACCTGCACTTTGGAAACAGATGAGGGAGTATAATAAAGGATTAATGGAGATTGTAACACTGAGGGTCATGACGCCTTTTCTCTCCCTCGCATCCCATTTCAGTGGGAACGCTGGGGGGACGCAGTTTGGGCACCTCCAGCACTGAATGTATGTAATGGCAGGGGATAGTAGGGTGTGCTGAAGGGTCGAATTATGCCAGCTGCCGGGGATCTATTGTAACAATAGCCCCCCCAGAAAGAAAAAAAAAAAATGATATTTTTAACTTTCTGCTTTAACCGCTTCCCGACCGGCGCACGCCGATGTACCTCGGCAGAATGGCATGGACACGCATAAGGGCGTAAATATAAGTCCCTTTTTAAATGCCGCCGTGCCATCGGGAGCGCGCCAGTCGGGACCCCCGTGAGGCTGGTCGAGGGTCCCGCAGACTCGATCGCTGCGGGGACACCCGCGATCGTCTCACGGGAAGGCTGAACGGGGAGATGCGGAAATAAACAGCATCTCCCCGTTCTGCCTAGCAACTAGTGACAACGATCTCTGCTCCCTGTGATTGGAGCAGAGATCAGCATTCACTAGCTGACAGCCACGGCCCCCCACAGTAAGAAACACACCCCTAGGCATACTTAACCCCTACACTGCCACCTAGTGGTTAACCCCTTCACTGCCAGTGTCATTTATTACAGGAATCAATGCATTTAAATAGCATTGATTGCTGTATAAATGACAATGGTCCCAAAAATGTGTCAAAAATGGCCGATGTGTCCGCCATAATGTCGCCATAATGTCGCAGTCACAATAAAAATCGCTGATCGCCCCCATTCCCCAGGGCCAGCGAGGGAGCTGAGAAGAGGAGGATCGGACCTGCTCTGTGCAAAACCATAGCACAGAGCAGGTAAGTACAACATGTTTGTTCTTTTTAAACAAAAAAAACCCCAAAACTTTAATATCACGTTAATTAAATAAATAAAGTTAGTAGCCGATTAGCTACCATGCACAGCTGCACCAGATTTTGCACTCTCCAGTGTTAGTAAATCAGATCCTATCTGTCCATAAGACACACAGAACAGGGCCCCCGCTCTCTCCTCACTGGCTGTGATTGACAACAGCGGGAGCCAATGGCTTCCGCTGCTGTCTCTCAGTCAATGAGAAGGCAGAGACCTGGGAGAGCAGCTGCTCTCCTGCACGTCACTTGATCACGATCGGTCTCAGGTAAACCACTTTAAAGCACCGCTGCATACTGAAGGCATAATGCAGGAGCATGAAAGTTGTAGTTGGGCCTCCTTGACATCCCCTGGGCCCTAGGCTGCTGTCTAGTTTGCCATGTGGATGATCAGGCTCTGTTATGATGTCACACTATTATTTCCCATAATGCCCATACCTAGGAAAGTGGTTGACTCTCTGGAAGCTCGCCAGATTTCGCAGGAGATGTGGCTTTATGTGTGATCCTGTCCACATGAGGTTAAAGTCGTTACTATTGGCATTGGCCTGGGAAAAAAAGACAAGATGTTATTAAAGGACGGTGGTGATAAGGATTACAGAGGATATACAGACGTGTGTGTCTCACCTCCTGAAAGCCATGAGCAGAGAGAATGTTGCGCACCAGTCGGCTGTCTGTACGCACCATCTTGAAGGCCAGGCGGTAACGCTCTGCGGAAGAGAGAGAGAGAGGTGAGAGATGTCAGGGAACACAAAAAAAAAAATTAAAGGATCCTGAAAATGGGGACCATGGACTGTTTGGGGGTGCAGATCACATGCCTAGGCACTGACAGCTCTGCCGTCCTTACCTCCCACAGCGCGCCATGACGGCTCTTTGGTGAGGATGGCCTCCGGGTGGAAGACGATTATGGGCACTCTGCGAGATGTTCCAGTCCAGAGGATGCGGGGGGATTCCCTAGATGGAAACACAGAAGAGGCAGTGAGACCCCCCCACACTCAGAGATGGCAAATACACGGAAATTCAGGGACATCGCTGATAAAGAGTACATTTGTTTGGGAATACCTAACAAATGGTGACCATCCAAATCCATAA
The DNA here is from genome assembly GCA_028564925.1 of Lithobates sylvaticus. Taxonomy (NCBI): domain Eukaryota; kingdom Metazoa; phylum Chordata; class Amphibia; order Anura; family Ranidae; genus Lithobates; species Lithobates sylvaticus. The sequence goes on from CM053038.1 coordinate 56,514,079, forward strand.
CCAGGGAAGAGGAGGAAAGCACAGCACAAGCTGAAACCTTCATAGGAAGAGTCAGCAGCCCTGATGTTCCCTCCTTTAGAACAGTCAGTACTGGGCCAGCTTCATTAGGGCCTGTGCACACAGGTATCTGTGTGTATCAGAGCTGCCTTTCCCTTAAAAGTCAATATGAATGCAAAAGCAGCTGAAGGCGTTCAGATGGGAAAACACTCTGGATACATCTGAACAGGTCTTTTTTTTCCCAGGGGGAACGCGGGGGGAATGCAGTTCCGGCACCTCCAGCACTGAATGTATGCAGTGGCAGGGGATAGTGGGGTGTGCTGAAAGGTTCCATGATGCCAGCTGCCGGGGGATCTATTGTAACAATATGAATAAATGTATAAGCGGCGCACACTCAAAACAATATAAGAATCTTCAATAGAAAATTACAGATATAAAGTGTATGTGCACTATAACAAACAAGTCCAATAAAATAAATAAATTCAATAGTCCATATTTAGTAGAAAAGTGCAAAATTTTTTCAAAAAAGAGCAATGTGCAGATAATGCAGAATGACTTCAATGTCCAATGGCGGACATGCAATAATAAAGTGCAGAAAGTTAAGTGATCTCAGAAAACTCAGAAAGTTAAGTGATCTGTGACGCAACGTGTCGGGAAGGAGCCGGGTGACGTACTACATCCGGTTGGGGCTGAGACCGGAAGTTCATGAATAGATCGATGCTGACCACTGTGAAATTACTTATTACTATTTATGATTAAATGTAGGGATGCACTGATGCTACTTTTTTGACACCAAGTACGAGTACCGGTACTTGACATCATGTACTCGCTGATACCAATTACTGATACCCATCGCCTACGAAGAGGGGTGGTTTGGGAGGTGGCGGGGGGTTTTGTTTTTGGAGCCGGGTGATGGCAGGGTGGGAGGGGAGGGGTAAGTGAGGGAAAGGTAGTTGAGGGTGGGGTGAAATAGGGGTTGTGGGGTGGGAGAGTTTAGATGGAAAAGGCTGTGATCGCGGGGGGGGGGGGGGGGGGGGGGGGGGATAGAAGGGTTATTGGGAGACATGGGGGCAGAGGTGACAGCTGGTAGAGGGAAGGAGATGAGACAATATGCAGAAGTGACTGCAGGCATAGTACAGGAGACAGTCAGAGACTGCAGGAATTGTACAGGAGACAGTCAGAGACTGCAGGAATTGTACAGGAGACAGCCAGAGACTGCAGACATGGTACAGGAGACAGCCAGAGACTGCAGACATGGTACAGGAGACAGCCAGAGACTGCAGACATGGTACAGGAGACAGCCAGAGACTGCAGACATGGTACAGGAGACAGCCAGAGACTGCAGACATGGTACAGGAGACAGCCAGAGACTGCAGACATGGTACAGGAGACAGCCAGAGACTGCAGACATGGTACAGGAGACAGCCAGAGACTGCAGACATGGTACAGGAGACAGCCAGAGACTGCAGACATGGTACAGGAGACAGCCAGAGACTGCAGACATGGTACAGGAGACAGCCAGAGACTGCAGACATGGTACAGGAGACAGCCAGAGACTGCAGACATGGTACAGGAGACAGCCAGAGACTGCAGGCATGGTACAGGAGACAGCCAGGGACTGCAGGCATGGTACAGGAGACAGCCAGGGACTGAAGGCATGGTACAGGAGACAGCCAGAGACTGCAGACATGGTACAGGAGACAGCCAGAGACTGCAGACATGGTACAGGAGACAGCCAGGGTACAGGAGACAGCCAGGGACTGAAGGCATGGTACAGGAGACAGCCAGGGACTGAATGCATGGTACAGGAGACAGCCAGGGACTGAAGGCATGGTACAGGAGACAGCCAGGGACTGAAGGCATGGTACAGGAGACAGCCACGGACTGAAGGCATGGTACAGGAGACAGCCACGGACTGAAGGCATGGTACAGGAGACAGCCACGGACTGAAGGCATGGTACAGGAGACAGCCACGGACTGAAGGCATGGTACAGGAGACAGCCACGGACTGAAGGCATGGTACAGGAGACAGCCACGGACTGAAGGCATGGTACAGGAGACAGCCACGGACAGAAGGCATGGTACAGGAGACAGCCAGGGACTGAAGGCATGGTACAGGAGACAGCCAGGGACTGAAGGCATGGTACAGGAGACAGCCAGGGACTGAAGGCATGGTACAGGAGACAGCCAGGGACTGAAGGCATGGTACAGGAGACAGCCAGGGACTGCAGACATGGTACAGGAGACAGCCAGGGACTGCAGACATGGTACAGGAGACAGCCAGGGACTGAAGGCATGGTACAGGAGACAGCCAGGGACTGAAGGCATGGTACAGGAGACAGCCAGGGACTGAAGGCATGGTACAGGAGACAGCCAGGGACTGAAGGCATGGTACAGGAGACAGCCAGGGACTGAAGGCATGGTACAGGAGACAGCCAGGGACTGAAGGCATGGTACAGGAGGAAGCCAGGGACTGAAGGCATGGTATAGGGAGAGAGCCAGGGACTGCAGGCATCGTGCAGCAAGGAAACAACGCCTGTGGGCTGTTAGGATGGGCTGGCCTGCACCTAGCAATGCCAATGGGAGGAGGAGGGGGGGAAGGCACTGTCCTAAGGGGAGGAGGAGGCGGTCCGCTCCCAAGCGGCGTCACTTCCGGTATCTGAGCATTTTCGAGAGTACCGATATTGGTGAAAATGGCTAGTATCGACGCCCATACCGATATCGGTGCATCCCTAATTAAATGTGTTTTATTTGAATTACTACACTATGGATATCTGGTTTCCTTTCTTATGAATGTTTAATGGAGGAGCCCAAGGAGTATTTATTTATCCAGAAGGAATATATTATATCCTCATCCATTGCCATTTTCCTATACCGCGACCTCATGAGATACTGCAAGGAGTGGATTTCTTAATGGTCTGCAGTGACCTGAAGCACCATAAGACCCATTGGGCTCTTTCTTTGAGCTGGGGCACACCTGTGGTGGAGGAGATGTTACCAGACTAATTACTAACTGAAGTTCACCTTTTACTGCTTTTGAATACTGCACTTTATTTTTGCCATTGGACACTGAAGTCATTTTGCATTATCTGCACATTAGCTAATGAATGTCTAAGTTAATTTGCTATTGAAGATTCTTATACTGTTTTGAGTGTGCTACTTGTATTCAGTTATTGTAACAATAGACCCCCCATTGGACATATTGGGGTTCCCTGACCCAAAGGTATCTTTATGGTATCTGGGGACACCCAGGGACCCTCAGGAAGGGAAGACATTGGCTCTTTGTGATAATACTGGTTGGATATCGATTATTACCAGAGAATTATTGTGTGCGGTAATTTCAGAGAGGAAGACATAAAGCCCAATCACAGCCATCACACGGATTAGCAATAGGCCTTTCAGGTACATCCTATTATCAATGCAGAGCCCTTCCAGCCTATCAGGGAGGAGATGCTGCATTAGACTTCAGCCCCAGATTGACTTGCAACGTCTTAGACCTGCAAGGCTTTGGACCGACCCTCAGAGCCCCGTTATTCTCCCATAGCCTCTGACATACCCGCAGAGCCCCAAGCAGACCCACAGAGCCCTGGACAGTTCCTCAGAGTCCTGAACAGACCCACGTAGCCCCAGACAGAATTTCAGAACCCAAGACAGACCCCAGAATTCCAGACAGATCTGAAGAATAGACCTCCAGATCCCTAGAAAGATCCCAGAATCCTGGACAGATTCCCCAGAATTCCGGGCAGATCTCAGACAGATCAACCAGGCCCTGACCAGATCCGCAGAGCCTTTAACAGACATGCAAAGCCCCGGATAACTATAATATTCTTCATCTCCTGATACAGATTGCAGAAACCGGGACAGATCCGCAGAGCCTGGGACAGATCTCCGAGCCTGGGACAGATCTCCGAGCCCGGGACAGATCTCCGAGCCTGGGACAGATCCGCAGAGCCCGGGACAGATCCGCAGAGCCCGGGACAGATCCGCAGAGCCAGGGACAAATCCGCAGAGCCCGGGACAGATCCGCAGAGCCCGGGACAGATCCGCAGAGCCAGGGACAGATCCGCAGAGCCAGGGACAGATCCGCAGAGCCAGGGACAGATCCGCAGAGCCAGGGACAGATCCGCAGAGCCCGGGACAGATCCGCAGAGCCCGGGACAAATCCGCAGAGCCCGGGACAGATGGCAGAGCTCGGGACAGGGTGTGTATCATTTGGAACCTGTGCTTTGAGAGCGGCTTTTCTTTTTCTTATCACAGATCCGCAGAGCCCGGGACAGATTGCAGAGCTCGGGACAGATCCGCAGAGCCCGGGACAGATCCGCCGAGCACGGGACAGATCCGCAGAGCCTGGGACAGATCTCCGAGCCCGGGACAGATCCGCAGAGCCCGGGACAGATCCGCAGAGCCCGGGACAGATCCGCAGAGCCCGGGACAGATCCGCAGAGCCCGGGACAAATCCGCAGAGCCCGGGACAGATCCGCAGAGCCCGGGACAGATCCGCAGAGCCCGGGACAGATCCGCAGAGCCCGGGACAGATCCGCAGAGCCCGGGACAGATCCGCAGAGCCAGGGACAGATCCGCAGAGCCAGGGACAGATCCGCAGAGCCAGGGACAGATCCGCAGAGCCCGGGACAGATCCGCAGAGCCCGGGACAAATCCGCAGAGCCAGGGACAGATCCGCAGAGCCCGGGACAGATCCGCAGAGCCCGGGACAGATCCGCAGAGCCCGGGACAAATCCGCAGAGCCAGGGACAGATCCGCAGAGCCAGGGACAGATCCGCAGAGCCAGGGACAGATCCGCAGAGCCAGGGACAGATCCGCAGAGCCCGGGACAGATCCGCAGAGCCCGGGACAAATCCGCAGAGCCAGGGACAGATCCGCAGAGCCCGGGACAGATCCGCAGAGCCCGGGACAGATCCGCAGAGCCCGGGACAAATCCGCAGAGCCAGGGACAGATGGCAGAGCTCGGGACAGGGTGTGTATCATTTGGAACCTGTGCTTTGAGAGCGGCTTTTCTTTTTCTTATCACAGATCCGCAGAGCCCGGGACAGATTGCAGAGCTCGGGACAGATCCGCAGAGCCCGGGACAGATCCGCAGAGCCCTGGACAGTCCCGCAGAGCCCGGGACAGTCCCGCAGAGCCCGGGACAGATCTCCGAGCCCGGGACAGATCTCCGAGCCCGGGACAGATCCGCAGAGCCTGGGGCAGATCCGCAGAGCCCGGGACAGTCCCGCAGAGCCCGGGACAGA